>CM046446.1:66550105-66946865 GCA_025506515.1 Flaveria trinervia
GATAATAATTATATTATCAATGTGTATGTATATTGCATGGTCAGAAATGAATGGAAAGCGCAGTATGATTTGAGAGAAAGTAAAGAATGGTTTTAACGATAGAAATGTATGTTTTATTATAAAACTAGAACTCACTCAGCAATGCTGACTTTTATGTGTTTCCAGTTGGCAGGTAATAGTTGCTGAGAATGGCACGAGGCGGCTACTCAGCTCTTTTGGGATGGCATTCTTTTGATTAATGTTTTTGCATTGTAATGCGAACAAGTCGTTTTGTGATGAATGTTGTATTAACTTGCAAAAGCATTTACATGGAAATGAAAGATTATTTTAGTGTTCCGCTGCGATTTCACGAAATACGAATGTAAATATATGCTTTATGTGCGATGAGAACCCAACTGTAAGAGTCCCGGGAACGGGGCCTTACAATATCCTGCCCAAAAATAGTGCTCCGGATGCAGTAGGGCTCATGAGATCGATCAATCGATACACCCTCCCAGAAGGCCTGCTGTATAGACCTGTAGGGGGTGCACGGTGTAGATATAGTTCTGTGGATCCGGGATCTCTTTAGGAAGGCTATGATGCCAGCAAACTCGGCACCGTTCTGAGTTGTGGTATCCAGATGAGCATAAATATTGTGCTTGGTGTTTATGGTCTACCTATCAGCCATCAATCTGTAACACAAAGAGCATACGAGTTAGATCATCACACAACAAAAACCATTTCTGATTAACCTGTGTGAAATTAGTCTTGTTCAATCATGCGATTGAACCATACGACTGGGTTCGGCCGTTTGACCTAACATGCGACTGGATACAATCGGGTGTCTAGTCATGTGATTGAGTTCAATCGGGTGACTGAGCCTGTGATTGGTTCAGTCGGCCGATAGAGCTCATTCGCATGTTTATTCGGCCGACTGAGTCATTCGTCCAGCTCAGTCATGCGATTGTAGTTCATCCGGGTGTCCAGCCGCCTGACCTACTGTCTGTTCGAATGATATTCGAATTTTGACCAAATCTAAGCATTAGACATCGTGGTTTGGTTCAATATACTTGCAATAACCCTACTAAGTATCTTATAACCTTGATTTCAACATGTTGGACCAAAAGAACCAATGAGCCGGATCAGAAAAACCTTTAAGTCCCACAGACATCACAACAACTACTGAAGACCACAACAGCTGAAGACAACAGCTGATTACAAAGTCTGAACACAAGTACTGAAGACAAAGTCAGAAGACACAAGTGCTGAAGACAAAGTCTGAAGACACAAGTGCTGAAGACAAAGTCTGAAGACAAGTGCTGAAGACAAAGTCTGAAGACACAAGTGCTGAAGACAAAGTCTGAAGACACAAGTGCTGAAGACAAAGTCTGAAGACAAGTGCTGAAGACAAAGTCTGAAGACACAAGTGCTGAAGACAAAGTCTGAAGACACAAGTGCTGAAGACAAAGTCTGAAGACACAAGTGCTGAAGACAAAGTCTGAAGACACAAGTGCTAAAGACCAAAGTATCAGACGTTGTCACAATAGCTGAAGAGGTCTTCTTCAGTAGTTGTGATGGTTTACCTTTCAGTAGTTTCTTGTTTCAGTATTTGTAAAACAATTGAAGAGTATGTTCTTCAGTTGTTGTTGTTTCAGTAGTTTCTTTTCAGTAGTTGTAATAATAGTTAACACTTAGTATTTTTGTAAGAAGATGTCAGTTGTTTGACATCTTCAGTAGTTGTGTTAACTATCAGTAGTTTGTGATAAATTATGTTAGATGTCACTATCAAGTGACATCAGCAGACGTCACATCTCTTATATAAGAGGTGTCGACCTAATTGTAATTGTGACATTCCGTTACCACGAAAGCGAATATTGAATGAAATATATTTGCAGAATTCTCTCTATCTATAATAGTTTTGTTCTTACATTGAATATCTTTTCATTCTTGTGAATTGGCTAATTCATTGTTAGAATTCCGTTGCTATACTCTCTAATCAATCAAACGTAGATCACTGATCCTAACAAGTGGTATCAGAGCAGGTTAATCATTGATTGATCTAACAATTGATCATTGAAACTGCTAATTGATATCTATGTTTGATTGAATTAGCATTTTGCAAGAACTGGTTATAGATTATTGCATTTCTGACGCTTTCGTTCATTTAATCTGAGATCTCTCTTGGTTCAATTGGTTGTTGTGTTTTGTTCTAAATCTGTTATAGCTTAATTGAATTTGATTGAATCTGAGATGACTACTCCTTCTAATGATCCTCATAATACTGGTTCCTCAACCAAGCCCCCGATGCTGGTTAGGACCGAGTATAACATATGGCAGCGAAGAATGCTTCATCACCTGTCTGTTAACAGTTCAGGTTGTTGGACATCTGTGGTACATGGACCACATAAGCCTATGGTGAACAATCCGGAAACCAATCAATTGGTTCCAAAGAAGAAGGAACAATACTCTGATGAAGATCGATAACTATTTGAGATTGATGCTAAAGCCCATGGAATTCTGGCCATGGCACTGCCTAATGAAATCTATTCAGGGCTTATGCATCATGAAACTGCTCATGATCTCTGAAATGCCCTAAAGGAACAATTCGGTGGCACAGATGAGGTCTTAGCAAACAACAGAGAAATCCTTGCCCAACAATATGAGACATTCTCTCATAGAAAGGGTGAGACACTGACTCAACAGTTTGAGCGTTTTTCCTACTTGATCTCTGAGCTGAAAATGGTGAAACAGGAATACACCAATAGCCAGATGAATAATAGGTTCCTCAGATCACTGCCTGAGAGATGGGACACATACACTATTGTCCTACGCTCCAGTGCAAATCTGGATAGCCTATCTCTCACCCAACTTCATGGGAAACTGCTTACATTCGAAAGAGAGATAGAGCAGAAGAGGAAACTGTCCTCATCAGGAAAGCTCACTGATGACTTTGTACCAGGGAATACTGCCTTGGTTGGTCATGAGTCAGAATATGCTGCATCTGAAAGCAATTATGATGAGCATATTGATTTCTCTTCAAATAGTTCTGATCATGCATTTGTTCGTATTGAGAATCATTCTGGCAGTAATAGTGACAATCTATGCTTCATCATGGATGATTTGAAAGGAATAGCTGATGATGATCTAGAAGAGATGGATATTCTGAGCCAAATGGCATTGATTAATATCAGATCTCAGAAGTTCTATAAGAGAACTGGCAGGAAATTTCCTGGACTCTCTGGCAAAACCAAAGTTGGTTTTGACAAGAGTAAGTTGAGGTGTCACAAATGCCAAAGGCTGGGACACTTTGCAAGAGAGTGTAGATCAACTGGATCTAACTCTTCTGCACCCTTTGTGACTTTTCCTAGTACTAGTCCACAAAACAGAGGGCAACATACTGCTGGTTCTGGTCATCATTCACATCCTAGGTCTCCTGCATACTTTGTTCCCCAGGGTCAAATGTCATATCCTATCCCTGCTATTATATGCCTCAACCAAATCCTGTTCAAGCTCCAATTGCACAACAACCACAAGCTTTCCTGAACCACAACCTTCCCAATCTCATCAACAAACTCAACCTCAACAACACAGCTTCTTCACCCCATGAGTTGTTGACTGGAGCAGTTTACCAGATGACTTGTCTGGTCATGAACAACTGTTCACTGGTGCTGGTCAACATGGTGGTGACAGTCCCTTTGGAAATCTAGCTCTTATGGCTTTGGATTCTGCTGATACTTCATCTACTAATGCCTCTACACCAAAGGTATCACAGGTATCCTCTGAGGCAAAAGCCAAATTATGTTCTGAAACATGCATAGCAGCATTTGCATCTATTAGAGAAGCAAATGTAGCTTTGATTAACAAGAACATTGAGCTAGAACAAACAATTTCCACAAGAAAGCTGAATTTGAGTTTGTGCTTAATGAAAATGATGAGATTTACAAACTTAAATGCCAAATCACAGATTATAAGGCTAGGAAGAGGTACTTCTAGAGAAGTACAAAGATCTCAAAGAAACCCTTGCAGTCACCCAGTAGAGTGTGATCGATGGGTACAATCATGCAAAGGTTTTGAAATGCTTCTAGTAGCAATCTGCTTCCAATGTGAAGTTTGGCAATGGTTACAATCACACTGCTCCACCTACAGATTTTACTCCCAGAGCAGAGGTAGAATCTGATGGTGAAAGCAATAACCAATCCTTTCATCATGTGATCTACTTTCTGATACAGCACAATCAGAAGTAGAAGTCAGCACTAAGCCCTCTCAGAACCTATCAACTGATGTTGATGGTTCCACTGCTGACACTCACATGATCAATGAGTTGATCAACTCAGAGTTAATTCTGAAAGTCCTGAAAGGACTAGAGAGCAAGATTTAACACCTGAAGTTCAAACTCCAACTATTGTCAGTACTGAAAAGAAGAAAACTGTCAGAAAGAGTTTGAAGACTACTAAAGAGGAAGTCAAGAAAGCAAACAATGCTTCCAAAGCACTGAAGAGCAAGTCTTCAGTTGTTTCATCCTCTTTAGTTGATGATCAACATAAGATGAAGAAGAAACCATGTGAAGTATGTGGTTTGTTCAATCATCTTACAGATGATTGCTGGTACAAAAGAGGATCCAAACTCAAACATAAAGAGGAAATTAAAGACAAAATGGTTAAAAAAAACTGAGTTTGAGACCACATTTGTATCAGCAACATCAAATCCTGTAACCCTTAAGTACATAAAGAAATCCAAAACGGAAGGGGTAAACAGGTAACAGCTGAGATTGCTCAAAAGAAGAAGGTGCAACATAGGAACTTATCAAACTCCAATGGCAATGTGTCTGATGAGCTGAAAGCTTATCACAAAATCAGACACAGCTGGTATGATGGTTCAACATCTATTGGAAGAGTTAACCAATTAGATGCTCCTATGTTGAAACCACAGAAAAGGAAGTCCAAGCCAAAGGATTCCTCTTCTTCACCATCTTCTTCCTCTCAGGTGTTGTTTCCAACAAACCTGTTAGTTTACCATCTGTTGATGTGAACAGGCCAAAACTAAAAGGTTTGGGTATCCAAAACTAACTGATTGTTTATAATTACAGGGTTCTTCAACATGCCAAAGTAGCATCTGGTATGTAGACAGTGGGGGATCTATGCACATGACTGGGAACAGCTCTCTTCTTCATGACTACTCTCAAGGAAAGAAGGGTTTGTTTTTCTTTGGCAATGATGCTAGGGGTTACATCATTGGAAAAGGCTTGTCTCAATGGAGAAATAAATTTTGATGATGTTAATCATGTGGAAAATCTCAAGTACAATCTCTTGAGTGTCAGTCAAATGTGTGATAAAGGCCATGTTGCTCTTTTCACCAGTCAGAACTGTAGGATTTGTCATCCAAAGTTCTGCATTTGATTGATAAGGTGTTGGATGATCACACTATCCTGAGAGCCAACAGGACAGGAAGAGTGTATGCCTTAGATCTTTCCAAGAAAATAGATCTCAGAGGCAATCCTTGCCTATTTTCCAAAGCCTCTTCTCAAGAATCTAAACTGTGGCACAGAAGGCTGGGTCATGTTAATTTCAAAAACATGAATCAGTTAATCCACAATAGTTTAGTCAGAGGCTTACCAATAAAGGAGTTCCACTGTGATGAAACCTGCACTGCTTGTTTAAAAGGAAAACAGCACAAAGTCTCATTCCCTCCTATTGAAGAGCCTAAGTCCACTGCCTGCTTGTAATTACTACATATGGATCTATTGGTCTGTGAGAGTGAGCATGGAAAAGAAGAAATACTGTCTGGTAATTGTGGATGATTACTCCAGATTTGTATGGACTTTCTTTCTACATTCAAAGGATGAGGTTGCTCAGAAGATTATTCACTTTGTGTTGTATGTTGAGAAGCAGTATCCCTTCCAGTCAAGTGTATTAGGAGTGACAATGGAACTGAATTCAGAAACCATACACTTGATGACTTCTATCTTTCAAAGGGAATCAAAAGGCAGTTTAGCATACCACGGACTCCAGAACAAAATGGAGTAGTGGAGAGAAGAACAGGACCCTAATTGAAGCTGCAAGGTCCATGCTGGCTGACTCTGGTTGTCACTGACCTTTTGGGCGAAGCTGTTAACACAGCTTGCTATGTGCAGAATAGAGTCTTAGTGAATCAGAGGTTGATGAAGACTCCATATGAAGTTCTCCATCACTTGGCTCCTCTAATTTCATTTTTCAAAGCATTTGGGTGTCCCTGTTTTATTCTCAACACAAAGGATCAACTCCAAAAATTTGATCCTAAGGTGGATACAGGGTATTTTGTTGGTTATTCATCTACTTGCAAGGCATACAGAGTCTTCAACTGCAGAACAAAGATAGTTGAAGAGACTTTGCATGTGAAGTTTAATGAATCTCCTATGGACAAGATTCCACAAAACATGTGGAGTTGTTTGATTTGGACATACTGCAATATGTTCCTTATCAACCTCCAGCTGTTGCAGATCATGTGGATAAATCATCTTCTGCAGCATGTCTTCCATCTAGGGGTATTGATGATGATGTTGATAATATCAATACTCACTATTCAAGTTTAGTGACCAACTGCCTGTGTCAGCTAAATTTGATGTTCCTGTAGCTTCAGCAGTTCCATCCACAACTAATGCTGATGAGATCTCTGATTCCTCTACATCTTTTGAGTTACCATCTAATTCTTGGTTTCAAGAGTCTGCATCAACATCTGCTGCTGCCGAAGGTCCTACAAACACTTGCACAGATCTCATTGTTTATCAAGAACTCAAGAATCACCCCATGTCTCAGATTATTGGTGATATCAATGCTGGTGTTTCCAACAAGAAGTCAATGTCTAACTTCTGCTTCTATGCTCTCTTCATCAGTCAGCTAGAGCCAAAGAACTACCATGTTGCTTTGAGAGACAATGGATGGGTTGAAGCCATGCAGCTTGAGCTACTTCAGTTCAAGAAACAGCAAGTGTGGGAACTGGTTCCTCTTCCCCCAGGTAAGTGTGCAATAGGCACTAAATGGGTTTTAGGAATAAAACTGATGAAAATGGGCTTATTGTTAAGAACAAGGCTAGACTGGTTGTACAGGGGTTTTCACAAGAAGAAGGTATTGACTATGATGAAACCTTTGCCCCTGTAGCCAGACTAGAGGCAATCAGATTGTTTTTAGCCTATGCTGCATTCCAGAATCTTAAAGTTTTTCAAATGGATGTCAAAAGTGCATTTTTATATGGTAAAATAAAGGAAGAAGTTATGTGTGTCAACCATCAGGTTTTGAGGATAATAAACATCCTGATGGGTGTATAAACTTGATAAGGCTCTTTATGGGTTGAAGCAAGCTCCTAGAGCCTGGTATGAGACACTTTCTACTTTTCTTCTTAAGAATAATTTCACTAGAGGCTCCATTGATAAAACTTTGTTTATTAAGACGGTGGATCAGCATACGCTACTTGTTCAGATTTATGTTGATGATATCATTTTTGCATCCTCTGATCCCCAGTTGTGTGATGATTTTACAACTTTAATGAAAAAGAGGTTTGAAATGAGTGCAATAGGAGAATTACAGTTCTTTCTAGGCTTGCAAATTAAACAAAAGGCTGATGGAACCTTTATTCATCAATCAAAATATACAAAAGATCTTTTGAATAAGTTTGATTTACAAAACTGTAAGCCCTGTTCTACTCCCATGTGCAACACCACACAACTGGATGCTGATCAGAAAGGTAAAGCTGTTGATGAAACACTTTATAGATGTATGATTGGGTCCTTGATGTATTTAACAGCTTCTAGACCAGATATTATGTTTGCTACATGTGTTTATGCTAGATTTCAGGCTGCTCCTAAAGAGTCTCATTTGATTGCAGTCAAGAGAATCTTTAGATATTTGCAAGGTACACAATCTCTGGGTTTATGGTATTCCACTGGCCACTCTTGCAAATTAGTTGCTTTTTCAGATAGTGACTATGCAGGGTGCAAGTTAACTAGAAAGTCAACTTCTGGTGGTTGTCAATTCCTAGGCAACTATTTGATTTCTTGGCAGAGTAAGAAACAAACATCTGTTGCTACATCAACTGCTGAAGCCGAGTACATTGCTGCTGCAAGTTGCACTTCTCAGGTACTCTGGCTTCAGAACCGACTTTTGGATTATGGCATTACAAAGACTAAGACTCCATTATTAATGGATAGTGCTTCAGCTTTGTGTATTGTCAAAAATCCAGTCCAGCACTCTAGGACCAAACATATAGAGATCAGACATCACTTTATTCTGGATTGTTTTGAAAAAGGTCTGATTGATCCTAAGTTTGTGCCTAGTGCTGATGAGCTTGCAGATATTTTTACTAAGCCTTTGGATAGTTCTACTTTCAAAAACCTTGTGTTAAGGCTTGGTATGCTGCAGCTAGAATAAGTGACAACTACTGATGATTTCAGTAATAATTACTGGTGATCATTGGTAACCATGTCACATATAGTACTTGTGAGTTCTTTCACCTTCAGTAGTTTTATAACTACTAACGGCTAAATGCCTCACAAGTACTGAAGTACTTTATCTGTTCTAAACCACTGATGTAGTTACAACTACTGATGTAGTTACAACTACTGAAATCAGTACAAACAGATAAGTACTGACGTCCTATGAAACACCTGAAAAGCAGATGCAAAGTCTGATGAGTAAGTGTTGAGGACAGTATGAAACAGCTGAAAGGCTATGAATTGACGAAAACTACTGAAGAGAACTTTCTTTTTAGTTGTTTCTACAACTGCTGTTTCATTCTAAACAGCTGAAGCAAAACCATGTCTTCAGTAGTTTTATAACTACCGATGACTAACACCAAGTCTTCAGCTGTTTATAACAACTGATGACAAAACCACTGTCTTCAGTAGTTTCACAACTACTGATGACAAACACCAAGTCCTCAGTTGTTTCATCATCTGAAGTCAAAACCATGGTCTTCAGTAGTTTTATAACTGCTGATGCCTAAAATCACGACTTCAGCTGTTTCAACGTCTGAAAGGGTAATACCATGTCAACAGTCGGTTTAAAACTACTGATGACTAACACTAAACCCTTCAGTCATTTTCTTACCCCTACCCTATAAATACTTGTCCTCTTCTCGAATGTTTCATTAGCCGTTATTTTCTGAACTTCTCTCTCTCAAACATGGCGACCATGAGTCTGAAACCACGACATAACTGCGTTGCTTACCTTACAAAGTCGGCTTTCTGGAACAAATATGACAATGCCATTGACTTAATGGTGGATTCCCCATATCGCACAGCCTTTCTCTTGAATCCGACCATCTACCCTGAATCCCTCAGTCAATTCTGGTCAAATGCTTTTGTTCATACTGATGAGTCTACCGGCCAAATCTCTGTTCGGTCCCTTGTCAACCAGAAACCAGTGGTCGTTACAGCCGAGATCATTCGTCAGGCATTACACTTACACGACTCCACCGCTGTGACTGAATACTCAAAGGGCACAACCGATATGTCCTTTATCAATCATGGGTATGAAGGTGATCTTCGGGCTACAACCATTTTGAAGAAACATTTCCATGATGCTGAGAAATTTATTTTTCACATGGTAAATGTCTGCTTAGCCTCCAAGACATCTTCTTGGGATCAAATGTCATCCCAATGGCAACAGGTATTGTATTCTATTCTAGAACACCAACCGCTAAATTTTTCTGAAATCGTGTTTCTAGAAATAAAGAACTTGGCTCAGAAACCTGCGGCAAACCGATGGCCATTATATCCCAGGTTTCTGATGGCCATTATTTTAGATGAATTAAAATCTGATGGCCTTGTTGGCCTTGGAGTCCCTGCACCAGTTGTTTTGGCTGAGGTATACTCCAGGCACAACTCAGACCTTACTCTCAAAGAAGCTGCCCGAATGCTAAAGCCCAAGCACAAGGAACCCACAGCTTCCACTACCAGAACCAAAGTCCCCACTAAACCAAAACCAAAACACCCCAAAATAGCTATTCAGGGAGATGAGTCCCCTGAAGATGCTCCTATATCACCCAGGCAGGATATACTTGCTGGTTTAAACTCCCCAGCAGTATCAGAGACTCTACCAGCCACAGCCGCTCAGGATTCCTCTCAAAAGGAGCCTGCAGCCACCACAAAAGGGGTACCCACACATCTGGGATCTTCCTCACTTGAGGAGATTGCCATTGAAGAGCACCATCCTCCCCAGGTGCACACTGCTTTTACTTGTTGGACCAAAAGAACCAATGAGCCGGATCAGAACCTTTAAGTCCCACAGACATCACAACAACTACTGAAGACCACAACAGCTGAAGACAACAGCTGATTACAAAGTCTGAACACAAGTACTGAAGACAAAGTCTGAAGACACAAGTGCTGAAGACAAAGTCTGAAGACACAAGTGCTGAAGACAAAGTCTGAACACAAGTGCTGAAGACAAAGTCTGAAGACACAAGTGCTGAAGACAAAGTCTGAAGACACAAGTGCTGAAGACAAAGTCTGAAGACAAGTGCTGAAGACAAAGTCTAAAGACACAAGTGCTGAAGACAAAGTCTGAAGACACAAGTGCTGAAGACAAAGTCTGAAGACACAAGTGCTGAAGGCCAAAGTATCAGACGTTGTCACAACAGCTGAAGAGGTCTTCTTCAGTAGTTGTGATGGTTTACCTTTCAGTAGTTTCTTGTTTCAGTATTTGTAAAACAACTGAAGAGTATGTTCTTCAGTTGTTATTGTTTCAGTAGTTTCTTTTCAGTAGTTGTAATAATAGTTAACACTTAGTATTTTTGTAAGAAGATGTCAGCTGTTTGACATCTTTAGTAGTTGTGTTAACTATCAGTGGTTTGTGATACATTCTGTTAGATGTCACTATCAAGTGACATCAGCAGACGTCACATCTCTTATATAAGAGGTGTCGACCTAATTGTAATTGTGACATTCCGTTACCACGAAAGCGAATATTGAATGAAATTTATTTGCAGAATTCTCTCTATCTATAACAGTTTTGTTCTTACATTGAATATCTTTTCGTTCTTGTGAATTGGCTAATTCATTGTTAGAATTCCGCTGCTATACTCTCTAATCAATCAAACGTAGATCACTGATCCTAACACAACATTTTACTTCGTTTTATTATGTTATTTGTCCAACTTAAGTCTCGTTTCTTGTTAGGGCCGAATAACGTAATTTTGGAGTCAATTCGACAGAAATTTTGATAGATTGCACCTCATTATACCTGTGTAAACACCAGAGATCATCAGAATATCGAAATATGAAGTCAAATTAGGTCAGAGGAAATTTTGGCAGAGTAACGGTATGCTGTGCGAATTTACGGCGAATGAGGGGTGATGAGTTTATACGATCGACTATGGCCTTATTTATACTGAATCTAGTTTCAATCGGGCGACTGGACCCATTCGCTCTTTTCATTCGGGCGATTGGATCTCAATCGTGTGATTGGTTCAGTCGATCACATTCAGTCGGTCGACTATGTTTCAGTCGGGCGACTGACTCATTCGGACAACTCCATTCGGGCGACTGGCTCAATCTTGTAATCCATTCGATTTCCTAGTGCATAAGTATGGTCCAATCGTACGGCTAGTCCATACTCATGGTCCAGTCGTGCGAATGGATCATACTTATGGTTTTGACTTTATGACCATTTGGCATTTAACCCCATTTAACTGTTGATTAAACATTACGAGCATTTGATCATCTCAAACATGATCATTTTAACTTTGAAATCTTTTGATCACTTCAGTCATGATCCTTTTAAACAAAACACATTTCGTCACCTCAGACGTGACCCATTTAACATTGAAAGCACATTTGGTCACCTCAGACATGACCCTTTTAAGTGAATAAATCCCAGATTGAATTCCAGGACATAGTCCAACATATACCCTAAATTGACAAACTTAAACAAAAGAAACCACTAGAAATAAGGACAGAATTTAAGACATATTTTTATGATTTTGTGTGAGGTGGAAATCCAAAGATTGAAATCTAATAGATTTATTTCTTAAACAGGCAGCTTCAAGTTATTTTGACCATAAGAGGAACGATTCATTATGGAATCATACAGGTAATCAAATCATTCAGGACATCTTACTAAAAACATTTGATGCTAGATTCTTGTTTTCATCGAGAGTCATTTGCAAATTAAGGAAATCATACTAGTACTATAAGACGCGTACATTGATTTGGACTTTCAAGAATTGCAGCCATGATGATTGTCAGTAGACTTGTCCTCTTAAATCCATACACAAACTTTTGACACAGATTGGTGATGGTTTAAGGTTTAATTATTTCAACAAGCAGTTGTGGATCCCACGCTTATATGGTGATCAACATTCCTCAGGATATTTTTGAGCGGTCTACGAGTATTTTGACAAGAAGAAACTATTCTTAAAGCTTTCAAAGAGAAGCCAAGCCTCAGGTCAGTGCCACGGCACAGCAGTGAGGCGGCAAACAACAATGATTCTAGAATATATAGGTTATGATTATCCTCAGGTCAGTGCCACCGCACAGCAGAGAGGCACATAACCTATCTTCTTGTTTGAGCAATTTATTTTGTTGCACAGATCGCACCAACAACATAGGTTATCAGTTTGATTGCTTTTTGCATTTTTATCATGTGCTTTGCTCATATTTTGGTCATCCGCACACATTTGTGGCATTTATTTTGCTCGTCACCCCATATAAGAACTTTGTTGATTGTGTTAACCAGGGATAAGATGATAACCCACAGCTTGAACAACTTAGTTTGACCTTGAGATCACCAACTAGGTCTACTTATCTATTGTGTTGAATCTACCGACACATCATCTAATGGTCTAGCAGCCTCTAGGTCTACTTTCTTCGTGTTACCTTAATAGTAACTAGTTTTACTATCATCTTTCTTTTTATTTTTGCTTAGACTTCCCAGACTTATACTTTGTATTTCGCATCTAATTCAATTTAAATCTTTTAAAGTCCCAAATGCTTTGATCCTGTGTACTATCATTTTTCATAGTCATTGAATCGATATCTCAGATACGATCTCATTTCTATCGGCTTGCCTGTCCTCCTCCCTCGTTCTTTTATAATACTTACTTAACCTATTCTCCCCCTAAAATTCTAAAACTGTAAACGATTTATGTTTTTAGGATTTTAATAGGAGAAGAATTGAAACAATAAAATAAATTAAATAAAATAAACTAGAATAAAGAAAATAAAATAAAATAAAATAAAATGGACTTGACGCATCGGACTAGACCTGTTCATCGTCTGGAATTACATCACTTTTCTTTTTAATGCAGTTGACCTCTAACAAATATAGAAAACGTGGTTTATGAAAGGCTTTTGTATAGAGGTCAGCGCGTTGAAAATCCGTATTTATTTTAACAACATCGATTAGATTCTTTTCAAAACAATCACGTATAAAGTGATATTTAATGCCGATGTGTTTGGTCTTAAGATGTTGGACGGGAATTTTAGTAACGGCTATTGCAGCAAAATTATCAACAAATATAGGAGTGTTAGAAAATTTCAAATCGTAGTCCTGCATCTGCTGTTGAATCCAGATGATTTGAGAACAGCAGCTTGCCACAACAACATATTCAGCTTCACAAGTTAACAGTGCAACTGATGTCTGCTTCTCACACTGCCACGTGACTAATCTTCTCCCAAAGAATTGACAACCTGTTGAGGTGGATTTGTAGTTTATCTTGCAGCTGCCATAATCTGAGTCACTGTAAGCAGTTAGCTCGAAGTCATCGTCATGAGGATACCACAACCCAAATGTGGGTGTACCCTTCAGATAACGAAATATCCTTTTGACCCTAATAAGATGGTTAACTTTTGGTTTTGCCAGATATCTTGAACAAAGACATGTTGTATACATAATATCAGGTCTTGAGGCAGTGAGGTACATGAGAGATCCAATCATTCCTTGGTACATGGTAGCATCAACTAGATCACCATTTTCATCGGGTGCTACATCATGATTTGTAGCAAGTGGAGTCCCAGCTGCGGAAGCATTCTCCATGTCAAACCGACTAAGAATATCCCCTACATACTTTGTCTGATGTATAAATATCCCCTTTGGTGTTTGATCCACCTGTAACCCGAGAAAGAACTTTATCTCTCCCATGGCACTTATTCAGATTTCTGCCTTCATCACTGCTTCAAATTCTTTACATAATTCTTCGTTCTTGGAACCGAAGATTATGTCATCAACATAAATCTGAACCAGTAGTAGATCACCACTTTCTCTTTGATGAACAGTGTATAATCAATTAAACCTCTGCGAAATTCATGTTTCACAAGCTGAGTTGAGAGTTTTGCATACCATGCTCTCGGGGCGTGGTAAAGCCCGTAGAGAGCCTTATCCAGTTTGTAAACTCTGTCCTGATGATATGGATCCTCAAATCCTTTGGGCTGATTGACATACACTGTTTCTCGTATTTCACCATGAAGAAATGCACTCTTTACATACAATTGATAGACCTTAATCTTCGTGTAAGAGGCGTAGGCTAGGAAGATACGGATTGCTTCCATTCTTGCCACAGGTGCAAATACTTCATTGTAATCAATTCCATCGACTTGTCTTGAACTATATGTCGAGCCTTGTTCCTGATGATGACACCTTGGTCATCTTTTTTACATTTCAAGACCCACTTGGTGCCAATGACTTTAGCACCTTTAGGTCTATCTACCAGTGTCCATACACCTAACTTCTTGAACTGAAGAGGTTCTTCTTGCATGGCACTCACTCATGCCTCATCATTTAGGGCTTCACTGACGTATTTTGGCTCGAACTAAGACACAAAACAATGATAAGCACCATCGTGAAGGTACTTTTCTCCATTACCGAGGCATAATCAGCTAAAATACAACTGTTTTCTTGTCTAAACTCCTGATCTGACATCCCCAATGACATTGTCCAGAGGATGATAGACATTTAGGCATGATCCAGGAGTGGTGGGAACCACTAACTCAGAATCAAGATTATGAACGTGTGGTTCAGTATATGAGGCAGTAGGAGTGTGAGGTTCCGAAGACTCAGAGGCATCAATGTCAGATGCTTATGGACTTGTAGTAGGAGGAACCTGTTGCTCCTGAGTGTCCTGATCATTCTCCACAGCTTCGTCGTCGGAGGAAGAGTCACTTACCTCGAGTGCTACCCCTGAGTTGGTTAGTGATGCACCTTGTGAGCCAGATGATGTAGATTCCTGTGATGGTGTGTTTAGAACATCATACATCATTTTGGCTGCTAACTCATCATCAGACGTGGAGAGAGGGATGTTAAAGGACTTGAAAAATCCATCATAGTCGAAAAAGAAGGCGGGTCCTTTTCCAGCAGGAGGGGTGGTATATCTCTGAATATCAACATTACACCACACCTCTACTTGACCCGTTGAGTTGTTGTAAACTCTCTTATTCGGTATGTTGTATCCTAGAAAGATACCCTCTTCAACCATCTCGCTAAGCTTTCCTTCCTGAGTTTTCTTCAGCAACGTACATGGTGCTCCAAACGGTTGAGATACTCTAGATTTGGTTTACGTCATTGAAGTAACTCCTAACACATCTTGCCATGACATTTTACCACTAGAACTCAATTGAACGTGTAACACGCATTGGTCACTTCCTCATTCCAAATTTGGATAGGCAGTTTTGAGTCTGCTAGCATTGTGCATGTTGTCTCTATTAAGCTGCAATTCTTTCTCTTAGCAACTCCATTCATCTGAGGAGTGTAGGTGGAAGTGAACTGGTGCACAATTCCCTTTTCTTTGAAGAAAGCCTCCATCCATTGATTCATGAACTTGGTTTCGTTGTCTTAGCGTACTTTTCTTACCTTCAGCTTGTAGAGAAACTCCAGTGTAGTTACCAATTCGTTGAATGACTCAAATGTTTCTGATTTTGATTTCAAAAACCTCACCAAGAGAATCTTGAGTAGTCATATGTAACTACATAGCAGTACAAGTCTCCTGCGATGCTTCTTGTACTGACTGGACCAAACAGATCCATGTGAAGAAGCTCAAGAGGCAGTTCTATAGAATTAACTTTCTTTGCCTTATGAGACTTCTTTGTCTTTTTTCCTTTCTTGCAGGCGACACAAATATCCGGGAGTTGGAAGTTCTTGACATTTACTTCTCGCACTAGATCATTCTGGATCAGGTGGTTTATCTTCCTTGGATTGATGTGCCCCATTCTCCTATGCCAGGAGATAGAATCCTTCTTAGTAGCTTTTGACAAGAAGCACTGAACTTAATGATCTGTTATGGAGGCCTTCGATAGATCCAAGACATAAAGGTCATTATATCTTGAGTCTGACATTAATACTTGTTCCTCCGAAATCACATAGTCCTTTTTTAGGACATAGCACTTCTTATTATCGAAAACTACCTTAAATCCTTGTCACATATTGGGAAATAGAAAGTAGATTATTCTGAAGTTGTTGAACGTAGTTTACCTTGTCAAACTTAACTTTTTGGTTCCCTACTTCCCCTTGAGCTATGATGTACCCTCCTTTGTTTCCAGTAAAAGAAACATGACCTCCTTTGATTTGTTTGACGTTTGATAGGTGTGCCCGGTTTCCTACCATGTGCCTTGATGCTCCGCTATCTACAATTCAAGTGTTTGTTTCAGCACTATAGCGAACAACCTGCACATTCAATTGAAAACATTAGTTAAGGTGGCGACCCAAGCCTTAACCGGCTTGGGTGTCCCAGAGACATCACACATCATAAATTCTACCCATTGTCCATTAGAGGGTGAGGGAAGATCATTTGTCTTATTGTTCTCATTTCCAGATATAGACTTTTCTTTCCATAAGCCAGCTTTGTGTAAGGCCTGTTTGTGATAAATAGACGACTGGCTGATAGGTTGAACTTTAGGTTCACTAACTCTTTTTGGTGGAATCATGGAGCTTATTTTGGAAGAGTTTTCTTTAGTTTCATAAAGTTCAATCCTTTTCTTTGGTGTCTAATAATAAGAGCAATAAGACACTATGTGCCTATACTTTCCACAGTTGTAGCATGATCTGCTTTCAACTTGACGATTTACCTATTTCTATGGAGAACTATGAGACACATGAGTGACTTTATTCTGTTTGGGTTTTGGTGCTTCTTATTTAGATGTTTTATCTTGTTTAACAAAATTAATTGTTTGGACATTGTTAACATCTTTTCCCTTTTGTTTATTTGGACTTAGACATGAAGCACATGATTGGTTAATTTGTTTGGTATTTCTTGGTTGAGAAATAGACTTTGTTGAACCAGAATTTATTGTAACATTTTCAAATTGTTTGTCCAAATTAACATAAGGCATTTTACCTTTTGATTTTGAAGTGGCATCCTTTTGTTTAGTGACACATTCATTTGGTTTACATGCAAAATCTGGATCACTTACAAGAGGAGTGGACACCACATGATCCTTGATTGGGTTATTAATTATTGGTTTACCTTTTGTATTCATCAAGGTCTCATGTGATGCTGGAACCACTTTATATCCCAAACCCTCCCCATTGTTGCGCTCTCTCACTAAGTGTTGGACAATGTAAGAAGAACTTGTCCAACTAGGCAGTTTTTGTTATAATGAATTTACTTCTACTTCCAAAACTGCCTTTTGTTTCTTAGTGTCTTCTAGGGAGTTTAGATAGAACTTAATGTCATTTGCTTGATTAAAGGCTACAACTTCAATTTCCCTAAGTTGTTTATTCAAGAGTTCTATCTTTTCTTTATAGTTGTGCTCATTTTGTTTTAAGACTCTATTGGCTTCAGTGCACAGTTGTAAGTCCTTTTCTAAGTTATCATTATGATCTAATAACCTAGCAAATTTCATATCAATGCTTTCTCTAAATTTATTACAATCAGAACAAGCATGATTATTGAAAAGTTGAGTAGTGGTACTTACCTGAGAGGGCGTGGTTGAATCAGCCATCAAAGCAGTTTCTGATTCTTTTGGTTTTGATGATTCTGGACTTGTTGAACTTGTCCCTACTTCAGGCAGGTGATCAACTACAGTTGCAGTTTCATCAACATTTGACATCGCAAGCTCCACTGCAATATCACATTCACTTGCTGAGTCATCATCTAGATCCTCGACACTAGCAATGTTGGATTCTCCCAGAGACAAACCGGAAGCTCCAATCTTGTCCTTCGTCATCATGAGTGGCCAATGCTTTAGGATCCTTGCTCGACGAAGTAGGGCTGCTTGTGGGTTTATCCTGACAAGTGAAAGATGAGAATTGATTCCCATTTCCCGTCTTCTTGGGCTTCACACATTCACGTTTGAAGTGCCCTTTTTCCCCACAGTTGAAGCAGTTGACTTTGGTTTTGTCAAAACCAAAACATTGTGTCCTTAGTGACAATCAGATTTTGTCCGGTCTTCTTGACAAACTTCTTTGCTCTCCGAATAGCACTTGCTAAGGCCCACATGATGTCCATTCTTTCTAACTTTGTCTCGTCTATCTTCTTATAGTCCTCGTTTGCCAGATCGTAGTTTCCTATTTTCCCTACAACTAGCCCATCATAGGAGTGGACAACAGCTGCTAAGAGATCCATGTGCTCTTTTGCCACCTCTACTATCACATTCCCGAGATTCTCAGTCTTCAGTTTTGTAACATTTGCTTCAGGTGCTATGTATTGGGTGTTGGACGACCCTGATGTCCCAGATCCTGAAGTAGTAGCTTGTGATGGACCAGCTGAACTCGACACAAACGCCGTTTGAAGTGGTGCTCCGGACGTTTTCGCTTGTGGAGTTGAGTTGTATAGTGCCGGATTCTGATCATATGAAGACTTTTGGGCCCTGCACTTCATCCTCAACTCTTCCTCTTGCAGTTTCGGAATGATGTCGTTGATATCTAACTTCGCTAGCATATCATTCTGTTTGAGATTGGAAACAACGAACTCCACTTCTAGGGAAACCCATGTGCAAAGTTTGAAACTTTTTCTTCCATTAAAGTAATGGCTCCATGAGTGTGTAGCTCACTCATCAGGTGGAAGAAACGATCAATGACATCGTCCAAGCTCTCATTTCCCATTGACGAGAACTTGTCAAACTCCTTCTTCAACGCTTTAGCCTTCAGAGCTTTTAACGATCCATTTCCCTCATACCTCTTTTCTAATGCTTCCTAGAGCTTCTTAGCTTGCTTGGTCTCAAAAAATTGATGGAAGATGTCCTTAGGAATTGACTGAGTCAGTAACGCATATACTTTCTTCTCGGCATTGTACTTCATTTTTTGTCCATCAGTCATACCGCTTAAGGTCAGTTTGACTCCATCTGTACCTATAGGTATACTGTAACACCCGGTTATTTTAAAGTCAAAAAAAAGAATGAATAAAGTGAAAGAAGAGAAGGAAAAGAAATAAAACCCAAGTCTAGGGGTAAAAAGTGTCCAAAAGGACAAAAGGTTTGAAAAATGGGTGTAAAAGGTGGTATGGCTGCCCATATGTCACATGCACCTCTGATCTTCGGGTTTTAGAGAGAGAAAGAACAGCAAGTTCTCGGTTTTGAAGAAAGAACAAGAAAGAGTTCAAATTCAAGGTAAGAATTCATGCTTTTATGGTGTTCTTGGCTGGTCTTATCCTCAGGTTTATGCTTATATGCGCTTGTATGTGTTCGGGTATGTTTTTAGTGGGTTTCTAGGCAGTTGAATTCAATTTGCAAACGAGTTTGGAGGAAGCCATACTCAAAAGCTGCAAGGTGAGTTCTAGGACCCCTCTTTTACTGGTTTTTAACTGATTTTGGGGCTAGAAATGCATGAATGTATGTTTTTATATAGCTGGGTTTTGGACCCGTATGCTTGAATGTGTGTATGATGTTGTGATGTGTGACTATGTTCATGCTTGATGATGTATGATTGTGTTTCTAAGGCTTAGAGGGTAAGAGTTAAGCTTAGAACAAGATGAATGGTGCATGGAAAATGAATCTGATGTTTTAGAACCACTTGATAAGTTGGTAAATTTGATTAAGTGCTGTAAATGCGGATGAGCAAGTCAGTCAATGCGGATGAGCGTTTGACTAAGTGCTGTAAATGCGAATGAGCAAGTGAGTCAATGCGGATGAGCGTTTGACTAAGTGCTGGAAATGCGGATGAGTAAGTCAATACGGATTAGCATTTGACTAAGTATGGAAATGCGGATGAGTAAAGTAAGTCGATACGGATGAGTATATGACTAAGTATGGAAATGCGGATGAGTAAAGTAAGTCAATGCGGATGAGCATCTGACTAAGTATGGAAATGCGGATGAGTAAAGTAAGTCAATACGGATGAGCATTTGACTAAGTAAGGAAATTCTTATGAGCAAGGTAAGTCAATGCAGAAGAAGTAAGTCAATGCGGATGAACTATAGTAAATACGTACGAACTGTAGGAAATGCGAATGAGTATAGGAAATGCGGATTAACACTTAGAAAAATTTTGACTTTTTGGGGAAAAAGAGGTAATGTAGGCTTTGACCTAGGAGATTCCTAGGGGTTATGAAAGTTGACTTTTAGGGTCATAGATGGTATGTTGGGCATGCAATGATGTGTGCTTATGCATGATGATGATGATGATGTTGCATGATTATGTATGATGTATGTTATGTATGTATGATGTATGTTATGTATGTATGATGCTCTGCATGATGATGTATGAATGATATGTTTATGTTCCATGTGATGATGTATGATTATCTTTCCTATGGCTTTACGTGTTATGAATGAAGGAATGAATGAAGTATTATGTAACGTAAAGTGAAAGATAATGAAAGAGGAACATGATGATGAATGCATGCATTAATGAATGAATGTAAGAAAGTCTTGCAAGCACTGTATGTCGGGACACCCCATTAAAAGGTGTTAGCCCAACGGTGTGCGGGTTCGCTACCCCGGGATGATGCACATCGGGGTCTTTCTTTGTGATTGACCATATGTATGAACCATTGTCGCGTGTCTTAGGTACTGTGACCACCTAGTGCTGGGCACCACCGATGAAGGTCTTTTAAAGGCTTAGGTCTAGTATCATGAGCATGAAGGGCATTGCATATGACATGGTATACCTGAACTTTACCTTAGGTACTGTGACCACTTGGTGCTGGGCACCACCGATGAAGGTCTTTTATAGGCTTAGGCATAGTATCACAAGCATGAAGGGTAAGTTCATGGTGATGATGAAAGTAATGAATGAAATGATGAATGAAAGTATGAACGAAAGAATGACGAAGATAATAATGATATTATCTGTATGTACGTACGATGTATGATCACGAACGAATGTAAAGTATAACATGATTTTGATGAAAGAATGGTTTTATGAAAGAAAAGTATGCTTTGCTATAAAACTAGAACTCACTCAGCAATGCTGACTTTTATGCATTTTCCAGTTGGTAGGTAAGGTTGCTGAGGATGGCACGAGGCAGCTACTCAGCTCTTTTGGATGGCATCCATTTATTTAAAGCTTTTATGTTGTAATACAACAATGTAATTTCGTAACCGACAACGATGCATTATTTTGCAAAAGTTTTTATGATGAAATGAAATGCCATTGTTTTATGTTTCCGCTGTAATGTTTTGATGATTAAATGTAAAGTATATGTTTTATGTGCGATGAATTACCAGTTGTAAGCGTCTCGGGAACGGGGCCTTACAAGTTGGTATCAGAGCCAAAGTTTTAGTGAAATGGGTAAATTTTCAAAATAAACCTTAACTTAAACTGAGAATGGGACAGAAGGGAATGGGATGCTAATCTGATTAGCTGCGTGCCATCAGGTATTTTCGTAAAGATAACTGGTTTTATGTGCGCATGGTATGTGGTTATGTGTTGTTCGTAGATTTAATGCTGATGTAGTCAGGACAGGTAATGCTTGGGGTATGAAGAGTAAAGTAAGTGGCTAATCGCAACTGGCCACTGTAATTAGGGACTTACTATACTTGCCATAAACTAAGTCGTTTTCTTGAATGACCATATTAGTCTTTAAATCTTTCACTGTGAGTTAGAGGATGGCCAATGGTTGATCATCTAAAGCGTCACGTGGTGGCGGACGTGGTGCTGAACCACGGGTTACGAGAGGAAGGCCTAGGGCCGAAAAGGTGGTTCATGAATAACTAGAAACCCCTCATCCGAAGGGCGGAGATGAGAGTGCTAACCTGAGAGCCTCAGTGAAGGAGGCAGTTGTGGAAGAAGTGCACCAACTCATGCAGACGATCCTTCCGTCTGTGGTGACTGAAGTGATAAAGGCAGTTAGAAAAGGGGAGAGAATGGAAGGGAGTAGACCTACGGGTGAAAAAAGACAGCCCGAGACTGAGATAGTTTTCTCTGATGAAGAAGAAGAAGAGGAGCCTGCGCTGGAGGCGGCACGAGGCTGTAATTACGGGGTGTTTATGAGATACAAGCCCCCTACTTTTGATGGTAACGGCACTGCTGCTGCTGCTGCTCACCGGTGGGTGAGGGAAATGGAGGTTGTACTTGATGTCAGCGAGTTCCGAGAAGACCAGAAAGTTAAGTTCGCTACCCACTCTTTTGTGGACTCGGCTATGTGCTGGTAGGACAATATAGTCCAAGCCGAGGGTAGTCGGGCGATCAGGAGAATGAGATGGTCGGAGTTGAAGAAGTTGGTGATCGAGGACTTTTGTCCTCATTGGGAAATGGACAAGGTTGAGAGGGAGTTTCTGCCACTAGAGACGGGAACGATGACACACCAACAGTACACCACTAAATTTAACGAGATGGCACGTTTGGTGCCGGATCAGGTGACACCTCTATCTCGAAAGATCAAGAGGTACATTCAGGGACTGCCAGCAGATATTCGCAGGCACATGATCGCTGCTCGGCCGAGCACGTTTAGGTCGGTAGTGGATTTGGCAGGGAGATTGTATGATGAGAGGAGTGGTGGTGAGGGAAATTGGCAGGGGAAGAGGTTTGGTCGGGGTATGCTTCGACGGGTAACAAGAAGGCATGGGTGGACGACCGTCGTGTCATCACGTCGGGTGCGAGTACAAAGAAGTGTGGTAGGTGCGGGAGAGAGCATAGTGGGGAATGTAGGTTTGGGTCAAACTTGTGTTTTAAATGTGGGAAGGCGGGGCACATGGCTAGGGACTGTCGTATGGCCCGGTGCTTTAACTGTGGTGAAGAGGGTCATATGAGTAGGGATTGTAAGAAGCCAAGGGCCGAGGGTTCCAGGGCGAAGAAAACTAGAGGTGAAGGACTAAGGGCGAGCGCCAGGGCATTCACGATGACACAGGGGGAGGCTAGGACGGACCCTGATGTTGTTTCCGGTACGTTTCTTGTGAACCAAACTTTAGCTTCTGTGTTATTTGATTTGGGTGCCAGTAAAAGTTTTATTTCTGCTACTTTCTGTGCTAAGTTGCCTATTAGTAGTAGACATATTGATACGCCCTTCGATGTACAAACTGCCATTAGTAAGTCTACAAGGATTTCTGAGATGTTAGAGGGCTGTTACGTGGAGCTAGAAGGTCATAGGTTTCCTGTTAGACCGTTCGTGATGACCTTGGGTGGTTTTGATTTTGTTCTTGGGATGGATTGGTTGGCTGATTTCGAGGCGAACATTGTGTGCCGTAAGAAGATGATTCGTTTGACAATGCCTGACGGTAGTTTAGTGACGGTCTATGGTGATCGGGTGACTACGATTCCAAATGTAATTTCAATGGCGGTGGCGGGAAAGTGTATGAGGCATGGATGTAGTGCCTACTTGGCCTATATAAAGGATGTGGATACGCCAACACCACAACTATCCGATGTACCCGTTGTGTGTGACTTTCCAGACGTATTCCCAAAAGACTTATCGGGAGTGCCACTTAACCGTGAGATCGAGTTCTAGATTGATCTGATACCGGGAGCCCAACCTGTTGCCAAGGCACCGTACCATTTGGCTCCGATAGAGATGAAAGACTTGGAGCAGTTGCAAGAGCTGCTTGATAAGGGGTTCATCAGACTGAGTATCTCTCCTTGGGGTGCTCCGGTCTTGTTCGTGAAGAAGAAAGACGGTAGTATGAGGATGTGTATTGACTACCGTGAGCTGAATAAGTTGACAGTGAAGAACCGCTACCCCTTACCAAAAATAGACGATTTGTTAGATCAGCTTCAGGGTGCCAGTTGGTTTTCAAGGATAGACCTTCGATCTGGTTATCATCAGCTTAAAGTGAAAGAGTCGAATGTCCCTAAGACAGCTTTTCGCACACGCTATGGTCACTACGAGTTTCTTGTCATGTCCTTCAGTTTGACCAATGAGCCAGCTGCTTTTATGGATCTGATGAACCAGGTGTGTCGGCCAATGCTAGATAAATCAGTGATTGTGTTCATTGATGATATCCTGATATATTCGAAGAGCGAGAATGAGCATGCCGGTCACGTTCGGGAGGTTCTGGAGATGTTGAGAAAGGAGAAGCTGTACGCCAAATTCTCCAGGTGCGCATTTTGGTTGCGTGAGGTCCAATTCTTGGGTCATGTGGTGAATCCCGACGGGATTATGGTGGACCCGGCAAAGGTGGAAGCGTTATGCAATGGAAGTCACCGAAGACGCCATCCGAGATTTGTAGCTTCTTAGGTTTGGCGGGCTACTATAGAAGATTCATTCAAGACTTTTCCAAGATCGCTTCTCCACTAACTAAGTTGACCTGAAAAGATGTGAAGTTCGCATGGGGTCAAGCTTAAGAGAAGGCATTCGAAGAATTGAAGGAGAGATTGACTCAAGCTCCTATTCTATCATTACCCGATGGAAGCAAAGATCCGGTGGTTTATTGAGATGCTTCCTACTCGGGGTTGGGGTGCGTGTTAATGCAGAGAGGGAAGGTTATAGCCTATGCGTCCCGACAGTTGAAGGTTCATGAGGTTAATTACCCTACTCATGACTTGGAGCTAGCAGCCGTGGTCTTTGCACTAAAGATTTGGAGGCATTATCTTAACGGTACGAAGTGCACCATTTTCACTTACCACAAGAGGTTGAAGTACTTCTTCGAGCAGAAGGATCTGAACATGAGGTAGAGATGGTGGTTGGAACTTATAAAGGATTATGATTGTGAGATCCATTACCATCCGGGCAAGGCCAATGTGGTGGCGGATGCCCTTAGCCGGAAAGAGAGGCCCGAGCCGATTCGGGTGAAAGCATATTAGCTGATCATGACCTCGGATATGATGAAGCAAGTCAAAGAGTTTCAGGATGAGCACTGAAAGAAGATCATCTTAACTCTGTAAGAATAAGAGGTCTGGTTGGGGAATTGGGTGAAAACACGATCGGTGTTAGAACCCGATTCGGTCGTGTGTTGATTCCTCGTTTTGGGGATTTACGGGTAAAGATTATAGACGAAGCTCACAAGACCTGATACTCTATCCATCCCAGTGCCACAAAGTTGTATCAAGACATGAAGAAGGATTATTGGTGGCCGGTATGAAGCGGACGTGGTAGAGTATGTGAGCAAGTGCCTTACTTGTTTGCAAGTGAAGGCGGAACATCAAAAGCCGTATGGGAAGATCCAACCTTTGGATATACCATAATGGAAGTGGGAGCACATCACCATGGATTTCATTACGAAGCTGCCACGTACTCCGAAAGGGTACGATGCCATATGGGTGATCGTGGACCGTCTGACGAAGAGTACTCACTTCCTACCGATCCGTGAGACATATTCATCCGAGAAGTTGGCTGACATGTTCATCAAGGAGATTGTAACCCGTCATGGTGTGTCGGTGTCCATTGTTTCTGATCGTGACACCCGGTTTACATCTAAATTCTGGAAGAAATTCCACGACGCCATGGGGATGAGGTTAGATATTAGTACGCCTTATCATCCCCAAACTGATGGTCAGTCAGAAAGGACCATTCAGACGTTGGAAGACATGCTTCGGGCGTGTGTGATCAATTTTGGAGGAAGTTGGGATGACCACTTACCGTTAGCTGAATTCTCATACAACAATAGCTATCATGCCAGCATTGGCATGCCACCATACGAGATGCTATACGGTAGGAGATGCAGAACACCCGTATGTTGGGGTGACATTGGTCGGAAGGAGTTGGGAAGCGTCGAGGTAATCGAGGCTAATATTGAGAAGCTTGAGAAGATCAAAGCCTTCATGAAGGTAGCCAAAGATAGACAGAAGTCGTACGCCGATAAACAACGTAGACCGATTGAGTTCCAGGTGGGTGACCAGGTTATGTTGAAGGTCTCACCTTGGAAGGGTATCATTCATTTCCGAAAGCGGGGCAAGTTGAGCCCAAGATACATAGGCCCTTTCCGAATCATTGCTCGGGTAGGAGAGGTGGCCTATAGACTGGAGTTACCCGATGAGTTAAGTGAATTCACCGACATTACATGTATCTCATCTAAGGAAGTGCTTAGCTGATGAAGACATGATTGTTCCATTGGAGGATATCGAAGTAGACGAACGGCTCAATTATGTGGAGCAACCGGTGGCAATCATTGATCGAAAGAAAAAGAGGCTGAGGAATAAAGTGGTTCCCCTTGTGCGTGTACAGTGGAAGCACAGGAAGGGATCCGAGTCTACGTGGGAGACTGAGGAAGAGATGAGAAAGCATTACCCACAATTATTTGAGGAATAACAGGTTTCAGGGACGAAACCTATATAAGGGGGTGGACTTGTAACACCCAGTTATTTTAAAGTCAAAGAAAAGAATGAATAAAGTGAAAGAGGAGAAGGAAAAGAAATAAAACCCAAGTCTAGGGGTAAAAAGTGTCCAAAAGGACAAAAGGTTGAAAAGTGGGTGTAAAAGGTGGTATGGAGGAAGCCAAACTCAAAACCTTATGTGTGCTTATATGTGTTCGGATATGTTTTTAGTGGGTTT
Source organism: Flaveria trinervia (assembly GCA_025506515.1). Taxonomy (NCBI): domain Eukaryota; kingdom Viridiplantae; phylum Streptophyta; class Magnoliopsida; order Asterales; family Asteraceae; genus Flaveria; species Flaveria trinervia. The sequence goes on from CM046446.1 coordinate 66,576,847, forward strand.
CTAAGCAGTTGAATTCAATTGCAAACGAGTTTGGAGGAAGCCATACTCAAAAGCTACAAAGCTGAGTTCTAGGACCCCTCTTTTACTGGTTTTTAACTGATTTTGGGGCTGGAAATGCATGAATGTATGTTTTTATATAGCTGGGTTTGGACCCGTATGCTTGAATGTGTGTATGATGTTATGATGTGTGACTATGTTCATGCTGATGATGTATGATTGTGTTTTTAAGGCTTAGAGAGTAAGAGTTAAGCTTAGAACTGATGAATGGTGCATGGAATTGAATCTGATGTTTTAGAACCACTTGATAGTTGGTAAATTTGACTAAGTGCTGTAAATGAGGGGATGAGCAAGTGAGCCATGCGGATGAGCGTTGACTAAGTGCTGTATATGCGGATGAGCAAGTGAGTCAATGCGGATTAGCGTTTGACTAAGTGCTGGAAATGCGGATGAGTAAGTCAATGCGGATGAGCATTTGACTAAGTTGGAAATGCGGATGAGTAAAGTAAGTCGATGCGGATGAGCATTTGACTAAGTATGGAAATGCGGATGAGTAAAGTAAGTCAATACGGATGATGAGCATTTGACTAAGTATGGAAATGCGGATGAGTAAAGTAAGTGAATGCGGATGCGGATGAGCATTGACTAAGTAAGGAAATGCGGATGAGCAACGTAAGTCAATGCGGACGAAGTATGTCAATGCGGATGAACTATAGTAAATAAGAACGAACTGTAGGAAATGCGGAGGAGTATAGGAAATGCGGATTAACACTTAGAAAAATTCTGACATTTTGGGGAAAAAGAAGTAATGTAGGCTTTGACCTAGGAGATTCCTAGGGGTTATGAAAGTTGACTTTTGGGGTCATAGATGGTATGTTGGGCATGTAATGATGTGTGCTTATGCATGATGATGATGATGATGTTGCATGATTATGGTATGATGAATGTTATGTATGTATGATGCCCTGCATGATGATGTATGAATGATATGTTTATGTTCCATGTGATGATGTATGATTATCTTTCCTATGGCTTTACGTGTTATGAATGAATGAATGAACGAAGTATTATGTAACGTAAAGTGAAAGATAATGAAAGAGGAACATGATGATGAATGCATGCATTAATGAATGAATGTAAGAAGTCTTGCAAGCACTATATGTCGGGACATACCATTAAAAGGTGTTAGCCCAACGGTGTGCGGGTTCGCTACCCGGGAGGATGCATATCAGGGTCTTTCTTTGTGATTGACCATATGGATTAACCATTGTCGCGTGTCTTAGGTACTGTGACCACCTAGTGCTGGGCACCACCGATGAAGGTCTTTTAAAGGCTTAGGTCCAGTATCACGAGCATGAAGGGCATTGCATATGACATGGTATACCTGAACTTTACCTTAGGTACTGTGACCACTTGGTGTTGGGCACCACCGATGAAGGTCTTTTATAGGCTTAGGCACAGTATCACGAGCATGAAGGGTAAAGTTCATGGTGATGATGAAAGTAATGAATGAAATGATGAATGAAAATATGAACGTGTTGATACATGTATGTCCCTAGATCATGATATGAATGTAATAGATCTTGTTTGTCTGATTCTGATATAATGTTTGGAATGATTAATGAAATGATATTGATTGTTTGTTATTTATAATGTTTAATATTTCATTAATGAGTCGATGTTAAATTGGTTAATTAGGTTGTGGTTGTTTGAATTGTTACACATAATGTTATATTAATTAATACATTCAAACTTGACAAAATAAAGTTCTCATACGAATGGCCCATGCGAATGGACCACACGCATGAATAACTTCATACGAATGACACAGTCGCACGACTGAACCAGGAGACTGGATCAGTCGTATGATTGTAACATAAGATTGGTTCAGTCGCATGACTGAACACTCAGTCGTGCGGATGAATCAACCGCATGGTTCAATCGCACGACTGAACCATACTAATGGTTCAGTCGCACGAATGAACAGTACTAACCTATAAATACAACCTAATTCGTGGAAAAACGATGAGCTTTTCATTCTATTTCGACTCCAGACGTACCCTAGCCGTCCAGAAGCCTCCAAGTTGATACTCCAAGTTCATAGAATGTTGTAGATCGATTCCTAATCGATTCTTAACGTTTGATTCAATACTTTATTGATTCTACGTGCGTCCTCACTGATTGGATCACCAATCAAATAGGATTCCGCACTATTTGGTTTGGTTTACACGTTAATCATTCGGTACTTCGTTCAAATACCAGGTCCTAACAAGTGGTATCAAAGCCCTGGCTCTTGATTACGTGTGATTCAATCAAGATTGATAAAACGTTTGTGTTTTTACACTAAAAAACGCAATCTTTTGTGTCAAAAGTTATCTTGGACGTTCCCTGCTCATCAAGTTTCGGTTTCTACGGCCTTAGGCGATAGGGTTTGTGAAATTTCGAATTTTTACTGCTAAAACACGTTTAACCTAGAAATCTTCGAAAAACAGCAGCTTCAGTCGCACGAGTGAGTCATTCGCACGACTGGACTTCATTCGCATACACCAGACACACGATTGGACTGAGTCGCATCTCCATTCGTACAACTGAACCATCCGTTCGCAGTGTTCATACGCATCAGCTTCATTCGAACGACTGAACCAATCGCTTAGTTCAGCCGCACGATTGAACCAATCACATAGTTCATTCACACAGATAGCCCATTCGCATCACCCAGTCGCACCAGTTTGACAGTTTGTTTATTACAATAAAAGTTAATCGGGATGGAAGATCACATGTCAGCGTTTACTGCCGGCAAGGACTCAAGGATCCAGAACTTACTGTTGCTTGAGAGTGAGGTGGGGAATCATAATAAACCACCAAAACTCTTAACGTTGGATGAGTTTCCCCACTGGAAACAACGTTTTGAGATCTACCTCAATGGAGTGGATCCAAATTTGTGGGAAGCTTTCGAGACTGGGTATAGTATGCCGGTGGGCGCAGATGGGGTAAAGCTTACTTTGGGAGGGATGACTGATGCTCATAAAGTTAAGTATAATGCAGAGACGAGAGTTTATGCATTGATCATACAGTCTATTCCTAAAGATATTTTCCACTAGTACTCGGAGAATAAGCAGGCCAAGAAATTATGGGATGAGCTGGAAAAGAGACACGACGGGAATGCTTCGCTGAAGGCAATTAAAGCTAAGGAACTGAAGAAGGAATTTGACAACTTCTCATCGATGGGAAACGAGAGTTTGGACGATGTTATTGATAGATTCTACCATCTGATGAGTGAATTGCATACACATGGTGTTGCTACTACCATGGAAGAAAAGGTGTCAAATTTCACAGACGGATTGCCGGAAAAGTAGGCTTCATTTGTGTCAAATCTGAGACAGAATGAGATGCTGGCAAAGTTGGATATCAATGACTTCATTCTAAAGCTGCAAGAAGAAGCACTTAGGATGAAATACAGAGCTCAGAAGTCTTCGCACACTCAGAATCCAGCTTTGTACAATGTCATGCCTCAAGCTAAGACGTCTGGAGCACCTCTTCAGACTGCTTTTGTGTCAAGCTCATCTGGTCCTTCACAAGTCTCTCCTTCAGGATCAGAAACATCAGGGTCTTCTAGTACCCAAAATATCGGATCCGAAGCAAATGCTACCAGACTGAAGACTGAGAATCTTGGAAACGTGACAGTAGAAGTAGCTCGAGAGCACATCGATCTCTTGGCAGCAGTGGTTCAGTCTTATGATGGACTTGTTGCTGGGAAGATTGGAAACTACCATCTGGCAGATGAGGACTACGAGCAGATGGATGAAATGGAGCTGGAGAGGATGGATATTATGTGGGCCTTAGCTAGTGTTTTCCGGAGGGCGAAGAAGTTTGTGAAAAAGACCGGACAGAACTTGGTTGCTACTAAGGATACCACATTTGGCTTTGACAAGAGTAAAGTGACCTGCTTTAACTGTGGAGAAAAGGGGCACTTCAAGAGAGAATGTGTGAAGCCAAAGAAGACTGGGAACGGGAACCCATTCTCGTCCTTTACTCGTGAACACAAGCAAGCTAGCAGTTCTACTTCATCAAGCAAGGATCCAAAAGCCTTGACTGCTCATGATGATGAAGGACAGGACTGGAGCTTTCGGTTTGTCTTTCCAAGGGAATCTAATATTGCCAGTGTAGAAGATTTAGATGATGATTCCGCAAGTGAGGGAGATATTGCAGTTGAGATAGCGATGTCAGAGACAACTGCAACTGAAGTCAGCTACAAGCCTGAAGAAGGGATTTCAATAGCAAAGACAGAATCACCAGAACCAGAGACATCTGATGCTGCGTTGATGGCTAACTCTTCTGAACCTCCTCAGGTAAGTACCACTGACCAAATGTTTAAAAATCATGCTTGTTCTGATTGTGATACTTTTAGAGATAGCATAGATGAGAAATTTGCTAGGTTATTAGATCATAATGATAACTTAGTAAAGGATTTGCAACTGTGCACTGAGGCTAATAGAGTGTTAAAACAAAATGAGCATAGTTACAAAGAAAAGATAGACCTTTTGACCAAACAGCTTAGGGAAACTAAAGTAGTTGCATTTAACCAAGCTAATGACATTAGGTACTATCTTAACTCCCTAGAAGACACTAAGAAGCAAAAGGCAGTCTTAGAAGTAAAAGTAAACTCATTAAAGCAAAAATTGCACAGTTGGACAAGTTCATCACACATTGTCCAACACTTAGTGAGAGAAAGAAACAACGGGGAGGGTTTGGGTTATAAAGTGGTTCCACCACCACCTGAGACCTTGATGAACACTAAGAGTAGACCAATAAATAACAACCCCATCAAGGATCATTTGGTGTCTACTCCTCTTGTTAGTGATCCAGATTCCTCATGTTCATCAATTGAATCTGGAACAAAACAAAAGAAGGCCACTTCAAAGGCTGTTGGACCAAAAGAACCAATGAGCCAAGATCAGAAAACCTCTAAGTCCCACATGGTATCACAACAACTGCTGAAAGCCTCATCAGCAGTTTGACAAGTGCTGAAGACTTCAACAGCTGAAGATCAAGTGCTGAAGACTTCAACAGCTGAAGAACTAAAGTGCTGAAGTACAACAGCTGAAGAACACAAGTGCTGAAGCTGAACAGCTGAAGAACACAAGTACTGAAGCTGAACAGCTGAAGAACACAAGTGCTGAAGCTGAAAGACCAAAGTACTGAAGTACAACAGCTGAAGAGTTTACAAGTGCTAAGGAGTGACAACCTATTGTAATTGGTGTGCATGAATGAATGGAATGAATGAATGATTTGATTAGAAATATTCTACATCTATAAACATTCCTTGAAATCAGAAATATATATTCTCTCCCTATAACCGTATGCGCTCTTAATGCATACAAGTATCGATTGCTTGCTACAATTTGTCTAATTCTTGGTCATATTCCGCTGCTTTGAACTCTAATACATCGAACTTGTGATCACTGATCCTGTCAAATGGTATCAGAGCAGGTTAATCATTGATCGATCTAATAATTGATCATTGAAACTGCTATTCAAGATCTAAGTTTGATTGAATTAGCTTTTGTTTTTTGCAAGAAACGGTTATAGAGATTGAATTTTCTGTATTTCTAGTCATTCACCCTGAGATCTTCTCTTGGTTTTCATTGAGTTTGTTGTGGTCTGTTTAAAACTTTTAAAAGCTTGAATTAAATTGTTTTTGAACTGAAAATGACCACTCCCTCCAATGATCCTCACAATACTGGTTCCTCAACCAAGCCACCAATGCTGGTTAGGAATGAGTATAACATATGGCAAAGACGTATGCTCCATCACCTGTTTGTTAACAGCGCAAGGTGTTGGACATCAGTGGTACATGGTCCACACAAGCCTATGGTGAATAACCCGGAAACCAATCAAATGGTTCCGAAGAGGAGGGAGCAATACTCAGATGAGGATAAGAAGTTGCTTGAAATTGATGCAAAAGCCCATGGAATTCTGGCCATGGCACTGCCAAATGAAATCTATTCTGGGCTAATGCATCATGAAACTGCCCATGACCTCTGGAATGCCTTGAAAGAACAATTTGGAGGAACAGATGAGGTCTTGGAAAATAATAGAGAAATTCTTGCCCAACAATATAAGACATTCTCTCATAGAAAGGGTGAGACACTGACTCAACAATATGAGCGGTTCTCTTGTTTGATCTCTGAACTAAAAATGGTCAAACTTGAGTACACAAATATTCAGATGAATAACAGATTTCTCAGATCACTGCCTGAGAGATGGGACACATATACTATTGTCCTACGCTCTAGTGCAAGTTTGGACAAACTATCTCTCACCCAACTCCATGGGAAACTGCTCACTTTTGAGAGAGAGATAGAACAGAAGAGAAAGCTGTCTTCATCTGGAAAGCTCACTGAAGACTTTGTACCAGGCAACACTGCCTTGGTGGGTCATGAGTCAGAATATGCTTCATCTGAATGCCAGTATGATGAGCATATTAATTTCTCTTCAAGCACTTCTGATTCTGCATTTGTGAGTATTGATGGTCAGTTTACTGGGTGTAATAATGACAATTATGCTTCATTATGGATGATCTCAAGGGGATTGCTGATGATGACTTAGAAGAGATGGATATTTTGAGCCAAATGGCCCTGATAAATATCAGATCTCAGAAGTTCTATAAAAGAACTGGAAGAAAATTCCCAGGACTCTCTGGCAAAACCAAAGTTGGTTTTGACAAGAGCAAGTTGAGGTGTCACAAATGCCAAAGGCTTGGACACTTTGCAAGAGAGTGTAGATCAACTGGATCTAACTCCACTGCACCCATTGTGACTTTTCCTGGCAATAGTCAACAACACAGAGGGCAACATCCTATCACCTCTAGTCATCATCCTCAACAACAATCTCCGGCATATTTTGTTCCTCAGGGTCAAATGCCATATCCGTACCCTTGTTATTACATGCCACAGTCAAATCAAGTTCAAGTTCCTATGGCACCACAACCTCATGCACTACCAGAACCTCAGCCATCCCAATCTCATCAACAACCTCAACCTAACAACACAGCTTCTTCACCCCAGGAGTTGTTGACTGGAGCAGTTTACCAGATGACATGTCTGGTCATGACCAACTGTTCTCAGGTGCTGGTCAACATGGTGGTGACAGTCCTTTTGGGAATCTAGCTCTTATGGCTTCGGAGGCTGCTGATACTTCATTTTCTAATGCCTCTACACCTCAGGTATCACAGGTATCCTCTGAGGCAAAAGCCAAATTATGTTCTGAACCATGCATAGCAGCATTTGCTTCCATTAGAGAAGCAAATGTAGCTCTAATTAATAAGAACATTGAGCTAGAACAAACAATTTCCAAAAATAAAGCTGAGTTTGAGTCTGTGCTTAAAGATAAAAATGATGGGATTTATAAACTGAATTGCCAAATAATTGATGATAAGGCTAGAGAAGAGGTACTCCTAGAGAAGTATAAAGATCTCAAAGAAACCCTTGCAGTTACCCAGGTAGAGTGTGATAGATGGGTACAATCATGCAAAGGTTTTGAAATGCTTCTTAGTAAGCAATCTGCTTCAAATATGAAGTTTGGAATTGGTTACCATCACACTGCTCCACCTACAGATTTTACCCCAAGAGCAGAGGTAGAATCTGATGGTGAGAGTGATAACCAATCCATCACATCATGTGATCTACCTTCTGATACAGCACAATCAGAAGTAGCAGTCAGCATCAAGCCCTCTTTGAACCTATCAGCTAATGTTGATGGTTCAAATGCTGACATTCACATGATTAATGAGTTGATCAACTCAGGAGTTAATTCTGAAGGTCCTGAAAGGACTAGAGAGCAGGATTTAACACCTGAAGTTCAAACTTCAACTGCTGTCAGTACTGAAGAGAAGAAAACTGGCAGTAGAAAGAGTTTGAAGACTACTAAAGAGGCTGTCAAGAAAGCAAACAATGCTTCCAAAGCATTGAAGAACAAGTCTTTAGTTGCTTCACCCTCTTTAGTTGATGATCAACCTAAGATGAAGAAGAAACCATGTGAAGTATGTGGTTTGTTCAATCATCTTACAGATGATTGTTGGTACAAAAGAGGTTCCAAACTCAAACTAAAAGAAGAAATTAATGAGAAAATGGTAAAAATGAAAACTAAGTTTGAGACCACATTTGTATCAGCAACATCAAATCCTGTAACCCTTAAGTCCTCAAAGAAATCCAAAAAGGAAGGGGTTAAACAGGTGACAGCTGAGGGTGCTCAGAAGAAGAAGGTGCAACATAGGAACTTATCAAACTCCACTAGCAATGTGTCTGATGAGCTGAAAGCTTTATCACAAAATCAGACACAGCTGGTTATGATGGTTCAACATCTGTTGGGTAGAGTTAACCAACTAGATGCTCCTGTGTTGAAACCACAGAAAAGGAGGACCAAGCCAAAGGACTCCTCTTCTACACCATCTTCTTCTCTCAAGCTGTTGTTTCAGATAAACCTGTTAGTTTACCATCTATTGATGAGACCAGGCCCAAAACCAAAAAGGTTTGGGTCTCTAAAACTAACTAATTGTTTATTTTTGCAGGGTTCTTCAACATGCCAAAGTAGCATCTGGTATGTAGACAGTGGGGGATCTATGCACATGACTGGGAACAGCTCTCTTCTTCATGACTACTCTCAAGGAAAGAAGGGATTTGTCTCTTTTGGCAATGATGCTAGGGGTACATCATCGGTAAGGGCTTTGTCTCCAATGGAGAAATCAAATTTGATGATGTTAATCATGTGGAAAATCTCAAGTACAATCTCTTGAGTGTCAGTCAAATGTGTGATAAAGGCCATGTTGCCCTTTTCACCAGTCAAAACTGTAGGATTCTGTCATCCAAAGTTTTGCACTTGATTGACAAGGTGTTGGATGATCACACTCTCCTGAGAGCCAACAGGACAGGAAGAGTGTATGCCTTAGATCTTTCCAAGAAAATAGATCTCAAAGGCAATCCTTGCCTATTTTCCAAAGCCACTTCTCAAGAATCTAAACTGTGGCACAGAAGGCTTGGTCATGTTAACTCAAAAACATGAATCAGCTTACCCACACAGTTTAGTCAGAGGCTTACCAATAAAGGAGTTCCACTGTGATGAAACCTGCACTGCTTGTTTAAAAGGAAAACAGCACAAAGTCTCATTCCCTCCTATTGAAGTGCCTAAGTCCACTGCCTGCTTGCAATTACTGCATATGGATCTATTTGGTCCTGTGAGAGTAATGAGCATGGCAAAGAAGAAATACTGTCTGGTAATTGTGGATGATTACTCCAGATTTGTATGGACTTTCTTTCTACATTCAAAGGATGAGGCTGCTCAGAAGATTATTCACTTTGTGCTGTATATAGAGAAGCAGTATTCCCTTCCAGTCAAGTGTATTAGGAGTGACAATGGAACTGAGTTCAGAAATCATACACTTGACGACTTCTATCTTTCAAAGGGAATCAAAAGGCAGTTCAGCATTCCAAGGACTCCAGAACAAAATGGAGTAGTGGAGAGAAAGAACAGGACCCTCATTAAAGCTGCAAGGTCCATGCTGGCTGACTCAGGTTTGCCACTGACCTTTTGGGCTGAAGCTGTCAACACAGCTCGCTATGTGCAAAATAGAGTTTTAGTAAATCAGAGGTTGATGAAGACTCCATATGAAGTTCTCCATCATTTGGCTCCTCTGATTTCATTTTTCAAAGCATTTGGGTGTCCCTGTTTTATTCTCAACACAAAGGATCAACTCCATAAATTTGATCCTAAGGTGGATGCAGGGTACTTTGTTGGGTATTCATCTACTTGCACGGCATACAGAGTCTTCAACTGCAGAACAAAGATGGTTGAAGAAACTCTACATGTTAAGTTCAGTGAATCTCCAAAGGACAAGATTCCACAAAGCCCTGTGGAGTTATTTGATTTGGACATACTGCAATATGTTCCTTATCAAACTCCTGCTGTTGCTCCTGTCAACAGTTCACCACCTGGTGGTACTGCTGATGATGATGATGATTGCAGTACTCACCTCTTCAGGTTTAGTGATCAGCTGCCTGATTCAGCTAGACCTGATGTTCCTGTAGCTCCAGTAGCACCATCCACAACAAATGCTGATGAGATCTCTTCGAATTCAACTTCCTTTGAATTACCATCCACTGATTGGTTTCAAGGAAATGATTCACCATCACCATCTGTTACTGCTGAGCCTGCTACAAACACTTGCACAGATCTCATTGTGTATCAAGATCTGAAGAATCACCCTATGTCTCAAATCATTGGTGATATCACTGCTGGTGTATCAACAAGAAGTCAATTGTCAAATTTCTGCTTCTATGCTCTCTTCATCAGTCAGCAAGAGCCAAAGAATTATCATATTGCTTTAAAGGACAATGGATGGGTTGATGCCATGCAGCTTGAGCTTCTTCAGTTCAAGAAACAGCAAGTGTGGGAACTGGTTCCTCTCCCTCCAGGTAAGTGTGCAATAGGCACTAAATGGGTGTTTAGGAACAAAACTGATGAAAATGGGCTTATTGTTAAGAACAAGGCCAGACTGGTTGTTTAGGGGTTTGCACAAGAAAAAGGTATTGATTATGATGAAACCTTTGCCCCTGTAGCCAGACTGGAAGCAATCCGATTGTTTTTAGCTTATGCTGCTTATCAAAATCTTAAAGTTTTTCAAATGGATGTCAAAAGTGTATTTCTGTATGGAAAAATTAAAGAAGAAGTTTATGTATGTCAACCTCCGGGCTTTGAGGACAATAAACATCCTAATTGGGTGTATAAGCTTGATAAGGCTCTTTATGGGTTAAAACAAGCTCCTAGAGCCTGGTATGAGACATTATCAAACTTTCTTCTAGAAAATAATTTCACTAGAGGCTCCATAGATAAGACTTTATTCATTAAGAAAGCTGGGCAGCATAATCTACTTGTTCAAATTTATGTAGATGACATCATTTTTGCATCCTCTGATCCAAAGTTGTGTGATGCCTTTACAAAGTTGATGCAACAGAAGTTTGAAATGAGTGCCATGGGAGAGTTACAATTCTTTCTGGGGTTGCAAATCAAACAAAAGGCTGATGGAATTTTCATTCATCAGTCCAAATATACAAAAGATCTTTTGCAAAAGTTTGATTTACAAAACTGTAAGCCTTGTTCTACTCCCATGTGCAGCACCACACAACAGCAGTGATTGTTGCACTCTATATAAGGAGTGACAACCTATTGTAATTGGTGTGCATGAATGAATGGAATGAATGAATGATTTGATTAGAAATATTCTACATCTATAAACATTCCTTGAAATCAGAAATATATATTCTCTCCCTATAACCGTATGCGCTCTTAATGCATACAAGTATCGATTGCTTGCTACAATTTGTCTAATTCTTGGTCATATTCCGCTGCTTTGAACTCTAATACATCGAACTTGTGATCACTGATCCTGTCAAAGGCAAAGGGTAAAATGCCTTGTGTTAATCTGGAAAAAGAATTTGAAAAGGTTAATATAAAGTCCAAGTCAAACAAAGTCAAATCTGAATTTAAAAGGATTGGTAATGTTAATCTTTCACAACCTTCATGTCAAAAACCAGTTAACCAAAAGGAAAAAGATGTTAAAAATGTTAAAACAATTGATTTTGTTAAACAGAAGAAAACATCAAAAGAAACAGAGTCAAAACCCAAACTAAGTGATGTTACTAGGGTGTCACACATATCTCCACAAAGAAAGTTTAATCATAAAGTTGATAGCAGGTCGTGCTACAACTGTGGAGAGTGTGGACACATTGCTTTCTTTTGTCCTTACTATCAGATACCTAGGAAGAAGATTGGACTTCAGGATTTAAAACTAGGTATTCTGAGAGGAGTTCTTTAACTCCACCTAGAAGAACTAGTGAACCTAACGTTCAACCCATTAGCCAGTCGACTGTTTATCACAAACAGGCATTGCACAAATCTGGCGTATGGAAAGAGAAGTCATCCTCTATGTCTGATAATGATGACAAGAAGGAACCTGAGCTACCCTCACCCTCTAAGGGTCAATGGGTTGAATTCATGATGTGTGATGCCTCTGGGAACCCAAGCCAGTCAAGGCCTGGGTTCCTAACCTAAACTAATGTTTTATCTTGAATGTGCAGTGTGTTCGCTACAATGCTGAAACCAACACGTGGATTGTAGACAGCGGAGCATCCAGGCACATGACAGGAAACAGGGCTCTTGTATCAAACGTCAAGCAAATAAAAGGAGGGCATGTTTCGTTTGCTGGAAACAAGGGAGGCTATATCACAGCTCAGGGAGAAGTTGGAAATCAGAAAGTTAAGTTTGATAAGGTGAACTACGTTCAACAACTTTAAAACAACTTACTTTCTGTTTCCCAAATCTGTGATAAAGGTTTTAAAGTCATATTCGACAACAAGAAGTGTTACGTCCTAAAGAAAGACTACGTGATTCCGGAGGACCAAGTTCTGATGACAGCTTCAAGATATAAAGACCTTTATGTTTTGGATCTCTCAACAGCTTCTACAACGGATCAAGAAGTTTAGTGCTTTCTATCAAAAGCCACTGAGAAGGACTCCATCTCCTGGCATAGGAGAATGGGACACATCAATCAACGGAAGATGAATCACCTGATCCAGAAGGATCTTGTGAGAGGAGTTAATGTCAAGACTTTCCAACTTCCAGATTTTGTGTAGCTTGCAAGAAAGGCAAACAGACGAAGAAGTCTCATAAGGAAAAGAAGTTCATTCAATAGAACTTCCTCTTGAACTTCTTCACATGGATCTGTTTGGTCCAGTCAGTACAAAGAGCATTGTAGGCGACTTGTACTGTTTTGTGGTTACTGATGACTACACAAGATTCTCTTGGGTAATGTTTCTGAAGTCCAAATCAGAAACATTTGAGTCATTCAAGGAGTTAGTAACCACACTCGAATCTCTCTACAAGCTGAACGTGAGACAAGTACGCTCAGACAACGGGACTAAATTTAAGAATCAGTGGATGGAGGCCTACTGCAAGGAAAAAGGAATTGTGCATCAATTTGCTTCTGCCTACACGCCTCAGATGAATGGTGTTGCTGAGAGAAAGAACAGAAGCTTGATAGAGACAGCACGGACAATGTTGGCAGACTCAAAACTGCCTATCCAATTCTGGAATGAGGCAGTGGCTAATGCGTGTTATACACTGAATCGAGTTCTGATAGTCAAGCGCCACGGAAAAACATGTTACGAGCTACTACAATGACGTAAACCGAATATGGAGTATCTCGAACCATTTGGCGCGCCGTGTACACTTCTGAAGAAGACTCAAGAAGGTAAATTCAGCGAGAAGGCCGATGAAGGAATCTTCTTAGGACACAACATACCGAACAAGAGAGTTTACAACAACTCAATGGGTCTAGTAGAAGTGTGGTGTAATGTTGAGTTCAGAGATATACCACACCCACTACTGGCAAAGGACCCGCCTACTTTTTCGACTATGATGGATTCTTTAAGTCCTTCAACATCCCTATCTCTTTTTCTGATGATGAGTTAGCTACACGAATGATGGATGATATCTTGAATACACCATCTCGTGATTTAACATCATCGAGTTCACAGAGAGAATCATCTACTCAATCAGGGGGAGTAGTCGACGATAGTGACTCCTCCTCTGAAGATGAAGTGAAGAAGATGACTAGATAGTCAGGAAGAATAGGTTCCAGTTCCTGAAAGTCCATAAGCATCTAACGGTGATGCACCTTCGACTTCGGAACCTCAAACTCTTCTACCTCAGATGCAGAACCAAATGTTCATAATCATGGATCTGAGGTGAGTAGTTGTTCCTACTATTCCAGGATCACGTCTAAACGTCTATCATCCCTTAGACAATGTCATTGGGGATGTCAGATCAGGAGTACAAACCCGAAATCAGCTGTACTCAGCTGATTATGCCTCTGTTATGGAAAAGGGATACATTCATGATGGTGCTTATCGGTGTTTTGTCTCGCAGGTTGAGCCAAAATACATCAGTGATGCACTAAATGATGAGGCATGGGTGAGTTCCATGCGAGAAGAACTTCTTCAGTTCCAAAAGTTAGGAGTATGGACTCTGGTAGATAGACCTAAAGGTACTAAGGTCATTGGCACCAAATGGGTCTTGAAATGCAAGAAGGATGACCAAGGGGTCATTATCAGGAACAAGGCTTGACTGGTTGTTCAGGGATTTTGCCAAGTCGATGGGATTGACTACAATGAAGTGTTTGCACCCGTGGCATGGATGGAAGCCATCCGCATCTTCCTTGCCTATGCATCGTATATGAAGATTAAAGTCTACCAATTAGATGTGAAGAGTGCATTCCGTCATGGGGAAATTCGAGAGACAGTGTATGTCAGTCAACCCGAGGGATTTGAAGATCCTTATCATCGGGACAAAGTTTACAAACTCGACAAGGCCTTATACGGGCTTCATCAAGCTCCAAGGGCCTGGTATGAGAAACTCTCAACTCATCTTGTGAAACACGGCTTTCGCAGGGGAGTCATTGACTGCACACTGTTCATCAAAGAAAAAGATGAGACCTACTGCTAGTACAAATCTATGTCGATGACATAATCTTCGGTTCAAAGAACGAAGAATTATGCAAAGAGTTTGAAGTAGTTATGAAGAAAGAGTTTGAGATTAGTGCTATGGGGGAGATGAAATTCTTTCTCGGGTTACAGGTGGATCAGACACCAAATGGGATCTTTCTACATTAGACCAAGTATGTGGGGGAGACATTCTCAGTCAGTTTGACATGGAGAATGCTTCTGCTGCTAGGACTCCACTTGCTACAAATCATGATATAGCACCTGACGAAAATGGAGATCTGGTAGATGCCACAATGTACCGAGGAATGATTGGATCCCTCATGTATCTCACTGCCTCAAGACCTGATATCATGTATGACATGTTTATGTTCTAGATATCAGGCTAAGCCTAAGGTTAACCATCTGATTGGGTTCAAAAGGATATTTCGTTATCTGAAGGGTACACCCACACTTGGTTTGTGGTATCCTCATTATGATGACTTTGAGCTCACGACGTATAGTGACTTGGATTACGGGGGGCAAGATGAACTACAAGTCTATATCAGCAGGGTGTCAATTCTTTAGGAGGAGATTAGTTACCTGACAGTGTAAGAAGCAGACCTTGGTTGCATTGTCAACCTATGAAGCCGAATACGTTGCTGCTGGCAAGTTGCTGTTCACAAACATCTGGATTCATCAACAACAAATGCGGGATTACGTTTAATGCTTCTTCTACTCCTATCTTTGTTGATAACTCTGCTGCAATTGCAGTAACTAAAAATCCGGTACAACATCCAAAGACCAAACACGTCGGTATTAAATACCATTTCATAAGAGACTGTTTTGAAAAGAACTTAATCGATATGGTAAAAATTAATATTGACTTTCAATGCGCTGACCTCTATACAAAAGCTTTGATAAACCGCGTTTTCTATATCTGTTAGAGGTCAACAGCGTTAAAAGAAAAGTGATGTTATTCCTGATAATGATCATGTGTAGTCCGTTGCATTGTATTTATATTTTTCTTTCATTTTTCTTATTAAATTAAAGTCATGTTATTTAGCTGTCTGTTAAAATCCTAAAATAATTAAATCCAGTATGATTTTAGACTTTTAGGGGGAGAGTAGGTCAGCTAGTAACATTAAAAAAATGAGGGAGAAGGAGTGGATAGCTGATATAAGGTAGATCCTATCTGTGATACTGATTCAAACCTTTTGGAAAATGATAGTGCACAGGAACAAATCAAAAGGGAGTTAAAAAAATTAATTTAGAAAATATGCAAAATTCAAAGTATAATCTGTGCAGTCTAAGCAATATAAAAGGGAAGATGATAGAAAAATGGTAACTACCAAGGTAACACAAAGAAAGTAGACCTAGAGGTTGCTACACCACAAATGATATGTCGGTAGATTCAACACAATAGATGATTAGACCTGACTGGTGATCTCAAGATCAAACTAAGTTGTTCAACTGACTGTGGGCTGCCATCTTATCACTGGTTAACACAATCAACAATATTTCAATAAGGGGTAATGAGCATGTAAATGCCACAAATGTGTGCGGATGACCATAAATAGAGCAAAGCACAGAAAAAAAAATGAAAGACAAATGCTATCAAGCTAATGACATATGTTGTTGGTGCATTCTGTGCAAAAGAAAATTTAGCTGCTCTAACAAAAAGATAGGTTGTGTGCCTCTCTGCTGTGCGATGGCACTGACCTGAGGATAAGCATAACTTAGATATTCTAGAATTCATTGTTGTTTGCCGCCTCTCTGTTGTGCGATGACACTGACCTGAGGATTGGCTTCTCTTTGAAAGCTCTAAGAATAGTCTCTTCTAGTAAAGATAACCCGTAGACCACTCAAAAGCTCATGAGGAATGTTGATACCATATAAGTGTGGGATCCAAAATGTTAATGAAATAATTAAACCTAAAACTATCACCAGTTTGTGTCTAAAGTCTGTGTATGGATTCAAGAGGACAAATATACTGACAATCATTGTGGCTGCGATTCTTGAAAGTTCAAATCAATGTGGGAATCTAATAGTACCAGTGTGATTCCTAAATTTGCAAACGACTCTGGATGAAAACCAAGAATTGAGTATCAAAAGGTTTTGATAACAAGTCCAAATGATTTGACTTGCCTGTATGATTCCAAAATTGAATTGGTCAGGTGTGGTCAAACTAAATTGAAGCTGCCTATTCTGGAACCAAATCCTGTAGATGTCTATCTTAGGATTTATCTCTCACAAAAGGTCAAAAACAAGTTTTATTTCTGTATTTAGTTTAAGTTCTAGTTAGTTAGTCATTTTAGCTGTTTGTTCGTCGGACTATATCATGAAAATCAGTATGGGATTAACTCACCTAAAAAGGTCATGTCTGAGATGGCCACATGTGTTTTCAAAGTTTAAAAGGGTCACGTCTGAGGTGACTAAATTATTCACATCTGA
This sequence comes from Flaveria trinervia, assembly GCA_025506515.1. NCBI lineage: Eukaryota > Viridiplantae > Streptophyta > Magnoliopsida > Asterales > Asteraceae > Flaveria > Flaveria trinervia. The sequence goes on from CM046446.1 coordinate 66,593,829, forward strand.
GGTGATTAAAAAGTTTTCAAGTTAAAATGATCATGTCTGAGATGATCAAATGCTCATAATGTTAATTTCAACAGGTAAAAAGGGTTTAAGTGCTAAATGTTCATAAGTGTAACCCATTCGCACGACTGGATCATAAGTATGGACCAACCATGCGAATGGATCCCATTCGCACGACTGGACATGAGATTGAGCCATTCACCCGAATGGCTTATCAGAATGATCCATTCGACCGAATGAAAGGGTGCGAATGAGTTAGTCGACCGACTGAGACTCAGTCGGTTAACTGAGGGTGCGAATGAAAGGGCAAGAATGAGTCAGTCGACCGATTGAGACTCAGTCGGCCAACTGAATGCAACTGACTAGGCCAATCGCACGACTGAGCCTCAGTCGCCCGAATGAACTGAGCGAATGAGGCCAGTCGGCCGATTGAACTCAGCTTCAGTATTTAAAGGGCCATAGTCGATCGCATTCCACTCATCACCCTCAATCGCTCCTAAATCGCACCAAGTACCGTTACTCTGCCGAAATTCCACTAGACCTTGTTTTTACATCCTTATTGATCTTCTGACGTGGGTTGTCGATTATACAGGTATATTGCAGTGAGATCTTTCCGAAATCAGAAGACATTGAATCCAAATTTGTGATATTCGAGTGAAACAAGAACCGAACTGAAAAATGACCTAATAACCAACATAAACTAAGCAAAATGTTAAAATTAAGGTTAATAGGTTATTAGTGACAAGATGGCGAGTCTAATGGACCATTAAAACATGTTAAATTACTTGATTTGGTCAAGATTCGAACCACAGGCGACTGAATAGTGGGACAAGCGACTGGTCGACCGGATGAACTCGAATCGCACGATTGAATCTTGCAATTGGGTCAATCGGCCGAATGCACCATGCGAATGAACTCAGTCGGCCGACTGAACCAATCGCAGACTCAGCCAACAGATTGAACTCAGTCGCATGTCTCATTCACCCGAATGAGCTCAGTCACATGAAAGGACAACCGACTAACATCAGTCGCATGATTCATTCGCACGAATGAATTAGATTGAATTTAAACTATACACCTTGACTGAATTTTGAATGTATGACTTTCTAATGGTTCTGTGTCTTGTGTTTCAGGTAAATGGCTGATAGATGGTCCATCAATCCAAAGCACAATATATGTGCTCATTTGGATCATACGACTCGGAATGGGGCCGAGTTTACAGAGATTATTGCGTTCCTTCGATGTTCTCGGATACATAAAGCCATATCCACACCGTATACTCCTTACAGGTCGTTACATCAGGCTTTCTGGGAGAATGCCTCCGTAGATCGTTCACGTGAGCCTTACAGCATACGGAGCTCCATTCATGGTCATGATATTGAGATTACAGCAGCTGACATCTGGAGAGTACTTGATTTTGGGGATGATAACGATCACCCCACCAGACTACATCCATTTACAGTCAGAGGTTGCTTTCTCAGGATCAAGTACGCTGGGGACATCAACTCAGGCGTGCTCAACAAGAGCAACCTGTGTCCCCAGTATAAGTACTTGGCGCATGTGATCCTGAAGTGTATGGCTTCTCGGAGGGGTGGATTTGATGACCTGTCAGACCAGATTCAGAATGCCTATGTGGCACTGGTGCTGAACCACCCCTTCAGCTTCTCGAGTATGATCATCTCATATCTGGTGGAGAATCTAAAGGCCAAAGGGAAGGAGGGTTTTTGTATGTACCCTAGATTTCTGCAGCTGATCTTCAACGAGAAGCTGCCATTACTTGCCAAGGAGAGCCATGATGCGGTTTCCCTAGAGATTATGGATGACACGACTTTGGGTCGCATGAGAGTGTATCGGGGCAAGCAGGTAAAGCCCCAGGTAAAGAGGTTGATCGGCCATCTGCCAATGAAAGATATGTGGCGCCAGGTAGACACAAGCGGGGTCATGACGACAGCGATTCAGATGATGAGAGGCTATTGCTCCCAGAGCATGATACAGACGATGATGACAGTGGGGATGCTGGGGATGATATGCCTATTCCACCGAGGGGCACAGCTTCAGATGTTATACCCCCAGTATCTGCCCCAACAGGCGACATAGTTGAGTCAGCGGGTTTTCACCAGGACTGCATACCTGGTGAGGAGGAAGAAGAGTCGGATGAGGAGCCGTAGACGAGGACTGTGGGAAGCAAGGTTGTTCCCACAGAGTATGGACTCCGGGCGGTTGGTGAACGCCCCAGGGATTCGGGAGAGACGACTGCAAATCCCAGCTATGCCCCTGAGTCAGCTAGCCGTGTTCTAGGGGAGCATCCACCTCGACTGGATCGAGGAAGAAACGGATGGCTCAGCCCCACAGCCAGAAGAAGAAGAAGAGAAGACTCACCTTCGTCACTACCACAGCTACCACTACCACCACCACACCTCCCACCACTGTACTTATGCCTACCACCACCACACCTCCCACCACTATACATATGCCTACCACCACCACACCTCCCACCACTGTACATATGCCTACCACCACCACACCTCCCACCACTGTACATATGCTACCACCACCACACCTCCCATCACTATACATATGCCAACCACCACCAGATCTTTGACTTCAACATCACCTCCACTATCTCACAGACCTAACCCCATCTTCACCACAACCACCACCACCACCACTAGCCACCAAGCAGGACCCTCATCCCATCCCGCACATATATATATCTCCTCTACCTCTAATTGGGGTAGAGGAACAGCTTTCTGCGCTGAACCAGATGGTGATGCGTCTGCTAGCTGCTGATGAAGAGAAGACTGCGCAGATCCGTCAGCTTGCAGATCTCACTGCTGCACAGTCACACCAGATCTCGGAGCAGGCTCGGCTGATCGAGGAGCAGGCCCAGCAAATGGCTGCTCAGAGCCACGAGATCGCCTAACTCCAAGAGCATAGAGTCACATCTGCTAAGAAGATTGAAGAGTTGGAGAATGCTAAGAAAACCATCATGCTCAAGCTTAAGGGATCTAAAGATGAGCCTCTAAAGATTAAAGAGGGAGATGGTAATGATGTGTGATGATGATAAGGATGATGATGAAGATGATGATGATGAGACTGAGGATGATGAGGGGACTGAGGATGAGAGGACAGAGGAGAGGAATGAGGATGATGATAAAGAAGGAGGTGATGCAGCTGCATCAGCCTCTACTCAAGGTCAGGATAGGTGATCCAAGAAGAAACAAGACCAACAAGCTTCCTCCTTTGCTCCACCAAGCGATGATCCAGTGATCCAAGAGAAAAGTAATGATTAGATGTCTATATATTTGATTACTTTTGTATTTGAATCATGTATTTAAACTTATGTATTCGATGTTATATTAAATATTAATGCATTTCTGTTTTGATTATTAACTACTGGTTGATGTGTTACATGTTTAAATCAAACAGATCCAAACTATCAGAGGGATGAGTTTGATATTGCTCCCCTTCAGCAGATCAAGACTCAGCTAACTATGATACTTGATCTGCAAGGGATCGTCAGAAGGTCGGTGAGTTATACCCCTGAAGAAGGGGAAATAATTCATGATCTATCAAATGAGCAACTAGCTGAGATCTTCAAGCTAAATCCGGTGAGATTGTGAAGGATGCTCCAACGTGCGACTCGACAAGTGACGAAGAGCTCAACGACGTTGATGAAATAGAGATAGAAGATGTCACTGCAGAGCACTACCCTCAGTATGCTGACAATGAGGGAAATGTGGTCTCCAATCTGGGTGAATCCCTTGTCAATGATATGTTTAAGGTGTTAGACAAAATGGAGCAGGAATCAGAGAAGACAGAGGGAACAGCCCAAGCCTCAAATGATGATGTTGATATTCGAAAGGCTGAGTGGGCTGCATGTTTTGAAGAAGTTAGAGCCCAACGCGCTGCACCTAACCAGGACGCCTACACCAAACTCTACAGAGTCAAGAAACATCATAAGGTGTCAGGCAGGATTATAGCATGGGCATATTTTGAGGACCTTAAAGTCTATGCAGTTAAGAGAGAGAAGGGCATAGAGTACTTTAGATTTCCACATGATCTAAAGACTCTACCAGGTTTTGAGCTCAACCAGCTGGCCAAACTGAAGCTGTTGTATGCTGACCCGAGAAAGATGTCAGGCTGGTTTGAGGCTGCCCTAAGGAAGGAGTACCACACCAGGTGGGTTAACTTCAGACCCCAACAGCCTACAAGGTACATCAGAAGGTCTGAAGTTAATGCCATTACTGGAAAGCCAAAGATAGTGTTGAAGTGGAGTCCTCCGCGCACGATGTCAAGAATCCCACTCAGGGAAATGCCACAGGACTTCACTCCACACTTTAAGTGGTGGTACTACGATTGGAGGACAGGAGAAGTGGTCATAGTCCTAAACAAAGAGGGCCAAATGGATACTATCTGGGTATTTGACCCAATGTGGCTTACCAACTTATCAGCTAATGATGTTACACTCTATACAAGTGGCCACTGTTCTATGATACGCAGGATATAGTACAAGCGCTCCAGTTCCAGAATGTCATAAGACTCTGTTTTGCATTTGAGATTCATGCAGGAGTCACAAAAGAGGATAAGTACAAGAAGTATGAGGAGGTAATGAAGAAGACAAGACATTAGAGAGATCTAGGTCCAAGGGGGAGTTTGTTGATACATGTATGTCCATAGATCACGATATGAATGTAATAGATCTTGTTTGTCTGATTCTGATATAATGTTTGGAATGATTAATGAAATGATATTGATTGTTTGTTATTTATAATGTTTAATATTTTATTAATGAGTCGATGTTAAATTGGTTAATTAGGTTGTGGTTGTTTGAATTGTTACACATAATGTTATATTAAGTAATACATTCAAACTTAACAAAATGAAGTTCTCATACGAATGGCCCATGCGAATGGACCATACGCATGAATAACTTTATACGAATGACGCAGTCGCATGACTGAACCAGGAGACTGGATCAGTTTTATGATTGTAACATAAGATTGGTTAAGTCGCACAACTGAACACTCAGTCGTGCGGATGAATCAACCGCATGGTTCAATCGCACGACTGAACCATAATAATGGTTCAGTCGCACGAATGAACAGTACTAACCTATAAATACAACCCAATTCATGGAAAAATGATGAGCTTTTCATTCTATTTCGACTCCAGACGTACCCTAGCCGTCCAAAAGCCTCCAAGTTGATACTCCAAGTTCATAGAATGTTGTAGATCGATTCCTAATTGATTCTTAACATTTGATTGAATACTTTATTGATTCTACATGCGTTCTCACTGATTGGATCACCAATAAAATAGGATTCCGCACTATTTGATTTGGTTTACACGTTAATCATTCGGTATTTCGTTCAAATACCAGGTCCTAACAGAACGAAAGAATGACGAAGATAATAATGATATTATCTGTATGTATGTACGATGTATGATCACGAACGAATGTAAAGTATAACATGATTTTGATGAAATAATGGTTTTATGAAAGAAAAGTATGCTTTGCTGTAAAACTAGAACTCACTCAGCAACGCTGACTTTTATGCATTTTCCAGTTGGCAGGTAAGGTTGTTGAGCATGGCACGAGGCAGCTGCTCAGCTCTTTTGGATGGCATCCATTTATTTAAAGCTTTTGTGATGTAATACAACAATGTAATTTCGTAATGGACAAACGATGCAATATTTTGCAAAAGTTTTTATGATGAAATGAAATGCCATTGTTTTATGTTTCCGCTGTAATGTTTTGGTGATTAAATGTAAAGTATATGTTTTATGTGCGATAAATTACCAGTTGTAAGCGTCCCGGGAACGGGCCTTACATATACTATCCTGTCTCTATCGACTCCCACAGATTGGGATCTATTCCATTCAAGTATATTTCAAATATTTGCTTCCATTGTGGGTAATCATCTAATTTTATAAGCTTAGGGGGTTTGTTATGATTTCCCACTTCATTTTCTAGAAGCAACAGATTTTGAATCCTAGAGTCCCTTCAGGCGGTGAACGCTGAATATTGATCCTCCATTTCTAATAACTTTGAACTTTGGAACAAAACTGTTTAACTTGTGTGAATGAAGGTATGCTATCGGACAGCTAATGCGACTGAACAATGCGAATGGCTCAAACGTGTGAATGAACCAATGTGGATGAATCAATTGTGCGAATGGACAAGTGTGGATGAACAGTGCGAATAGACAGTTCAGTTGTACGAATGGGTGTCCGAATGAGTCCAATCGTGCGTATGAGGGATGCGTATGAATTCAGTCGTGCGATTGAGTCAATCGTGCCACTGAGGCTGCTGAATCTTGAAAATTCTAAGGTTTAAGGTATTTTAACGCAAAAACACGAATATTTCAAGAACCCTAATTTTCGTATGCCGGAAAAACGTTATTTTTACGATCTGGAAACGTCCAAAACAACGTTTGACACAAAAAGAATGCGTTTTTACATGAAAAACACAATTTTTATATCAAAATCGATTGAATCACACGTAAATCAAGAGCCTTGGCTCTGATACCACTTGTTAGAGAACCGTGTACTGGACGGAGTACTAACTGATCTACGTGTATACCGAATCAAATAGTGCAGAATCATATTTGATTGGCGATCCAATCAGTGAGAACGTTAACCCGATCGATATAAGATTAATCTAAACGTTAAGAACGAATAACAATCGATCAAGAACGATCCACGAACTTGGACTGGCTTTCTTGGGCGTTCTGGACGGCTAGGGTATGTGTATGAGTCGAATTCTCAAAAGTGTTCCGTTTTTCCACGAATTAAGTGGTATTCATAGGTTAGGGTTACTCATTCATGCGACTGAACCATTCGCATGGTTCAGTCGTGCGACTGAGTCATGCGGTTGATCCATTCACATGACTGAGTGTTCAGTCGTGCGACTGAGTCAATCTCATGTCACAATTGTGCGACTGATCCAGTCTCCTGGTTTAGTCATGTGACTGGTTCATTAGAATGAAGTTTTTCATGCGTATGGTCCATTAGCATGGGCCATTCGCATGAAAACTTCATATGACTAAGTTTGAATATGTTTTACAATCATTATTTGACTCAGATCAATTCAAACAACCACAAACCTATATAGTTAGTTCAATAAGCGTTAACATACAATAATCAATGAAATATTAAACATTATAAGCATAAACCACACATTGTATTTCATTCAAACCATCCAGTTACATATATAGACATGAAAGACTTTGTACATTAAGCTCATAAACTAGGTACATATGTATCTACAGTACTTGCATATATTAGTTCTCAACTTAAATTATTACAAGACTTTTACAAGCATGTTATATGAGGTACAATGAGAAACTATATATACTATCATATACAGTCGGATATACTTTGGTACCAACCGGAAACCTATGACTACAACAAATATTACATTGCTATAGACAAGGTATCTTAGATAAAATATTATCTAATAAATGATAGTCATGACATGTCCATGACTTACTTTTATCACCAACTAAAGTTAGTAACAGTACTAACTGATAAAGGATAAACAGTGAAATAAAGTATGAGCAACTACATGGAAGTGGAAAAAGCACCATGCAGTATCTTAAAGATTTGCGGCGAAGTGTTAAAAGGACCATACTTGTGTCCACTGGTTTATAGTAGGTTCTTCTGAAGGTTAACTAGCTAATTCTTCGGAAGAAGCTAATTCTTCCGAGGCTTAAGGCTTTCTTTAGGTCATTATACTTCGAAAGTCATTGTCTTGCTTTCTTCTAAGTGTTGAACTTCAGAAGAAGGAAGACTTTGTCTTTGGAAGTTGAATTTTTCCTTCAGAAGCTTTTTTAGACATAAGCTTCGGAAACTCAGCATTTGCCTTCGGAAGAAATTCATTTGCCTTCGAAAGCTCTTCATCAGTTGTACCAAAATTATCTAAGTGTTTGGTTTTGTGTAACACCCGGCCCCTCGCATCAACAATATTGTCCGCTTTGCCCACGAAGAGCTCACGGATTTGCTTTTGGTTGCCCGGTGAAAACATCCCAGGGAGGTCACCCATCCCTGGATTGCTCACACCTGAACACGCTTAACTGTGGAGTTCTCCTCTCATCCACAGCCAATACGCCCAAAACGCGTTGTTAATTTTAGAGGCTAGACATTCCTTATGAACCAGGAATCTCTCCTGTCCATGGCTGATGTGCGATATGTGTAGGGTGTCCACAAACACCCCTGTTTAGACTCATCGTCCTCGATGAGCCGAGAAGTCACCATCCTTGGTGAGGTATGTCCCACATCCCGAACAGCACAGGAGTGGCTCTCATACCATTCTGTCACACCCGGCCCCTCGCATCAACAATATTGTCCGCTTTGCCCACGAAGAGCTCACGGATTTGCTTTTGGTTGCCCGAGTGAAAACTTCCCAGGGAGGTCACCCATCCCAGGATTGCTCACACCTGAGCACGCTTAACTGTGGAGTTCTCCTCTTATCCACAGCCAATACGCCCAAAACGCGTTGTTAATTTTAGAGGCTAGACATCCTTATGAACCAGGAATCTCTCCTGTCATGGCCGATGTGGGATATGTGTAGGGTGTCCACAAACAAAATAGATGCCGGAGGCTGGGTTCGAACCCAAGACCTCCGGTTCAATAGTGTAGAGTGGTAACTGTGGCTGAGATCCTGTGGCAAGGATGTGGGATATGTGTAGGGTGATCATACCTGCACTAATACACCTGATCCCATCAGAACTCCGTAGTTAAGCGTGCTTGGGCGAGAGTAGTACTAGGATGGGTGATCCCCTGGGAAGTCCTCGTGTTGCAACCCTTTTTTTCTGTAACACCCGGCCCCTCGCATCAACAATATTGTCCGCTTTGCCCACGAAGAGCTCACGGATTTGCTTTTGGTTGCCCGGGTGAAAACTTCTCAGGGAGGTCACCCATCCCTGGATTGCTCACACCTGAGCACGCTTAACTGTGGAGTTCTCCTCTCATCCACAGCCAATACGCCCAAAACACGTTATTGATATTAGAGGCCAGACATTTCTTATGAACCAGGAATCTCTCCTGTCCACGGTCGATGTGGGATATGTGTAGGGTGTCACAAGCACCCCCTGTTTGGACTCATCGTCCTCGATGAGCCCGAGAAGTCACCATCCTTGGTGAGGTATGTCCCACACCCCGAACGACACAGGAGTGGCTCTGATACCATTCTGTAACACCCGGCCCTTCGCATCAACAATATTGTCCGCTTTGCTCATGAGCAGCTCACGGATTTGCTTTTGATTGCCCAGGTGAAAACTTCCCAGGGAGGTCACCCATCCCTAGATTGCTCCCACCTGAGCACGCTTAACTGTGGAGTTCTCCTCTCATCTACAGCCAATACGCCCAAAACGCGTTGTTGATGTTAAAGGCCAGACATTCCTTTATGAATCAGGAATCTCTTATGTCCACGGCCGATGTGGGATATATGTAGGGTGTCACATTTTGTTGCACCAGTCTTACTTGATCCAACACACATATTTGATCCAACACACATATTTGATTCAATAAATATTTGTGGTAGTAAAAGACTGCATAAAATTAATAATATAATATATTAAATATACATATATACTAAAATTGTGAAAATTAAAATTTTCTTTTTCTATTAAAAGCCTACCAAAGTCTCCTACGAAATAGTGATACTATAAGTAAATTTACATTAATAATTTGTTAACATAAAAAAGTTTTTTTATCAAAAAAAGTCTTTAAATGATAATGGTAGTCTGTAAAAGAAACCTAGACAAACTGAGTAAAAATTTTAGGGTGCATAATAGTTGTATACTATGAATCATAAATTAGAAATATATGAATTATAGTATATAAATAACTTAGTTGGAGTAAATAACTTATATATTATATATTAAATCAATAAGAGAACACAAAATAAAAGTCTAAACGATTAAAGCTTCCATGATCTCATATACAGATGTCGTAATGAAATTCGATTAACGTTGTAGTTCTTTTTATTAGTTTTAAAACATAATATAGGGTGTCTATTTTTTTGTTTTTATAAGAAAAATAAATAACCAAATTTAACAAATGAATATATCTATAATAAATTAAAAATCTATAATAAGATTATATTTATTAAAAAGATTAAAACTAATTAGATAATAATATTTGAAATAATTTATTAAGTTTATGATAAAATGGGGAGAAAATAGGAAGACTTAAAGAGGTAAATAAAATTAAAAAAGAGAGAAAATAAATTATTAGTATAATTTACGCATTTCGTCCTTTAAATAATAAGGTTAAAATAGTTATTTAGTAGTAAACTAATTAGAAAAAGTTATTTCAGTTAATGTAAATATAGCAAACGTGACAAATATATAAGTATAAGACAATCAATGTATTTATTAAAATTTAAGGATAACATCCATAATTTTAATAACGCATAGAGGAAAATACTTATAATTTACTCCTTTGTTTTATAAATTATTATAATAGCTAGGGATGTTTCTCACATGTGTTTCATGGGAAACTTCGCAACAGTTTCGAATATCACAATGTGAATACAAAAACACATATCGTAACGTCTATCACTTTGAGATAAAAAGTAACATAACAAAATTTTGAAAAGTGTTACCAAAAAAATATTGAAAAACCCGGTCAGGCTTGGATTCGAATCTGTTCCAAAAAATGCCAAAGCCTTAACTAGTGCATTGCGTCGTAATTTTATAATCAAACATAATAACATATTGTTGAAGCCAAATCTTGTCTAGCACAAATATATGTTAATTCTTCACTAGATTCTTCGAAAGTGCACTTCAAGACATTGCTGCGTAATAGTAGTAAGTATATTTTTTTAGAATGACTAGGAGAGTAAATGATTTTCCATTTCATGAAGTAAAAATAAAGGTGAGAAGTTCATAACTATGTTTAAAAAATAGGACTCTTTATATCTTTCTTAAATTTAAAACCCATCATTACTTTCTCCGTCTTGCCAACAAGTTTCTAGCTTTTGTAGTGTACCACTGGTTTATTCATAGTCAAAATCCTTCTGAGAGATTGGAGGTGTTAATATTATTATGTAACAGACGTCGTAACCATGCTTATTATTACATGTCTGCTCCGAGCGATCCTTTTATAGAAAGGTAATGTTAGTCAGTTATACATTGTAACCAGTCCCCTTTTTTATGAGATAAAGTTTATTATTTTGGGCCTCATGTGTGTTATATTCATTGTGTGGCCCTTGTTATTGAGAACGGGCTAATTGAAGGGTTACCTCTTCAAGTCCTTCTAGTTAATTATGTGTGTACTTTAAGAATAGATAATTGTCACAACCCGTTGCGTGATTGTCTATGATGTCTGATATCAACACAATGTAGCGGAATGTAATAATTTAAACATACAAAAGGCTGCAATCCCAAAATCAAATATATAATGGCATTACATTAGTATTAAATTAATGAAATTAATATTTGTCTAAAACCTAAACAACATATATTATTTAAATTATCTAAAACATGATAAAGTGGATAAGACAGTGGCTAAATCTCCAAATATCCAACAAATATGGCTCTTATCCATATGTCACCATTTAATTATTCTTGTCCTAAAATACACACCCAAAATACATCAACATAATATCGGTGCGCTCATTACTTTTCTTGTTTAGTTGAATCTTGTTACATATGTGAATTTATGCTTCAAGATTTGAGTTTTGAAGTCCTATCTTGTGTTTTATCTAATTATAAACCTATACATTATAATTGAGTAAATTACACAGACAGTCCTTATAGTATGCTTAAATTTCACCTTTGGTCCCTACTTTGAGAAATTATAGATGAATACTTGATTATGGATGTTACTCACTCTATGGTCTCTGATGCTAGCAGAGGTTAAATTTATTTATTACTTTTAGAAAATGGCCAAAATAAACTTTTAACAATTAATTAAAATTCATTAAAAAATAATTCCCAACCCTCCCTTTCCCCTTGTTTCCGTAATGCACACCATCGCCATAATACCACCATCACCACTATACCACCACCACAACCATAACCCACAACACGAGCATAATCATCACCAAAACACCACCATGATCATCGTCATCAAACATCATCATCATTTAAAATCTTGAAACTAGTAATATACTCCACCAAAAATAAAATGGGTTTTATAAAGATATCAAGGTAGTATGAATCTTGGCCGGTAGTGGAACTGTTGACTCCATCAAGATGGATGTCGGTATGTCACTGGACAATAAATCTAGAAACCATATGCAGTCTAGCGATAGTTGTGGTGGGGCTTTGTTACTTCGGTAACATTGACCCGTAATGTTTCAGAAAATATCGATGGGTGATGATTGAAAGCAAGTGGAAATTATGGTGGTGCTTGGTTACTCAGGTGGTTGTGGTGGAGCTTGTCATCGGAGAAGAGGTGGAGCTTGTCATCGGAGAAGATCAACCGCCGCAAATTTGGGTTTCAGGAGGAGGAAGACGATGTGGTTGCGGTTACAGTTAGCTGATCATGGTGGATGTTGACCGGAGTTGGTGGCGTATGTTGGTGTTGATCGGAGGTGGAGTAGGTGTGGCGGTGCGGCGAGAGGTGTGATCGGAGATGGTGGTTGTGTGATTTACTTTTAGAGAGGGTGTGTTTTTAGAGAGGTTGAGTTTTGATTCAAAGTTATAGGTCCCACTATTTATACTACTTTAAGTTAAGTGTATTTTTATCATTTCATAGATTTAACTAGCCAACTTAACGTCAATCCAATATAACGACTATGGGTGTGCCTAACATGCATAATTTAGGACTTTACGACGTCATTATAATTTTTAAAAGTAGGGATTAAAGATGAAATTTATGCATACCCGACAGACTGTCCGAGCAATTTACTCTTATGATTTCAGATTTTAAGATTCATTCGTATGTATACTTTAGTTCCAAAACAAAAAGGTTTCAATTATTGACAATTTTGATCCCTAGACTTTGTTAAATTGACATGATTAACCTTAAAGTTTGTATTTTTGCACTTTACTTAGTTATGATGACATTTATTATTTTTAGGTGGGTTATGTCACCAGAATAAGTCACTTTTTATATTATTTGAGATCGTTAATTGGTTTTAATGATTTATTGTTGTAATAAACGTTTTATGTTTGTAACACCCGGTTATTTATAAAAGACAGAGAAAGAAGAACAAAGTGAAGAAAATGAAATAAAACCCAAGTCTAGGGGTTAAAAGTGACAAAAAAGACAAAAAGTTTAAAAGTTGGTGATAAAGGTGGTATGGCCGTCTAAATGGTCATACCACATCTTTTTTTTCATTCGGATCTTGATAGAGAAAGAGAGAAAAAGGGGCTGCAACTTTCGGATTTTGAAGAACCAGAAGCAGAAATCAAATTCAAGGTAAGAATTCATGAGTTTTTGATGTTCTTAACTGGTCTTATCCTCGGGTTTGTGCTTATGTGTGTTTGTATATGTTCGGACATGTTTTTGGTGGGCTTCTAGGCGGTTGAACTCCACTTGCAAACGAGTTTGGGAGAAACCATACTTAAGAGCTGCAAAGGTGAGTTCTAGAACCCCTCTTTACATGTTTTAACTGATTTTTAGAATGCATGAACTTATGTTTTTATAAAACTGGGTTTGATACTTGTATGAATGAATCTGTGTATGTGATTGTTATGATGTAATGTTTGGCTATGTTCATGCTTGTTGACGTATGGTTGTGTTTCTAAGGCTTAAAAGGTAAGACTTAAGCTTAGAACATGATAGATGGTGATTCGGAACTGAGAGCTGATGATTAAGGCTCATATGTTTAAGTTTTAGAATTTGCCTAAGTAAACCAATACGGATGGGTAATGGGAAGAAATAGGATGAACAGATAATGCGGATGAGTATTAACAATTAAGTAGGTCAATGCGGATGAGTAATGGAAGTCAATGTGGATGAGCAGTTAATGCGGATGAGCATTAACCATTAAGCATGGGAAATGCTTATGAGTAAAGTCAATGAGGATGAGCAGTTAATACGGATGAGCATTAACCACTAAGTATGGGAAATGTGGATGAGTAAAGTCAATGCGGATGAAAAAATACGGATGAACTATAGCAAATGCGGATGAAGTAAAACGAATGCGGATGAACAAAAGACATGCGGATGAACGCTTAGAATGTTTTCTGACTTTCTGGGAAATGAGGATGAATGTAGGATTTGACTAGGGAGGTTCCCGGGGGCTATATAAATGGATTTTTGAGGTCATAGATGTTAGGATAGGCATGGTATGATGAATGTTTGATGCTTATGCATGATGGTATGTATGATGTATGTTAAATATGTATGGTGCCCTGTATGATGCTGTTGTATGTGTATGTTATGTTCGTTATTATTATTATGATTATTTTCCCCTGGCTTTACGTGGTATGTTAATGAATAAAATGAAAAGTATTATGTAATGTAAAGTGGAAGATAATCAAAAGAGGAACGGAATGAAACAAATGCATGCATTAATGAACGAACGAACGTAAGAAAGTCTTGCAAGCAAATATGTGGAGGTTCACACTCAATGAGGAGTGTTAGCTCAACCGCATGCGGGCTAGCTACCCCATGAGGATGCACACTAGGGCTTGATCCATGTGATCAAGCATATGTATGGAAGTTCACACCCAATGAGGGGTTGTCAGCTCAACTGTGTGCGGGTTAAATACCCCATGAGGATGCACACAAGGGTTCAATCTTTGTGATTGACCAGATGTATGGGGTCCTTGTCGCTTAACTCTAGATAAATTGCTTGGTACTCTAGAGGGGGGTTAAGCACATTGTAGGACATAGATGAAAACGAAAGATAATAAAAGTATGAACTGAACGATGATGAAGATAATAAATATTATCTATGTATAGATACAATGTATGATCATATTCTAAAAACTTGTTATGATTGAATGCAAATAAAGAACGGGTTTAAACGAAAGATAAAGTATGTTTTATTATAAAACTAGAACTCACTCAGCAGTGTTGATTTTTTTTATACATTTTCCAGTTGGCAGGTGAGCATTGCTGAGGATGGCACGGGGCAGCTACTTGGCATTTTGGATGGCATTCTTTTGTTACTGTTTTTGCATTGTAATGCGAACAAATAAAAATATGTAATGAATGATTGTATTAATTTGCAAAAGCAGTTATTTAAATATTCTGTTGCGATGTTTTTTTGAAAGTTAAATGTAATTGTATGTTTTGTGAGAAATGATTGGCCAACTATAAGTGTCCCGGGAACGGGGCCTTACAATGTTGTTTAAAACGTGAATTCTTACTTAGTAAATTAGGGTATCTTAATATGTGTTCATATTTTTTATTTCTTATTCTAGGTGTAATATAGTCTTGAAATATTAAAATTATACTTATAAAATTGGGGTGTCGGTTTTTCTATTTTAAGTGTGCATTTGACCACATTTCGGACGCGTTGTGTAAAAGATATTAGAGTAGTTTGTTTTATTGAACATTAATTCATAGAATATGTTTATTAGTGGTAACTTATTGTAGTTAGTAAATTATCTATATATATATATATAATTTGATGGTCTTTGCTACAGTCATGTACAACAACTTAATGTTTATAAAATAAATGAAGCAAAAGGTACAAACTTTATTGCACAATCAAATACATTGGTGTACACCATCTAATGCCTGTACAATAACTAAAGAAAATGGTATAGAATTTAATTGTATAGTGAACTATGCTTTAATTCTCGTTCTCCAAATATTTTTCATGTGTGTCTTCTTTTACCCATATATCTTTGTCTCTAAATTTCATCTTATATCTCTTTAATAATACTTTTGTCACAATCCACCCGCATCATCGTTGAGGAGCACTTAGCCTTGTCAGCTACCATAGAGCCTCCGTTAATCGCTTCCCTCCACTTGCCTACGCAATCACCACTATCATGATGGCTTCATTTTGTTCTCAGTCAAAATGCACAACAAACGACCATCAATTCAGATATGGTGGGGCTGGTTGGTTGCGGTGGTGTAGGGTTGTAGAATATTAATGATATGGGTTCATGGGTGTTCTATAGTAGTTTAGGAAGAGAAAATGGTGACGAGCATTATTGATTTTAAATTTGGTGAAATGAAAAGGAAGCAAGCTATGGGCTCACAGTGTTCTACAATAATCATTATGGCATAAACACCAATGGCGGGGTTCGTTTTTTGGATGAAGATGGTCAAAAGAGGATTATCTTGCGATGGAGATTTTAGGGTTGGGTAAAAAAGTGAAAGTAGGCCAAGGAGCCTTATATCAATTAGTTTTTAAGGAGATAACTTTTTAAAGTAGAGGTCATAGGTTCGAGTCTCATAATTTGTTTTAAGTGGATCATAGGTTTTACTCGTTGGGTAAACTTTCCCTAAACTTAAAGGTGTGTCGGAGGCTTAAAGTATTTAATGGATTTTTAAAGAAAAAAAAGAAAATAGAAAAAGAGTAGTTATGTGTATTGAAGGATTCACAAAAGGATACTAATGGCGATGATTAAAGAGAGTTGTTGGAGGAGAGCGGTGGAAGAGTGAATGTGAGCTTATTCTATGTGTGTTCATGAAATATTTAGGAAATGTGACGATTAAAGAGGTTCATTGGATGTCGGTTAGAGTTGGTGACATGGATTGAAAATTTCAAGGAAAATTCCTAAAATGTCTTTTTCCCCTGTACTTTCTCAAATTGTCCCCTTCAACAATTTCTTCTAAAAATATCCTCGCTGGACAATGTGTCTTATCAAAATATCCCCACCGGACAAGGATTCATTTTCTTCTTCTTCATTTCCTTCAGTTTATTCTCTTGATACGTATTAAGGTGAGTTTTGAAAAGGGTTTGCGATGTTAATGTAGTAAAAACTTTGATGGGATTTGAAACTAGGGTATAGTTGGGCACTAGACAGATGATGGGCAAATTTATAAGGATTTTAAAACCAATTAATTGTATGTCGTGTTGGTGGGTTGAAGGTTGGGTAGAAGGCGTCATTCACTTGGAGCCCACCACACCTTCAATCTAAATTTTTTGGAGGGTTGGCCTTGGAATTTTGAGGATTTTGGTTCTATTTTTATTGAAATATAAAATGTGAATTTGTATAAGAAAAGATGAGAAATATTTGAGAATCATGTAATTCATTAGTTTTATGTTAGTATCTATTAGTATAGTTTTTTATAAAAAAATTGGCATTGTAGCTATTAGTGTTGGGGTAGCTTTCAACGGTCATAAAATAACCGCTCAATGGTCATATATGCGTGGTGCAGCTCAACGATGGAACGCCACAGGGCGTCTAGTATTCACGGTGTGGGGGACCAACGGTGGAGTTACCATGCAACGCCCACCTCGTCACGTGCTCATGACGCAAACACCCCCACCATCCTAATTTTGGACTGCTCATTGCAAGAAAATGAGCATATTATATATTTGATAGGATTGAAACTAGGGTATAGTTAGGCAGTAGACAGATGGTTGGGTGAATTTATAAGGATTTTGAAACCAATTAATTGTATGCCATGGTGGTGGGTTGAAGGTTGGGTAGAAGGCGTGGTTCACTTGGAGCCCACCATACCTTCAATCTAATTTTTTTGGAGGGTTGGCCTCGGAATTTTGAGGATTTTTTGGTAGATTTCATTTTTATTGAAGTATAAAATGTGAATTTGTATAAGAAAAGATGAGAAATATTTAAGAATCATGTAATTCATTAGTTTTATATATGTATCTATTAGTGTAGTTTATAAAAAAATTGGCATTGTAGCTATTAGTGTTGGGGTAGCTTTCAACGGTCAATAAAATAACGCTCAATGGTCACATATGCGTGGTGCAGCTCAATGATTGAACGCCACGGGACGTTTAGTATTCACGCTGTGGGGGACCAGTGGCGGAGTTACCATGCAACGTCCACCTCGTCACGTGCTCATGACGGAAACGCCCCAACCACCCAAATTTTGGACTGCTCATTGCAAGAAAATGAGCATATTGTATATTTGATAGGATTTGAAACTAGGGTATAGTATAGTTGGGCAGTAGACAGATGGTTGGGCGAATTTATAAGAATTTCGAAACCAATTAATTGTATGCCATGGTGGTGGGTTGAAGGTTGGGTAGAAGGCGTCATTCACTTGGAGTCCACCACACCTTCAATCTAAATTTTTCTTGAGGGTTGGCCTCGGAATTTTGAGGATTTTTTGGTAGAATCTATTTTTATTGAAGTATAAAATGTGAATTGTATAAGAAAAAATGAGAAATATTTGAGAATCATGTAATCATTAGTTTTATATATGTATCTATTAGTGTAGTTTATAAAAAAATTGGCATTGTAGCTATTAGTGTTGGGGTAGCTTTCAACGGTCAATAAAATAACGCTCAATGGTCACATATGCGTGGTGCAGCTCAATGATTGAACGCCACGGGACGTTTAGTATTCACGCTGTGGGGGACCAGTGGCGGAGTTACCATGCAACGTCCACCTCGTCACGTGCTCATGACGGAAACGCCCCAACCACCCAAATTTTGGACTGCTCATTGCAAGAAAATGAGCATATTGTATATTTGATAGGATTTGAAACTAGGGTATAGTATAGTTGGGCAGTAGACAGATGGTTGGGCGAATTTATAAGAATTTCGAAACCAATTAATTGTATGCCATGGTGGTGGGTTGAAGGTTGGGTAGAAGGCGTCATTCACTTGGAGTCCACCACACCTTCAATCTAAATTTTTCTTGAGGGTGGCCTCGGAATTTTGAGGATTTTTTGGTAGAATCTATTTTTATTGAAGTATAAAATGTGAATTTGTATAAGAAAAAATGAGAAATATTTGAGAATCATGTAATTCATTAGTTTTATATTCGTATCTATTAGTGTAGTTTTTAAAAAAAGATTGGCATTGTAGTTATTAGTGTTGGGGTACCTTTCAACTGTCAATAAAATAACCGCTCAATGGTCACATATGCGTGGTGCAGCTCAACGATTGAACGCCACGGGGCGTCTAGTATTCACGCTGTGGGGGACTAGCTGCAAAGTTACCATGCAACACCCACCTCGTCACGTGCTCACGACGCAAATGCCCCCACCACCCTAATTTTGGACTGCTCATTTCCAGAAAATGAGCATGTTGTATATTTGTATTCATCGAGTTTGATGGTTTCGAATGACTTTTAAGAAATGTTTTTGTAAATTTTAGTTTAGTATCTACACTTGAACCTTACATTTGTTTTTGTACTTACTATTACATTATATAAAAAGATGGATCATATATTGTTGAACAATATCATGTATTGATGATGATGATTTGAAGATGGTTTTGAATATTAACATATAATTTTAGATGTGGTATTTGATTATGATTGTTTATGTTCAAAAGCCGTTTATTTAATATAATTGAATAAAATAAATGAACATGAAGAAATTAATTTTAGGGTTCTAGATCCTTCTGTTGGCCGGTTGTTAACACAATAATCAATTTTAAGTTATTTACAGATCTAGATTTAGGATTCTATCAATCTCCAGAATGTTCCACTACTAGTTGGAAGTTGGAACCCTCTACACACTCCTCCCTTTATCTCCTCTATCAAGTCCCGTCGCCGCCGCTGTTGTTCCATTTTGCAAAACCCTAACTTGTTTCTGCAACATCCCCACCATCAATGGCCAATACGGCGAAGGAGACAAGCGTTGGATCGTTGAAGACAGACCCGACGGAGCCAACGTCCACAACTGGCACTGGGCCGAGACCGATTGCCTTGACTGGTCCAAGAATCTGCTCTCCAATCTCCTCGCCGACCAAACTATACTCTCCGGCGAAGGCAACTTATACATCAAGACGAAGAACATCGAAAAGGTTGAAGGCGAAGCCTACGTGAACGTTCGGAAGGGGAAGATTATTCCTGGTTACGAATTGAACGTTTCGATCAATTGGCAAGGTGAGGCCAAAGATGCCGATGGCAAATCGCTGCTGATTGCTGACGGAGTCGTTGAAATTCCTTACATTTCCGATGAGAACGCTGACGAGGATCCTGATCTTAGGGTTATTGTGAAGGATGAAGGCCCGATTGGGAGGAGGTTGAAGGACACATTTATGGCCAAGGGGAAGGATTTCGTTTTGAAGCAGATTAGGGTTATGTGGATGCTATGGCCAAAGGTGGACCTGCGAAGGATGAACTGGAGGTCAGAAGGTGAACCCGAAGGCTGCGGCCGCGAAACCGGTGGCGCCACCGGCTGCTGCACCGGTTAAGAAGGCTGCGGAGGAGAAGAAGGAGAAGAAGAGAGAAGGGTTTAAGACGATTAAATTGACTGAGAAGTTTAGTTGTAGGGCGATTAATATGTATGAGATATTGATGGATGAAAACAGGTGGAAGGGTTTTACGCAGAGTAATGCTAAGATTAGCAAACAAGTTGGTGGTGAAATCAGTATCTTTGATGGGTCAGTCACCGGGACGAATATGGAGTTGCAGGAGGGCAAATTGATTGTTCAAAAATGGAGGTTTGGGAATTGGCCTGATGGCATCTATTCCACGGTATTTCACAATATTTTCTTTCATATGTTACTGATTATCTTGTTATTTTGCATTCTGTTTAGAGATGCTGCTGATTGATGTAGTTATATGTTTAAGAAACTAAATCTTTGTCAGTTGATTTGATTTATACATATCTACGTTAGACATTAAAGGCCTAAAATTTTTGATCAACCATAAAAGTCAAGATGAATAACTCGTTTATGAACCATGGTAATTGCTTCTTTTCTATGGAATAGGCTAAACGAACCCTATTGAGTTGAGGTTAGATGAAATGATTGATTTAGTAGGATTGATTATATTCAGTAAAATTATGGGAGTGAGGTATGTTTAGTACAACCCTTTTTGTCTTTGTACGGTTAGAGTATTCGATTGAGTTGACGTTGGCAGATCGTTGTTGGTGATTGGATTTTAAAATTGATTTTCGGGAATGCAAGAGTCAGAATCATATCAAAGTTGTTAATATTGGATATGGGTTTAATTGTTCACTTGTGCAGGTGAGGTTGGTTTTAGAAGAGCCTGAACCTGGAGTCACAGTTGTGAAGTTGACACAGACTGATGTTCCAGAGGAAGATAGGTATGTTTCCTGTTTGCTAAAAGTTTTCATCCCATTCATATCTATACAGGTGGATTTGGTTAAAATGTGTTGGTGATGGGTCGAAGGTTTAATATGGGTTGTATTTTACTACGATGGGTCAAAAAGGTAGATTCAAGTGCCCAAGGCTTGTTAATTGGTTTTACTTTAGACAGTTGTGTTATTCTGATTGTCCCGATATTAATCACACATAACACAAAAATTGCTTGGTAAACTTCAATACAAATAAATTTTCTAGTACAAACAGTGTTTTTTTGTTTTTAATTATATTATATTGTTATGCAGGTATGGAATTCGACCGTGGTGGAGAACACGGAGAGAGGGTGGAGGGATCTGATTTTTCACAAGATAAGAGCGGTTTTTGGGTTTGGTGTTTGAATCCTGTCCGCAGAAAGTGTAAAAGTATGGAAATCTGGAGTAATAAATTTTATCATTGTGGTATTGATTGAAACTTGAAAGATCTTCATTAATATTACTGGGCTCATCATTCGTGTGTCGAATTAGTGCTCTGCCTAATGTTAATGATATTCATTCTGGCTTGAACATTAGATGTTTGGTTTTGTTGAGTTGAATCTTGAAGCATATGATGATCTGGTTTTTTGTCTATGTTTTGGATTTTATGTTTGTGTTGTGTTTTGCATTTACAAGTCGTTGATGGTTGTGGATGTTGTCTAAGAACCTAAAATCATTTTACATTATAAAAGTAGCTGAGTGGTTACTCCATCGGTGGTTTGTTAAAACTAATTGATATATCATTACTAGTTGGAATGTCCGCGCGTTGTGGCGTATGGTTGTTGTATGTTTTTTTGAGAATTTGATTTTAGTGGTATCGGTTCAGTGTTATGACGTAAATCAAAAAATCAAAACATAATTATTGAAAAAGTTGAATAAAGAAAATAATTACGTATATTACAAAAGTCTTTAAGACAATTATTATTCCAATAAAAATAGTGAAAGATGGGTGATATTTATAGTTGGAAATCATTTATAATTATCTAGATTTTAGAGATGTTTATTTTATGAATGTAGATTAGAGTTTTATGATCATTGAAGTTAGTTTTTAGTGATGATTTATAGATATCAATGAAAGTTAATGAAGAATTATCACCACAAATTATCATCTTAATTGTTATTAAGCTGTTAACAATTGATAAAGAAAAGGGAAGAGGAATTAGTGTTCAATCACAATATATAAACGGCATTGAAGTAAATAACGATTTTGTGTTGACCACGTGTATATGTTTTAGCATTTGTATTATAAACAATCATATATTATACTTTATTGTAAGGGCATAAATGAAATAAAATGATTAATTTTTTTATATTTAAACATTACTTTTTATATGGGTGTCTTAATCTATATGTAAAATTATCATTCTATCATTCTCCTCACCTCTATTGTAAAAAAATAGATATATATTAAAATTATTTAACTTATAATATGTCCCTAGAAAAATATTAGTATTATAGTTATTATAATATGAAGATTTATATAGTTATATACTTAAATATTTTAATAAAATAATATATTTAATTAAAATATTATTTAGTTATAAAAATACAATTAGTAAATATAAATTTAAATGTCAATTATAGTATCATAAATAAAATAAAATTTGATGAAGTGAATTGAATAATATTATATTATTAAATAATAATAAATATTTTATTAAATACATAAAAGAGAAAGGACAAAAATTTCAAGTTTTATTAAATTTAATGGATAAATTTACCATATTACCCCTAAAGTGTCTTAAAATTTTAATCAAATCCCCATTCTATCCCTCTTAAATGTGGTGCACTAATTTGTACATGTTACTTTAAAACTTGTATTTTTTGGAAAATTATATCTCTATCCAAAGATGTATTATAAAGTAGTATAATACATATGCTATTTATTTGGTATTTGTTGTAGTGGAATTGTAAATGGGGTAATAAGGCATAACTAACATCGAATGACGAGTTAATTTACGTTCAAATGTAAAGCAGTTTGAATTTACATGTGAATCAAACGTAAGAAAAAGATAGCATCATTTGCATTACTTAATTTTTTATTTAGCATGTATGTTTTTTTTTCATTTTCTTCATTGGGAATCCAAGGATTTTCATAAGGAATTATCAGTGTTAGATTGATTTCGAATTAATGATCACGGAATTACTATTAATCGTTGTTTAATTGATTAATAATAAATATCGAAGCCAGAGAAAAGTAATAATAAATGCTCAAATGATATCAACAATATGCAAAGAATAATGTTTTGAATTAAACGTAATTCATTAAAAACTACTTAATGAATACAAAGAATCAAATAATTTGCTAACAAATTCTATGCTATGATTGTGTTTATGATTTTTGGTGTTTTGAGGTGATGCCTGCTAGGGTTTGTGTTCATCGTGAGATCCGATGTGATGGATTTTTTTGTCGTCATCGTTTATTGTCTTGATGTGAAACCTAGGACTCATATTTATAGACATGCGTGTTCTGTTAAGGAAACATCGAATCTCTTGAGTCTGTGATCGACTCGTTGACTTGAAACACTAGTATGATATAAGTACAAGTGTTTGGTTCTTCGCAACTACTTTGTTCTTTTGCAACTACTTTTTTTCTTTTGAAGGAGTCTTCACTTTAGTTTCTTCATGTGGTGTTTGTTCATCAGTGAACACCCATTTCATCCTTAGAGATCTCGGATGAATGTCTTGTAAGAAATATGTCTACGGAAGAACAAAAATGTCCATCCGTAGATGTTTCCTACACTTAGTCAATTTAAGAAATTGACCAAGTATAATGTTTGTACCTGCACTCATACACATAAATCAACGCACATATGGGTTAACCTATATACATAATACATGTATCAAAATAATGAATTACAAATATTCATTACATGTACTGATTAAAGTTTTAAGCCTATACAAGATTATCTAGACCAATTATTCCTAGATTTAACAATACTTCCCCTTAGGCTTAAAAACTTGTAATCAGTTCTTCAAGACTAAAAGCTCCTTCACTCTTGCTATAATTTTGTTATAGAAGTATTAGACAACACTCTTCTAATCATCATACTTGTAGTTGATCTTTATTTTGCTAATCTTTTGTAATGTTTTCAAAACTAAGACCCAGAACATCTTCTTCTCTTGTAAGCTTGGCATGCAGTTTGTCAATCACTTGAATCATATGAACATGTAGGCATAGATTATTCTGAGCTCTTTCATCAGTTAGTTTTGGAAGAATTTGTCATGTAAGTATGAAGTGTAGCTAGATGGAGTAGCTTGATTTCCACTAGATCAAAGATCCTAATTCGATCAGCTCTGTTGTTCTCTGTATTCCTCAGCAACACCAACTCTTTTGTTTTCTCAACATATCCCCATTTAATTATGGGAAATGTATATTGATTACCAACAAAGCTTTTAATAGTTGTTTCCTTCCTATATTGGTATCCAACCCTCTTTAGAAACTCATCATCTACCAATATAGAGGAGTTGGATTTTGATCTTTTCATTCTTTCTGTTCTTCTTTTATGCTCACCATCATCTCTCCTAGCTTCTTTTAGCACATCATCTTTGAATTTGTCTTTAGCTTACCCACAAGTACAGAGAGTCTCTTCCTCTTGGGTGAATTGGGTAGTTAGTGATGATTAGGTTTTGTAGATCTCTAATGTCACATTCATGCATCCATAGGATTTGTTCTATATCATGAAAGTATTGCACCCTTCCAGATGATATCTTTAGACTACACAATCCCACTCTTGATCATATTTCCAGGCCATAATCCTATTGTCTTCCACAAATTTAGGAGTTATGAGGTGATCAAACAACTTTATCATTAATTCTCTGACTATGTTCCAAGTGGCCATACTTTGCCAGGTATCACTTCTCTTGGTTCTCTAATTAGTTTATCTTTTCCTTTATGCTGGTCTTTACTTTTAATAGTGACAGGCTCAGCAGGGACTTTGTTGTTATGCTTAGCAGCTGGATTTGGAGCTTCAGTCCGGAATTTCACACCAGTTTCAAGCTCAACTTTCATTACATGTTCCATCCTCCTTCAAGCTCTCCCACTGACCTCCCTTTCAACTCATCATTTTATAATTGTGACCTTGTAACCAGCAAGTCATATTGTATTTGTTCAGCTTGGCTGTATTACAATGGCCTAGCTCTTTCTTTATTCTATGAATTGATTGGAAAGTTATGAATGTTTCATAATTGCAATCTGGGATCAAATTCTTCAGTGCTTTCTTCATTTCTATTATGTTTGTTTTTCTCACCATTTATAGGGAACCCATGATTGATCAGGGTCATAAACATAGTTTATCCAGGCCTCTCTTCCAATATGTCTTTAGTGGTCAGTAGGTCATTAGCCTTTGATTCTTTTTGTTCTTTGGGAGAATCATCTTTAGTAAGCTCATCCTATTCAGCATCACTCTCAGTTTCAGCATGAGATATATGCTTAAGGTTGAGACATCCAGTGAAAGAGTGTGTTCTTGAGATGTGGGTTTTGACCTTTTTGGTGATTCTTCACTTCTTTCTTTATTGTCCCCAAGTATCTCCTCTTTCTTGAGTATTGAATTAATTGCTTTGATGTCTCAGTAGATTCTTTTGATTGTTTTGATGTAGAGGCATTTGACTTAAGGTCACTTATCTTTTTTTTTCAGTTCTCTATTTAGTTCATATAGTGCATCAATTACTTTATTATTAGTTTGAGCATCTTCTCTCAACCTTTTTTATGTTGCTTCTTGTTTCATTAGTTGTTCATCCTTTTCTTTTATCAATCCCTTTAACTCTTGTATTCTTTCCTTCCTTTTGTTTGACTTGATTACAAGTTTGTTATACTCAGCAACCAAGTAGCTTTTACTTACAGGGATATCATCCTCACTTAGTGTATGGTTTAACATGAGGCTGATGCAACCCAAACACCCAAAGTCTCTCCTGCATGCATGCACAAGTGTATTGAAGTAGAATGCTTCAGAAGTTTCACACCAGCAACAGAAAATATTCTAAGTGTGAAATCTTCCAAAGCCAAGACCGATATCTTTCGAAGCCAAAGATGAAGTCTTTCGAAGCTTCAAAGACAAAGTCTTCCGAAGCCAACACTAGAAGACATATTTCTTCCGAAGACTTTTTGAACACATGCTTTATCTGATGCACCTTTTACATAAAGCTGGACCCCTTTCTGCTGCAACTCTGATGAGACACCCACTTTACATAAGTTGGTGAAAGGTCCATGCTTTGGTAACTGTACATTGAGGTATTGAGTCTGTAACTTTCTACTTTATGTACTTTATCCTTTTGTAATATATTAGGATGTGAGCTATGGCATCTCATAGTCACTATCAAAAGGCAATCTGCCTTTTGACTCTACATTTGATTTTGTTGTTGTCTAGTCAACTATATCCAACTGCCCTTCTAAGTATGGCCAACTATAGGATGTAGTATATGTAGTATATGTATCTCAAGTACTTGCAACTTTCTAATATGCTTTTGTAACACTTGTAATAGATCTTGAGAAGCAATATAACATTCTTGAAAACTAATTACTTGTGTGTTTTTTGTATCTTGTTTTGTATCTTATTTACTTGTTTCTTAGCATCTTTACTAAAAGGTTATCCAGGTCCCTATTTGATCTGTTAAGTGTTCTTAGCAACTCTCCCATTGTGTTGTTGTGTTGTAAGTGCATACCCTTCACCGGTCCTGCATTTGGTATCATAGCTTTCCTGGCTCTTGATATAACACTTAGATCATCTTCATGATAATCAATCACATCAACATAATTGGCTTCTTTTTCTCCTTCTTGTTGTTCAGCAACAATCTTTTCAATGCTTACATCATCAAGGGCTAGTCTAGCTAAGCTTGAACAAGACTCAACAGCTTGATCTCCCTGTTCTTGGTGTGGCTGTTGTTGTTACAAGGATCAATGATTGGAGTTGTTGGTTCAGTTTGGTTAGACATGACATGGGTTTGTGAGTTGATATTATGAGTGGAATGGTACTTGCTTGTGATACTAACTCATCTCACCAGTGTGTACCGAGTTTTAGGATTGAGTAGTTGAGATGGGTTCTGTATGAGTAGATAGGCTTTGTGGAGTTGATGGTTATTAATGAATGGGCGACTGAGGGAGAATTGGAGCGATTGGTTGGGTGTTTTAACTGGATGAAGATTGGATTTATGGAGACTAATGATGGTGGAGTATGGGAGATTGAGGAGGAATGGCTTCTTCATCATCAGTAGATGAACTCTCTTGCTGGTCTTCCCATACCATCTCTTGTGGAATGTTGGCATTGGCATCCACCACGTGGGCAAACATGGCATATCTTCACCTTGGTATTTACCACTAATTGATTCAGAACATATCTCCCCAAATGTGCTTGAACAAATACTCCTCCTACTCTTTCTATTCTAGGCAACTCAGAGTTAATGATAAGTTGAATGAACCTCGAAAACATGAACATCTTATCAGCCTTCTGGACTCTTATTTGATTACATAAACAATCGAAGATGTACTTTGAGTAGTTATAAGTCCTTCATTCAAATATTCTGATGATTCCATAGGAAATATGGCTTGAAAATCGATCTAGCCCAAATTTCCTATTTGATATGCTTTCAGGTACGTGTGACATATGAATCTATAAGGCTTGTTTAGTCTTCCTTTCTTGATTTCTCCCTTCTCAAAGTCACCATCATACCCCATCAAGTAGAATATCTTCTCTATGTATTCATTTTCAAAAGCAGTTGGATGTTCAGCCTCATGATCTCCCAACTCAAGGACTCTATGTATAACTTGTTCATCTATTCTCAGTCTCTCATTCATCATCACAGCAATGATTACTTTGCTTTGTCCTTCTTCTTGAATCTCAACAGAGTTCCAGAAGTCTATGATATGCTATTGGTAGATAACAAGCTCCGCCGACAAGGCATAGAAGAGCCTTGATCTTTTTAAGTAGCGGATGATGTCTCGACACCCTTCAGAAACAGGGTCGTCGGCATTCAGAAAAGCACATACATTGTGCTCTCTGGCAAATCGATTATCCATCTTCAAAACAAGGATGTGAAATCAATTTTATGAGTTGTTTGATGTTTTGATTCGGTATATTGAATGATTGTGAGAGTGGGAAAGAGTTTTATGTGTGCGCTTTTCTAGGTCTGGAAAATGCTCTGTAAGAGTGAATAATGAATATTTAGGTCAAAAACATCATTTATACTCACTCGGACACATTAATTTCATTTATTTAATGAATTAGGTCCTACTTTCCTTATTACTCTTCCGTGAAATTTATTTATTCCGCATATTTTAGTTCTTCTGCAGGACATTTGCGGATGACTAAATAAATAATTCATTTAAGTACTATTTGATAACTTGATTGTCATAGATTACCAATCTATGAAAATATATTATCTTTTAAAATATTAACACATCCGTAGTTTACCAGTTCTACGGATGGTCATGTTTTACTTGGTTAACATTTGCACTATAGCTTTTGCTGATGCTGAAGATGTACTGTAGCTTCTACTGATGCTGAAAACAAAGTTTTAAACTTCTTTGATTGTGTGGTTCTAATCAACTGATAGAACCAATTATTTTTATTGGAACTTGTTGACATTGTTTTCATGACAATTTGTGCATGAAGATTTATAGTTTGAAAACTTCATGTATTCTGCAGCCAAGTTAGTGCTCAAGCTCCAATTCCTTCATTTGAATTTGGATAAAATCTAAATTCAAATTTTATGTTTCATGTATTAACTACTCCCCCTAAATTTTTGATAATGATAAAGTGTTGCATTTATCATAAATTTATGAAGTAAATTGCATGAAAGGCATATGACTATTCAAAGAGTAACACATTAAATAAACTAAAAGAACAAAATTGAATTAAATTTATGTACATGCATATAAACACATATAATGAGATCATACTATGACACTAACCTCTTCCTGATTGAGTTGATTGTTGAAGTGGGACCAGATTCTAGTCTTGATTGCAAGTATGTTTGTCCACTTAAATCCAAGCAAGAGTAAGAGATCAACTAGACATGTTGTTTATCATTTTTCATGTTTATTAGTGATAAACTGTTATTAGCTCCACATTCAATTCACATTAGAGTTTGTCCTCTGTTTG
Source organism: Flaveria trinervia (assembly GCA_025506515.1). Taxonomy (NCBI): domain Eukaryota; kingdom Viridiplantae; phylum Streptophyta; class Magnoliopsida; order Asterales; family Asteraceae; genus Flaveria; species Flaveria trinervia. The sequence goes on from CM046446.1 coordinate 66,623,018, forward strand.
TGATTCAACTCATCAATTTTTCACACTTAGAAACTGTGTACGTTAAGTTATAAATTCTATCTTGAGACATATGAGTTGTCTCATAATGCTTTACTACAAATGCTCTTGTGTCAATATACAGTTGATCACAATGGATTCTATTGAGAGCTTAGATATGATCATCATCAGGTCACCAGGTCTTTACTTACGTAAAGCAGAGGTGCCTTTAACCCAGGCCTTTGTTTACACAAAACAGAGGGATGATGAGGATATGATCTTTTCACCAGTTGAATACATATGTACTTCATGGTGTTCATAAACCTAGTCTTTGTTCACACAAAACAAAGGGAATATGATTTGCAAAGATAGAAGTTATAAAGTGTTTTACATAATGTGCTTAGGTGAATGAATTGATCACTTAAAGATAAGACTTACTTGCTTGATCCTTAAAAAATGAGTTTCTCTCTAACAGTCACCTTTTCATTATGTTAAGCATGCTCTTAGTATAATCTTCACTCAAGTTTAATCTCTTACATATCAAAGAACATTTGATCAATTATTAATGAATTTATGAACTCAGGAAGCAAGCAAAGACATAGTGTACTATCATTTCCCAAACATATGTCATGGAGAAATAGAAGGACAAACAATGCTTTTCATTGTTAATGATGATTAGTCTAATTAATAATGCCCAAAGACTTAATTAAAAAATTAAATGTAACTGAATCAAAGGCCTTAGTGAATAGATCAGTAAGCTGATTTGTTGTATCCACTTTAACTATCTTGATTAAACCTTTTCCTGAGTAATCTCTCATAAAATGATATCTGATTTCAGTATGCTTTGTTTTACTATGTTGAACTAGATTAGCAGTGATAAGCATAGCAACCGAATTGTTAATATAAATTGGAGTTTGAAGGAAGTTGTAACCTTAATCAAGTAATTGGTTTTGTAACCAAAGGACTTGAGAGCAACTAGCTGAAGCAGCTATGTACTCAGCCTCAGCTGTGGATACAGATACATTTGTTTGCTTTTTGCGCTGCCATGAAACAAGTCTTGGTCCTAAAAATTGACATCCCCCAGTTGTGGATTTTCAATTGTTGTTGCCTCCTCTATAGTAATTGTTTGAATAAGAGTAGAGAGTGAAAATCCTCTTCACAACATTCAGATGGGACTCTTTTGGATCTGATTGGTACCTAGCACAAACACATACAACAAACATTATGTTAGGTCTGCTGGCAGTTAAATGCATAAGAGATCCTATCATTGATCTATATAATCTTTGATCAATAGAGTTTCCTGTAGGATCAGATACAATTTTTTCAAGTGTTGAAGCAGGTGTTTTGCATGAAGATGTATCAACAAGATTGTACTTCTTTAATATTTGATGAATATACTTCTGTTGATTGATGAATATGCCATCTTTTTTCTGATGAACTTGTAGTCCAAGAAAGAAAGTTAATTCTCCCATTGAGCTCATTTGAAACTGAGATTTCATCAACTCTTCAAAGCTTTCACACAATCTCTTGTTTGATGATACAAATATAATGTCATCTACATACATTTGAACAACTAAGAAGTCTTAATGTTCATGTTTGAGAAAGAGAGTTTGATCAATAGTTCCCCTTTTGTATCCATGCTTGAGCAAGAAAGATGATAATGTTTCATACCATTTTCTTGGTGCCTGATGAAGACCATACAAAGCTTTGTCAAGCTTGTATACTATGTGGGTAATTAGGATTTTCAAAACTGGAGGTTGAGCTACATAGACTTCTTCATCAATTTTCCCTATAAAAAGGCACACTTCACATGCATTTGATAAACAGTGAATTTCTTATATGATGCTGGTAGGAATACTCTAATGGCTTCAATTCTTGCAACTGGTGCAAAAACTTCATCATAGTCTATCCTTCTTCTTGAGTATATCCTTGAGCAATCAGCCTAGCTTTGTTTCTCACAATGATATCTTTTTCATCTAGTTTACTTTTGAATAACCACCTTGTGCCCACTGGATGTTGGCCTTTAGGAAGATTAACTAGATTCCAGACCTTTTGTTTTCTGAATGTTGAAGTTCTTCTTGCATGGCTTTAATCCAGCTATTATCTTTTAGTGTAGCTGTAAGTTTGAGGAACCACTTGTGAAAGAAAACAAGTGAAAAGACAAATGTTTAGCTCCCCCTTGGCTTCTTGTGGTTCTTTCATTGAGATCTCCAATGATGTTGTTTATTGAATGAGTCTTATGAATTCTTGTTATTGGAATGGACTCAACTTGAATAGATGCTTCCAAGTTACTCATATCTATTGATGTAGATATATCCAGCTGAGATGATGAATTTATGAAGTAATCAAATTGATCATCATTGGAAGCTGAATGATTTTCATGTTGTACATCAGTTGTATTGTGAGTGCCATCCGCAGGAGTTAGAGGAACATCTACGGATGTATTTCGTGCTTCCATAGGAGTTATAGGAACATCTACCGATTTATTTTGTTGACTTGCTGACAATGACTCTTTTGAATGCAATGGACCATCTCCAATATGTGGAACATCTAGTAATGTGCATGGAACATCAGCTGATTCAATATTCATATCTTCGGATGTAGAACACTCATATGCGAATGCAGAGTCAACAACCGCTGATGGATTGTTTGCATCTAAGGATATAAATCTATTCCTTGATCATGTTCTGCATTATTGACATTATTTGTTCCTTGTTCCATGATACTTGAAGTTTGTATTCTTGGAGGATCTGCTAATAATGACACTTCATTCATGTTTGGAGGAACAAATACATAACATGTATCCTCAGTACCTATAATTCAAATAACCAGAGTTAAGTGAGTTATGAGTGCATCTATATCAAATAACCATGATGATTCGTTTACAGATTTAAGAAATAAGGATTCATCAAAAAACACATTAGGAGTTTCTTCCATAATGTTTTTTTGTGAAATGTAAATCCTATAAGATCTAGATGTTGAATATATCCAACAAAGAAACCATCATAGGCTTTCTCTGAAAATTTCCCGAATTGATCTTTTGTGTTTAAAACATATATATGACACCCAAAAGCTCTAAGATATCCTATGTAAGGTTTTCTTTTAAACAAAAGCTCATAAGCTGTTTTATTGTGTTCTTTGAAAGTTAATGTCCTGTTTTGAACATTGCATGTTGTGTTCATTGCTTCAGCCCAAAAGGTGAGTGATAATTGTGAATCAGCTAGCATTGTTCTTGCTGCCTTAATGAGAGTTTTGTTTCTTCTTTTAGTAACTCCATTTTGTTGTAGAGTTCTTGGTGCACTCTTTATTCATGCAAAATGAATCTAAGACAGTATTAACAAATTTAGTCTTATTGTCACTCCTAAAAATTTTAACTTTTAAATCAAGTTGACTCTCAATCTTTTTGACAAACTCCATTAATGTTTCTGATGTTTCACCCTTTGTTTTAAGAAAAAGACCCATGTGAATCTAGTGAAATAATCTATAACTACTAAATAATATCGTCTTTTTCCAATGCTCATCACATTGGTTGGACAAAAAATCCATGTGAAGCAATTTGAGTGGTGTAGTGTTTGTATTTATTATTTTGGAGTGATGAGACACTCTATGTTATTTTCCTTTATAACATGAAGGACAATGGTTTGAACAAGAAAATACTTTCTTTGGCAATCCAATGACTAAGTCATTATTCACCAATTTATTCATGTTCTTCAAGTTGGAATGAACAAGCCTTCGATGCCACAACTGAGATTCATATTCTGATGACTTAGATAGTAGGCATGTTTCATTGTTTGTGAGTGTTGTATTGTTCATGTCCAAAACATGTGTTTCTTATTCTTGATGCTTTAGAAGGATCCTATCTTCTGGAACTGCAAAACCTGGATTAAGAATGTAACAATTAGTGTTATCAAATAATATGGTATATTTTTATCACAAATTTGAGACACACTAAATAAATTATATTGAAAATTTTCACAATAATTGACTTTCTCAAATTTGAGCACACCATTAGTTACCATTCCTTCACCAACTATTTTACCTCCCTTCTTATCCCCACCAAATGCCACATAAAAAGCAATTTTATGTTTGAAGTCATGGAGAAGAGAACAGTTTCCTGTCATATTTTGGAACAACCACTGTCAACATACCACTTGTTGTCAGCTCTACAAGATTGTTCCTGCAAAATTAAAGAAATCAATTAGATTTGGAAACCCAAGTCTTAATGATCTTGGGTGATCCTATGGAGTCTAAAATTTTAACTTCCTCATGAATGAGTCTTGAAGATTCAGTATTAATTTTAGATTTAGTTAATTCATTGTGTGTTGTTTGTGGTGAGGATAATTCTGTTGATGATGAACTTGTGAAATTTTGTTCTAATTTTTCAAACTCCTCCTCAAGTATATTCTCTTTTTTGTTTTCTCTTTTGACTTTGATGATGATCCTTGATTGTTGAAAAGATCAATATATGTCACTAAATACTTGAATTTTCTCTCAAACTCACTTATACTCACAAGGTTATGATGAAGCGAAATCTCTCAAAGAGTTGATTATAATATACTAAGTAACAACACAAGGAAATAATTTTCAAGGCACTTGTATATATTACTTCTTAACTCAAAGTTTACAATACTCTTACAAGCATGATACAAGAGTTGTAATGAGAAACTATATATACTATCACCTATAGCCGGTTATACTTTGATACCAGCTGGAATCCTATAACTAAAGCAGACACTACAAAGCTATAGTTATGGTATCTTAGAAAATGTCTTATCTATGATATGGTAGTCATGACATGTCCATGACTTACCTTTTGTCACCAACTAAAGTTGGTAACTGTACTAACAAGTAAAGGTGGTCAGTGAAATAATGTATGGTCAACTACATGGCCTTTTGAGAAAACGCCGTGCAATACAACAGAGCTCTATAGCGGAGTGTCATATGAACCATACTTATGTCCACTGGTCCATAGCAGCATCTTCAGAAGGTTAATTGGCTTTAGAAGAACTAGTTCTTCCAAATCCTTTTATACTTTATAAGAGGCTGCTTTTTTCGTAGCTTGAGAACTTTTACTTCGGAAGCCATTGTCTTTGAGTTCTTCTAAGTCTTGAACTTCGAAAGAGAAGACTTTGTCTTTGGAAGTTGAAATTTTCCTTTGGAAGTTGATCTTGCACTTTATCTTCGAAAGAACTCCATTTCCTTCGGAAGTTCCACACTTAGCTTAGAAGTCCTTTAAAAGTTGCACCAAAATAATCTAAGTGTTTGGTTTTGGTGCACCAGCCTTTCTGGATCCAATAGTTTCATCATCCTTGACTTTGAATGTGAAACATGAGTTCCTTTTTCAAAATTATCAAAGAAAGTACCATTAGCATTTGAGTTCTTATTGTTCAAATCCACCTTTTTGTGAGGTGTCTTTTATTGTTGAGGAGTCTTTGATTTCTGTTGAGGTTGTCTTTTCTTTAAAGGTTCACTATCAACTAATGATTTCTCTTGCAGTTTTGTCACCTTTTGTTTTTATTTTTGTTCTTTCTTTAATCTTGAATCATTTTTATCTTCACTTGATTGATATTCTGGTTCATCCTTCTCAGGTTGTTTCTTTTTTGTGCTATTTGTCTTGTTCTTATTGTTAAAATAACATTCCTGAGTGGAATGGTTATTTTTGTTAAAAACAATACAATGTTTGTTGAAGTAACACTCTAAAGTGATGTGATTGTTCATATTGCAGATGGAGCAATAGCTGCTGAAGTAACAATATTTAGTGTTGTGATTTTTCATGTCACACCATTTGCAATACTTTTCTTCTGACTCATTATCAGACTCAATCAATTTCTTCTTGTTTCTGCTGAAGTAACAATATTTAGTGTTGTGATTTTTCATGTCACACCATTTTCAATACTTTTCTTCTGACTCATTATCAGACTCAATCAATTTCTTCTTGTTTTGCTATCTTTGAGTTGTTTTCTTGTTGGTTGTTTCTTTTGTCTTCCGTAGATCTGCTACTGAAGGATGTTTCTTCTTGTGGAGAAGTTCTATTGATACTAGCTTCTTTCTGTTTCAAAAGAAAGTTTGTGTACTTTAGTAGATGTACACTTCTCAATCACTTCAGTTGAAGGTTTTTGTTGCTGATGAAGTACTTGAAGACCTTCATTTAGCTGCATTATTCTCCTGCAAATAGTGTTCAACATGTTTCTTTGCTTTGGAGGATATGGCAACTTTGTTGCTCATGTACTTTGGGAATGATTGTTTCAAATGAAACATTCTTACCAATGTTTAGATGATCCAGAGAGTTATTATCATGTTCATCAGGATCATCCAAGTCATCACATCCATAAAAGTTAAATTCTGATTCATTTTGTTTGATTTTATATGATTTAGAATACTCAGTTTCACTCACCTCAAATTCATTGTTATTAACTTGATCAGTACATTTTGTTTCAAGCTTGCTGCATGGCACAAAATGATTTGACAAGCTATTTGTCACTGATTCAGGTAAAGTTGTATATTTATTGTAGATACATATCTACCTAGTTTTGAGCTTAAATGTAAAAGTCTTTCATGTCTTACACATATATAACAAATGGGTTCAATGAAATATAATTTGATGTTGATGTTCATTAATGTTTAATATTTCATATTATTATTGTGTTAAAATATAATGAACTTACTATGAGGTTTGAGGTTGCTATACACAATTCTAAGTCAATAATGATTGAGTAATGTGTTCAACATAGACGGATGAGTATTCATGCTAATGGCCCATACTTAAGGACCATACACATGAATACATCATGCTTATGGACCAGTTGCATGACTGAACCAGGAGACTGGATCAGTATTGAGACGTAAGATTGACTCAGTCGCACGATTGAACCTTCAGTCGTGCGTATGACTCAATCACATGATTCAGTCGCACGACTGAACCATGCTAAATGTTCAGTTGTACGAATGGAAGCCCGTAACCTATAAATACCACTTAATTCGTGAAAAAACTTAACAATTCGAAACACGTGATATTCTCATGAACCCTAGCCATCTTAAACGTTCAATGAATCTTGTCCAAGTTCATAGATCATTCCTGATTGATCTCTATTTGTTCATAACATTTAGTTTCAATCTTATATCGATCGAGTAATTGTTCTCACTGATTGGATCACCAATCAAATAGGATTCTGCACTATTTGATTTGGTATAAACGTAGAATCTGTTAGTAATCCATATGTACACGGTCCTAACAAGTGGTATCAGAGGTTTGCCTCTTGATTTTGCATTTGATTCAATTAGAATTGTGTTAAAACTCACATTTTAACTCAAAAGAGTCATCTTTTTGAGTCCACAGGTGTTTTTCGACGTTTCCAGGCATTAACATTGAAATTTTTCGTCATACGACAGATTAGGGTTTCTGGGTAAATCGTAATTCGTGTCTAAGTGCCAAAAAATCGAATTTTCCAAACACAACAGCCTTTAGTCACATGAATAGCTCATTCGTATGATTGAACTCATTCACACACTCCATCCACATGACTGAACTCAGTCGTATCATTCATTCGCACGACTAAGCAACTTCAGTCGGTTGAGTCCATTCGCCTTGTTAATACACACGACTGAATCCAATTGCACGAGTGAATTCATTCGCACTCTTCATTCGCATGAGTGATCCATACGCATTGTCCATTCACACGATTGAAGCTGTCCTATTCTCAAAGTACAAAGTCTATACAAATGGAAGATCAGTTTTCTGCATTTACTGCCGGGAAGGACTCACGCATCTAGAACCTTCTACTTCTGGAGAATGAGATAGGAAATCACAATAATCCGCCGAAGCTTATAACATTGGATGGCTATCCATAATGGAAACAACTGTTCGAGATTTACCTAAATGGAGTGGATCCGAACCTCTAGACTTCTATAGAGACTGGTTACATGGTACCAGTAAGCGCAAATAGAGTAAAGTTGACATTGGGTGGAATGAGCGAGGCTCAGAAGATACTCATCAATGCTAAGAAGAAAGTCTATGCTCTGCTGACTCAGTCAATCCCGAAAGACATCTTTCACCAATTTTCTAAGAACAAGCAGGCCAAAAAGCTATAGGAGGCATTAGATAAGAGGTATGATGGAAATGCAATGTTAAAAGGCACTAAAGGCTAAAGATCTCAAGAAGGAATTTGATAATTTCTCCTTAATTAGGAATGAGAGCTTGGATGACATCATCGATAGGTTCTACCATCTAATGAGTGAGCTGCACACTCATGGTGTAATGACGTCTATGGAAGATAAAGTTTCAAGCTTTGCAGATGGTTTGCCTGAGAAATGGGATTCATTTGTGTCCAACCTGAGACATAATGATATACTTGCTACGTTAGACATAAATGACTTCATCTTGAAGTTAAGGGAGGAGGAACTAAGGATGAAATACAAGTCGAATAAAGGATCTTACATTCAGAATCCTTCACTCTACAACTCGGTTCCCAATCCAACTGGTTTAGCACCACCACTACAAACAACGTATGTTTCCAGTTCTGCAGCTCCTTCCCGATCCACTGCTTCAGGAAAAGAAACGTCTGGGTCATCATCGACTCAATACATAGTGCCTGAAGGCAATACTATGAAGTTAAAGACCGAGAATCTCCGTAATATCATAGTGGAGATTGCAAAAGAGCACATGCATCTACTAGCAGCAGTGGTTCAATCATATGATGGTCTAGTTGCTGGGAAGATCGGAAATTGTTGACTAGGGTTGAGTAAGAGTAATATTCTTACTGTGAATCAAATATGGTAACCAAGTCAATGATTGAGTGGCGGAAACAAACAATCAAAGAACATTCAATGCAAGAAAAATACTCATAAATGGTTTTGTATTGATATATGAAAGTTGATAAATTACAGAGAATAATTACAACAAAAATTCTCTATCTATCAGCCGTCACCTCATGTACGAGGTATCTATTCTATTTATAGGCAGACAAGATGCCATTTACAAAATGACTAAACTACCCCTAACCTATTACATCAGAACTAGTCTAAGTCTTCATCCGCATCTTTGCTTGTCAATGCGGATGAGTTAACTTGATCAGCATTTCTTCACTTAATCAACCGCATTAGTATGTTGGTCATCCGCATTGGTTAATGCGGATGAACAAATACTTGTGCGCATTTGTTCGGTCATCCGCATTTGTCAATACGGATGAGCAAAGTCTTGTCCTCATTTATTTTTTCTTCCACATTTGTCAATGCGGAAGAGTAAGTACTTGTCCGCATCCATTCTTGGTCTTCCGTATTTGTTGATACGGAAGAACAAATACTTGTCCGTATTTGTTCTATGCCTTCCGCATTTGACAAATGCGGGAGACAATACTTTATTCTTCTTAGCAGATTCTTCATCCGCATTTCTTCTTGGACATAAGGGATTTCTACAGAACAATCATCAAATCACCCATTGAGTTGGCATGTATGATCCTTTCAAGGGTCCAACGATACTCCCCGTAAGGATTATACAACCAAGTTTTCCTCAATGTTTGGGAGGTGATTGATGTTGTGAAGATTCTGTTGGATCTTCTGGGGGTAAGATGAATGCAGCTTTGGTAGGATCAAGTATAGCTTTGATCATATTCACGAAATCTGTTGCTTCTGACATCCTCTCTCTTCTTAACACATGAATCTTCATCTTGCTCATGTTGTAGATGACTTCCATTGGCAGCTTCTTTAGTGAAATTGGATCCCATATAGAAATTGTAGAAAGTCCATCTCTATGTATCAGTAAGCTCCCCCCCACATCAACCTCAAGTTTTACAATGTTGCCAAGCTGCAATGGTGTCTTCTTCTTCTTTCTTTTCTCTTTTTTGACTCTTATTTGATCATATGCCAGCTTTAGCAGCTTGATGCACTTTAAAAAGAAGTGCATATCCAACTCTCCCAGTTTATTATTCAATTCCTTGAAATGTTTGGTGTATATGTAATGGATATATGATTCATCAAGCAATCTAACCTCATATCCACTGAATAATCTGATTTCAGCTCCCTCCTTTCCTCCCCACTTCTTTCAATTACCATCTCATAAGTTTTCTCATAATAGTACACATTTGAGATGGGTGTGGAGGAATGAGTACTAGACATCATTTTCCTTTTTATGATTCTGTAGGCTTCACCTTCAGCTCAGGGAATACAATTTCTTCTGCTTGCATCTTTTTCTTCTTCTCAAGGGGATTGACAATGTTTTATCTTTTCTCATGCATATTGTCTTTAATGAATTGAAGTTGTTTGTTCTTCTGAACATCTTAAGTATGTTCTCAAATTCATATCCCTTGAACATAGCTGCATGATTGACCAGTTCAAGTTGAGCTAGTTCCTTCAAATCATGAATCTCCAAGGGATTTACAAGAGCTGAGTACTCTGTAAAGAATTGTATTAGCCCTGAGATCCTTTTCACCACGAACATATTCCATGTACTGTCGTACTTCCAAGCTATTATCTTTTGATCAACTTTACCCTTTCGAAGCCAAAAGTTCTGCAGTGGTCAATCTTTCTTGCAGTTTCAACTGAGATGGTTCTGCAAACCATTCAGGGTACTTGTGTAGCACAGGGGCAAGTAGTTCTTGGTCTTTCTGGTTCAACATCATGTCTTCAGCTGATACTCTACTTCTTGGCTTGGTGCTTGCTAATTCTTCTTCCAGCTTCTTAAGTTTTTCTTTCTTCTCATTAATCAATTGAAGAGTTGCAACCCTTAGTGAGTTGGTCTTCATGTTTCTAATCCTTCTTCTTGTGAACCCCTGACTTGAGAGATAGTCCTTCATTTCCTTATCATACATATTATAAGGATCAGGAAATAATGGTTCATGAGTTGGGAATGATTTCTTCACTGAAGACAGCTTGTGTAGGGGACCCTTCTTGGCAATGGTCTTTCATACCCGGTTGATTTCTTCATAGAGGATTCTTTATGCTTTGGAGTATCTTGGTGATTGCTTTTTCATATTTTGTTTCAATGTTTGGATCAAGAAGCCTTTTCACTTTATCTTTTTCTTCTTTAATTCCTTCATATGTCATTCCAAATACTTCATCTAGATCATATCCTTGATTGATCAGAAACATAGCTTTAATCATCAAGTCATCAGTTTGGGCTTTGGACACCATGTCTTCTACTGCCTGTTCTGTTTTCATGGGATTGTCCATATGAACATCCTTTTCAGCTTCATATCCACCGGCAATCTCACCTTCTTCTAAATCAAGTGCACCAGCCAATTTCTTCAATTGAGCTTCAGCCTGCTCATGCTCTCCAAAAATTCAGCAATTGCTGCTAGGCTCTTGGGGTCATCTTTTTGTTTCTTAACTGTTTCTTCTTCAACTATTGGTTTCTTACCCTTAGCCTTTTCAGCTAAATATTTCCTTTTTCATGAGTAAGTTTGAAGTTGAGGGCTAGAAGTTTCAGCTTTTTCTACTACTTCAGGTACCTTTTCAGGTGTGCTTGGCTCTTGATCATTCAGTTTACTTTTCTCCTTCTCTTTCATTTCTGTTTCTTTTTCTTATTTAATTTCTTTTTCATTTTCCTCTTTCTTTTCTTTTTGATACATTTCTTTTATTTTTTCTTTCTGTTCTGTAGATAAAGAGATAGCCGGGACAATTTGCATAGTCAACTCCTTCTCCAAAGGCACTGGTGACTTAGGGATAAATACAATAGGCTCTGAATCAGCCCTTTGATTGTTTACAAATTCCCAAAAGTCATCATCTATGCTAAAATTTTCAGATGAAAAACTATCTAATGCACTAAAGAGTTCTTCAAATTAGCTTTCTCATAGTGAGAGTCATTTGTGTTTCCAGAGTATACCACCATATCTAGACTTTGATCTTTAAACTTTGTTTGACTTGCATCACCTTCTTTTTCTTTATTTTCAGAAACATACTTGTTATCATCCATATCTTCATTTTCTTGTTCTTCATCTTTCGTTTCATCGTCCACTTTACTTCTTTGACTTTCAATTATCAGTTCTAGTTTAGAGATTCTTCTGTTTTGTCTTTGAAGCTCTTTTTCAAGACTAGAAATTATTTCTGCTTGTTCCTCAATGATATTTTCTTGTTCCTCCATTGCTATAGTCTGAGTAGCAAGAGTGTCCACATGACCACTGATTCCGTCTTTGGAGTGGTTTAGTGCAACTTTTAAGTACTTAATCTCCTTGTCTTTTTCTTTTCTTTTAGCTTCATATTTCTCTTTTAGTTCTTTCAATTCATTTTCTTTCTCATCCAGCTCTAAAATTCTGTCGTTGATGATTCCAGCTCTCCTATTTAAAGTTCTTTCCATCCTTTCCACTTTCAGTAAGAGCTCAGATATTAGTTCATCCTTTTCATCAGGCCTGTTGATGTTAGATTCAACATAGCTCTCTGAAAGAGCAGCCTCAGAAGGTGCTTTCATTGCAGGGATTTGATCATGATGATCCTCCTCATCAGAAGATGATTTGGATGATTTAGATGCACTTGTTGATCCTTCAATTTTAGCAGGGTGATCATGGGATGATGGTAAAGGTTGGTAAGGTGACATAGGTGATTGATATGGTGGTGATATTGGAGATTGATGATGAGGTGATATAGGTGTAGGTTGAGGGGTTGTTTGTGATGTTGGTTGTGGTGATTATTGTGGTTGTGGTTGTGGTGATGGTTGTGGTGATGTTTGTGGAGATGGTTGTGGTGATGGTTATGGTGAAGGTTGTGGTAATGTTTGTGGAGATGGTTGTGGTGAAGGTTGAGGTGATGGTTGTGGTATTTCTTGTGGTGGTGGTTGTGGTAATGTTTGAGGAGATGGTTGTAGTGAAGGTTGAGGTGATGGTTATGGTATTTGTTATGGTGGTGGTTGGCTTGACCTGCTTGATTTAATTGCTGAATCATCCAAGGAAGAAGGGGTGATTGGGCACCACTGTAAAAATTCCTTGGGTCCTTCTTCTTGAAGTATTTATAGGATCTTGCATCATAGTGAGGGATGTCCAGCAGAAGGTCCTTCATTAACAATGTCATGGAATGATTCATTGATTAGACATTGAATGAATCTAGGATACATCAGAAACTTGTATCTTATTCCTTCTTGAATGTTAGAAATTAGGCCATTGAACACATATGCAGACATATTAAACAGCCTGTTGGTGCAGAGAGCACATATTGCAGAAGATGTGAGGACTGGAATGCCATTCCATCTTGTTTTTCTTTTTGATAGATAATGTTGGAACATATGAAGTAGGAACCTCCAAGGCTGGTCCACTAATCCTTTAACTATCTGTTTTGCTTCATAACCTCCTTCATAACCAATTTCAGCGAAAAATGTGGTTATTTCTCATCATCAAGTTCCAGAGGATCATTAGCATTATTAGCAAATTGTAGACATCTTCTAACAGACTCGTCTTTGATCCTTAGAGTGAGCTCATTGTTGATTCTCCCAGTTAATGTTCTCACACCATCAGCTTCAACTACCTCGGCTGAGTCCCAAAAGGACCTGATGAGATTCTCATAGATTGTTGGTCTCACAGTCATGGCATATTCTACCCTTGTGGTAGATAAGAATCTTATCATATCTCTAAGTCCTTCGGCGTTAGGCACATCATGGTTTAAATTACTGCTGATGTTATGGAGCTTGCTCCATGTAAGATTTGCCATGTAATCTGCACAAGAGACATGTGTGTTAGTTATCAGTTTGACTTTTAATTGACAAGGAAGACTACTTGTCATTTCTGTTGCATTGTTGTCATTGAAAATGGTGAGTTTGTCATTTAACAATCACAGTTTCTATGTTTGAACCATTAATGAGCTATTGTTTCATTGATTTGTTTTAAATGTTTCAATTTTAACATGCTCTGTTCTTACAACGGACATGAATATCAAGATTTTCATGATGATAAGACTTTCTGTTGGTTTTCATGCTCATTAAAGTCGAAAAGTTATATTATGTTACATCAACAAAACATGTTTTTGTGTTTTTCCTTATCAGTTGGTTCATTGACTGATTTAGGTTTAACATTCTGAAACTTAGGTCTTGATTAAATTTTTTATGAAAGTTTCACCTTGTTTCCGATACGAATGTTGTTTCAGAATCGATAACAGAAGTCAATTGAGTAGATTCACACGGAAATCTTTGAATGTTTATGATGATCATGATTGAAGATGGTGTACTGTACGTTTGCACTCGTCTCACTATAAAGTCTCTCAAATTTGAAAAGTATTAAATGACCCGTTTGAATTCCTTTAATTAGTCAAATAATATATTTTGAAAGATTTTACAACTTTAAAGCAGATACAGTCACCACCGTAGCAAATGTTAAAGGTTAATTTGTTTGACTTTTGGTCATCCGCATTTGTTAACTGTAGCAAATGCGGAAGACAAACTTTTGACATTGACGGTCCGCATTTGGCTACTGTTGTAAATGTGGAAGTTTTGTTTCTTCTTATTTTTATTCTTTCCGCATTTGTGTACTGTTACAAATGCAGAAGTTAAAACTTGAAACCTTTGAATGTCCGCATTTGGGTTGTAGTAAATGTTGAAGAATAACTTGTGATTGTGTTCATCAGCATTCACTGTAACAAATGCGGTAGAGTTACTTGTTTTATTCTATCCGTATTTGTACATAGTAGCAAATGCGATAGAACAAAGTCAATTAGCATTTGTATGACTATACCAAATGCGGTTGACAACACTTGGTCAACATTGCACTGTAGCAAATGTGAGTGACCTGTTCATCCGCATTTGTCAACTGTAGCAAATGCGGTAGAGTAAATTCCACATCTACTTCACACACTAATGCGGTAGAGTAAAATTATTGTCCGCATTAGTTGTACTTGAAAATATATTGTTACCCGCATTAGTTACATGCATGGGTTACCTTCACCCGCATTAACTAATGCACTTACCTGCATTAGCTTTTGAACTTAATTAAAAGTTAATGTGATTGAATTGATTATTCATCTTATGAAGAGGTGTCCTTGATTGATTTTTCTTATGAAGTTGGCTCTTGAAGTTGTCAATTCTTGCTTGGATTGACTTGTATGTCACAATTGATACAAGTTTCCCAATTTTGACAGATCTTGGACTTATCATGCTTCTAAGAGTCTGCATAAGCTGAGATATAATGGTATGACTTATTGCAACAACACTAACTAAAATTCTTCTTGTTTTGTTTTTCAAAATTAAGTTAATAAACAAAAATTTGGACTTACTCAAAAATTTTAAATTACTCCCCCTAAAGTTTATGTCCACATTTGGAGAGAAAACTTTAAAGATTTCAAACCTTTTGAATATTATTTGATTAATATTAATAATGAAGAGAAAAATTTCTTTGTCGGGATCATATCAGTCTTACATTACACTTGTGCATCCTTTATGATTAAATGGACATGATCATGAACTTGAAGATTGAAGGTATGTTTGTCCTCTTAAACCCATACCTGGTTGATATTTTGATGCAAATGACTTTTATCATGCTTTGGTTGATTAGTTATTCAATGTGTACCTCACACACATAAGCATGAAATGATCAACCCTCCTTATACAATTCATGGCAGACCTTTTTACAGCTTTTCTTACCAGGTTACTTAAGTCATAAAATCTCATTTTCACTGATCCTCATTGGGATTCTTTTAATTTGATACTTTTTCATATTGATCCACATTCGGATTCTTTTCACTTCACTTTAGAAGGTGATCCATGATAGGCTTCTTTTGTTCATTCACTTAGAATGTATTACTTTGTTGATTCATCCAATGTTGGATATGTTCATTGGGAATCTTTTGGATCATAACATCAGCACTATGTGCAAGTTTCATCAGGTCTTTGCTCAGCAAAACAAAGATGAAACATGATATGGTGAAAGAGATTCATAAAGTATCATTACCTGGTGTGTTTAGGCTACTACACACGCATGCATTCAGATAAGCCAATACATACCTGTACTTTTTGATGAGTGTTTCACAATTGAATATGTCTTTAATTCATCACTGCATGTATCTTTTCATCCAAGCTGAGCCTACCAACATATCTGGTTAGTCATTTCAGTCTTTTACATTTTGAAATTAAGCACAGTGATTGATATAACGACTGTAATTATATCATTTCCCATAGAAATCTTTTCTTCATCAAACTTGATTTATTTTTGTGGTTTTCTGATGTTTTAAATTGTTTTTTTTGATGTTTTTCATGGTTTTTACTCAAGGTTAATCATGCCAATTGACTGAACCAGAAATTCAAACCTACTAGGTTCAAATGCCTTGGTAAACAAATCAGCTAATTGATTTTCAGTAGGTACTTGAATCAATTTGATTAAACCTTTTTCAGCATAGTCTCTCAAAAAATGATATCTAATCTCAATATGTTTTGTTTTTGAGTGCTGAACTAGATTATTAGTTATAAAGACATTAGCTGTGTTGTCAATAGAAATTGGTGTGTGCATGAAGTTAAAACCATAATCAAGCATCTGGTTTTGAATCTAGAGAACTTGAGAGCAACATGCTGATGCAGCAATATACTCAGCTTCTGCTATGGACACAGACATATTTGTCTGCTTCTTGCATTGCCAGGACACTAGTCTGGGACTAAGAAATTGACAACCGCCAGAAGTGGATTTTCTATTGAAGTTGCATCCTCCATAATCATGTCTGTGTAGGCATAGAGATTAAATTCTCCTTCTTTTGGATACCATAACCCAAGAGCTGGCTTGCCCTTCAGATATCTGAATATTCTCCTGACTGCGTTCACATGTGATTCTTTTGGATATATCTGGCACACACACAAACACCAAACATAATGTCAGGCCTACTAGCTTTCAGATACATAAGTGAACCTATCATTGATCGATAGTGAGTCTGATCCACTGATTTGCCTTTAGGGTCAGGTCCAATCTTCACTTTAGTATCCACAGGAGTTCTGATAGACTAACAGTTAGCAAAGTGAAATTTCTTCAACATGGTTTGTACATATTTTGATTGGTTGATGAAGATTCCATCTGCTGTTAGTTGTACTTGCACCCCTAGAAAGAAGGTGAGTTCCCCCATAGCACTTATTTGGAACTTTGAATGCATAAGGTCTTCAAATTCTTTGCAGAGTTGCTTGTTTGTGGAGCCAAATATATGTCATCCACGTAGATCTGGACTAACAACATGTCTTTTCCTCTTTTTCTTCTGAAGAGAGTCTGATCAATCTTGCCTCTTTCATACAATGTTCAATAAGAAGGATGATAGAGTCTCATACCACTTTCTTGGTGCTTGGTGAAGACCATACAGAGCTTTGTCAAGCTTGTAAACTCTGTGAGGGAAATCTGGATCTTCAAAGCCAGGTGGTTGACTCACATAGACTTCTTCAGCAATCTTTCCATATAGGAAGGCACACTTTACATCCATTTGATAAACAGTAAATTTCATGGATGCAGAATATGCAAGAAAGATTCTGATTGCTTCTAGTCTGGCAACAGGAGCAAACACTTCATCGTAGTCGATTCCTTCTTCTTGAGTGTATCCCTGTGCCACTAGTCTTGCTTTATTTCTAATGATGATCCCTCTATCATCAGTCTTGTTCCTATACAACCATCTGGTACCAATAGGGTATTGTCCTTCGGGAAGAGCTACCAGCTGCCATACTTCTTGCTTCTTGAACTGGAGCAATTGTTCCTGCATTGCTTCAATCCAACTATTGTCTTGAAGTGCCTCTTTGATGTTTTTAGGTACTGTTTGACATAGAAAGCATGAGAACAAACAAATGTTTGCAATACTAGACTTGCTTCTAGTCACCCTCTCAGAAAGATCACCAATAATGGTTTCAATTGGATGATTCTTGTGTATTCTTGTGGTTGGAATGGTGTCACCAGCAATAGTTACATCAAGATTGGAGACATTCAGTTCATTATGGTCAGAGGCACATTCATCTTGTATTGTTGTTGAATTATGAAGATTGTCAACTTCTGTTTCAGTAACTGCTACATCTTTGTAGCACTGAGATTGCTTGCATCATTTGATGTATCTTGTTTTTCTACTGGATAAGAAGCCTGTTTTTGATTTCTGAACTCATTTGACAAGTCATCTGAGTGAGATGGTACTAGGCTGGGACCTTCTTTAGAAGAAACACTAAGGTTTGTGACAGTTGTCTGATGGGATTAGCTTGAAGAGGAACATCTTCATGCATATGTTCATCAAATGTAGGTGGAATCAATGGATCATTATCTCTTCTTTCTACAGTTGATGAAGTATCACCTGAATGTATATTTCCTACATCAGACAAGTGAAATTGGTCAAATGTTTTTGTAAATGTGTCAATATCAAACAACTAGTCAGGACCATTTGTAGATTTGGGAAAAAAATGTTGAACATTTGTAGATTCATCATAATGTTCAATCTAGGATTGAACACTCTATAAGCCTTTGAGACAGAAGATTAACCTACAAAGAATCCTTCATCAGACTTGGATGAAAATTTTCCCAAATGATCACGGGTGTTTAATATTGAGACTGGACAACCAAATGATTTGAGGAATCCAATAAATGGTTTCCTATGAAAGATCAGTTCATAAGGTGTCATGTTACTTACTTTAACAATCAGAGTTCGATTTTGCACAAAGCACGATGTGTTAACTGCTTCTACCCAGAAGGTGATTGGCAGTTTAGCATCGACTAGCATCATTCTTGCTGCTTTAATCAGTGTTCTATTTCACCTTTCAGCTACCCCATTTTGTTGAGGAGTTCTTGCTGCACTGAATTGATGAGCAATGCCTTTGGTTGCACAAAAGGAACTCATATTTTCATTTTTGAACTTAGTTCCATTATCACTTCTTATTATTTTGACCTTAAGATCAAGTTGATTTTCAATTTTGGTGATAAATTCTTGAATGATTTGGGATGCTTTGTTTTTATGAAGTAGGAAGAACACCCATGTGAATCGAGAAAAGTCATCAATGATCACTAAACAATACTATTTCTTTCCCATACTCATTACATGAGTTGGTCCAAATAGATCCATGTGAAGTAACTTCAATGGAGTATTGTTAGTGTTCACCAGCTTGGTTTTGTGAGACGATTTGTGTTGTTTTCCTTTGTGGCACGCTGAACATTGATCAATAAAATTGAATGCTTTTTGAGGAAGATCAAGGGCATGGTTTCCTTTGACTAACTTGTTCATATTTTTAAAGTTAGTATGCCCCAAACGTCTATGCCACAGCTGTGACTCATCAAATGATGCTTTAGACAAAAGACATGTTTCTTCCTTAGGTGATGCAGAACACAGGTTTAAAACATATGTATTATTCTTCCTCGGAGTCTTTAAGACAACCCATTCTTCAGGGATCTGAAATCCAGGTTTCAGAATGTAGCAATGAGTGTCTGTAAAGTGAGTGGAATATTTTTTGTTGCAGATCTGAGACACGCTTAACAGATTGAAATTCAGTTGTTCACAGTAATTCACTCTGTCAAAGCTCAGCATCCCGTTTGTCACAGATCCTTTTCCTGTAATTCTACCACCTTCCGAATGCCACAGTATGTACTTGAAGTCATGAAGGATGGAACGATCTCCAGTCATATGTCGGGAGTATCCACTGTCTACGTACCATAGGCTATTAGACCTGTGTGGATGAACCTACAAGCAAAGAGAACTAATTTGAATGAGGAACCCAAGCCATGATGGAATTGGGTTTCCCGTTCCTATTTATGATAGTGACCTCCTGGTATTTCCCTCTAAATTGTGATTTGGATGGAGGTGTTCTAGGAGATTTTAGATGATGAATTGATTGAGTCATCTCATCAACATCTACTAAGGATTCAGATGAATAATGAAACCGTTGGTCTCTATTTCTTTTTAAAAATCTAGCCCAAGTTTTATTATCAAATGTTGGTTTTTGCTTAGGAAGGCCAAGTTTGTGTTTCATTATGAGATGATTTCTTTGACCCTTCCTTAATTCCTTCAAGTTATTTCTGTTATTTGTTGATCTAGGTGTCCTAGATTGAGTATTATGAAGATGAGGTCTGACAGAGTGCATCACAGTAGATGTTTTTGAGATGGGCTTGTGTTGGGGAATTCTCAACCCCATCTGATTAAAGTAACAATTAGATGTATTATGATTGTTCATGTCATAGATTGAACAATACTTGTTGAAATAGCAATTTTTGGTGGAGTGATTATTCATATCACAGATAGAACAATATTGATTGAAGAAGCATTTATCTGTCTTGTGATTGAACATTTCACAAATATCACAATACATTTGTTTGTTTCTTGAATCAGATTTTTCCTTGTGTGACTCAACTGATATTTTCTTTTGATAAGTCACTTTCTTTTCTTTAGGTGATGAATCAGAATCAGCTCTTTTAGTAGTTTGCTTCACAACACTACTTTTGTTCAATTGTCTGGGCTGTTTCTGTTTCTTTAACCTATTTCTCACTTCTTTCTCAGACTGGTCTACATGTTCCTTGTTATAGATATCAAACCCAACTCCCTACCTTAATCTTGAAGACTGAGGGTCTGATGATGTTTTATGTGTTGAACTCAGTGTTACAGTTTGTTTCTTTTGCAGTGAAACCTTTTCTGATTTGCTTGAATTTTATGGAGATACAATCTCATTATCAGAACTACTCTCAGTAGTGGGTTTCACTATTTTGACATATTTCTTTTTCCCTTGTAAAATAGATGGTATGAATTTTATAAAAGGTACAATTGCTTTTACAGGGCTTGATGGTTTCATAACACTCACTATCTTGTCTGAACACTCTTTGATTTTGATTGGGTGACCTAACTTGATTTTATCCTAATTGGTTTCAATATAAACATCAGGTTTGTTTTGAGGATTTATCACCTGTTTCACTATAGATTTAGGTTCCATAGTTTCAGGTTCAATTGCTTTAGAGAGTGAGAGAGAGTCAGGCATGATAGTGTAGTTGTCATTGTATGGTGGAGGACATGAATTATACCCAATCCCTGTCATGTCCTTTGGATTCTTTTAGGAATCAAGCATCTCTTGCAGCTTGACTGAAGACATTTGAAACTTTTCAATTTTCACTTCTGTCATAGATTGTTGAGCTTTAGATTGAGCTAACTTTTCAGTAAGTAGCTCACTCTTAGCTGCAAGAGTATACTTCTCACCATGTAGTTTTTCTATATCAGAGATGAGAGATTTAATTTTGATTTCAAAGTTTTTTATTTCTCTCTTCATCATCTCTGATTTCACCTTTTCTTCTTTGATTTTATCAGCTAGTTTGTGATTATGCTCTCTATACCCTTGCAATTCATTACCGCATTTTTCACCACAAAGGTTAGATTTTACCTCAGTAGGCATTGGAGATGGTCCATCATTGATGTGAGCCATAAGAGCATATTTTGAAATTGAGGCTTGACTTCCTCTACATACACACTCCAGTCACATACTCCATCTTGCTTTATTACAAGAGCACTGGCTGAAGACTGACTGCTTCCATGAGCTTGATTTGTCAGTTGGGGTGGATTGTGATATGATTGGTGTTGATGATACTGCTGCTGCTGGTTGTTGGAGTGGAAGCTTGAGTTAGGCTGTGAGGATGATTGGCCTGAAGAGTTCCTTTGATAGTTGTTTCTCTTGGGGACACTGCACTCTCTTGAGAAATGGCCAACCATGCCACAGTTAAAGCATTTCACCTTGGATTTATCATGTCCAAGTTTTGTATTCTCATTCAAGCTCAGCTTTCTTCCTTTTCTGAAGAATTTCTTAGCTCTCATTACAATCACGGCCATTTGCCATTGTAGATCCATTTCTTCCACATCATCTGGATCCATTCCTCTGGATCTTCTTGAATGAGATGAGCAGAAGTGAGTCTTCCTCCCAAGTAGGATTCAAAGCTTGCAACAAAAGCATTGTAAGTTGCCTTTTGTTCTTCTGATCTTGAGTCTTCAGGATTGGTTTGAGGAACAGTATTGACTCTGGGAGTTTGAGAAGTAGTAGTGACCCTAGGAGGTTGAGATGAGGTTGAAGGATGATTAATTGGTGGAGTTGCAATGAACCCATTATTGTTCTTTTGATCTCTAGATGAGATAAAATCATCCTCCTCAGTGATGAATGCATTTTCCATAGAATGAGATTCTGATGGAAATTTGTAAGCTTCAATTACTCTAGGTCCACCAAGATTTCCGCTTCTTTCATCAAGTTCTAAAGCTTCAATTTTGGCTATCATGATGTCTAGAATAGTACTCTCAAGATCAAGAGTATTTTTCAACATAGTTACATTCTGTTTCTAGCTTTCAGGGAGACTGTGAAGCATCTTTTTGTTTAATTCTTTAATTTTGTAAGTGACTCCCATGATTTCCAAGTCATTTACTAACTGTACAAATCTGTGCAGTTGCTTAGAGATTGATTCTCCCTTGGTGTGGTGAAATGTTTCATACTGATTAACAAGCTTGTCTTTGTTGATTTCAGCCACTTCACTACTTCCTTCACACATGATTTTGAGTGCATCCCACACAGCTTTTGCAGTTGCATAGTTCTCCGGTCTTTTCAGCACATCCATCTTGAGTGCTTGAGTCAGAATTGAGTACGCTTTGAGGTCTATCTTGATTTTCTTGTAGTCTTCTTCATCTAAGGTCAGATCTTCAATAGGTATTCTAGCAGTTCTATATATTGCAGCTTGATCTGCAGACAGAGTAACAGGGATGTGTGGCCCCTTGCATATTGATATACAGAAATCAGGATCTACACCTATGATGTAATTCCTAAACCTGATCTTCCACTGTTTAAACTCAGATTTATGTTTAAGCATTGGAGGTTTAGGTGTATGACCAAGTTCTGAGTAGCTGTTAGAATCCATTTTAACTATGTGTTTAACTTCTATAATATAGATTTAGATGATTTTATGATTGATTAGTCCAATTTAGTTCAAATAGTTCCAACGGAATTTAGAAACAAATCTGTGATGATATTGAGTTTCTTGAGTTTCTTGGTGTTGTGAGTATTTTGATGAGTATGTGTTGACAAGAGTAATTTCTGCTGTTTACTAAGTAGAGAATATGATATACTCTACTAGCAACTCGATTACCAGATCAATCGAATTCTATTAAGTTCTTTCGCAGATCTGAAAAAGAATCGAGAGCCAAAGCTTTGATACCAATTGACTAGGGTTGAGTAAGAGTAATATTCTTACTGTGAATCGAATATGGTAACCAAGTCAATGATTGAGTGGCGGAAATAAACAATCAAAGAACATTCAATGCTAGAAAAATACTCATAAATGCTTTTGTATTGATATATGAAAATTGATAAATTACAGAGAATAATTACAACAAAAATTCTCTATCTATTAGCCGTCACCTCATGTACGAGGTATCTATTCTATTTATAGGTAGATAAGATGCCTTTTACAAAATGACTAAACTACCCCTGACCTATTACATCAGAACTAGTCTAGGTCTTCATCCGCATCTTTGCTTGTTCATCCGCATTGACAAATGCGGATGAGTTAACTTGATAAGCATTTCTTCACCTGATCAACCGTATTAGTATGTTGGTCATCCGCATTGGTTAATACGGATGAACAAATACTTGTGCACATTTCTTCTGTCATCCGCATTTGTCAATGCGGATGAGCAAAGTCTTGTCCGCATTTACTTTGGATGATGGGTCTGCCAGTGAAGGTGAGATTGCAGCTGAGCAAGCGATGTCCGATATAGAAGAAGCTGTGAACGTTGTAAACCACATGGTTGAGGAAGAGCTCAGAGCTTTAAGTACATAATCTCCAACAACAAAAGATTCTACCTATGCATTGATGGCTGACTCAACTGACTCCTCTCAGGTAAGTTCTTTAGATCAACTATTTAATAACATGCTTGTTCTGAATGTGAAAAATTTAGGGAAGAATAGATCTAAAATTTGCTAGGTTATTAGAACACAATGATAACTTAGTAAATGACTTATAACTCTGCACTGAAGCTAATCGTATATTAAAACAAAATGAGTGCAGTTTTATAGAAAAGATAGAACTTTTGGGTAAAAAAACTAAGGGAAACCGAGGTTGTTGCCTTAAATCAATCTAATGATATAAAGTTTTATTTAAATTTATTAGAAGAAACCAAAAAGGAGAAAGCAGTTTTTGGAAGTCAAAGTTAATCCACTAAAACAAAAATTGCATATTTGGGCTAGTTCTTCTCACATAGTAAAGAACTTAGTGAAAGAAGGAAACAATGGGGAAGGTTTGGGATTCAAAGTATTTTCACCACCACATGAGATCCTTTTGAATGCAAAATGTAGACCTTTAAATAACAACCCAATTAAGGATTATGTGGTGTCTACTCCTCTAGTTAGTGATCATGATTCCACGGGTAAACCAATGAAATCTGACACTAACCAGATGGAGGCTACTTTGAAATCAAAAGGCAAGATGCCAGTTGAGAACTATGCATTTAAAAGGGTTAATGTAAGTTTAGGTTCACCAAAGTCCATTTCAGAACCCAAACTGACTAAACCAGTTAACCGCAAATGTGTTAATAGTCAAAGTCCAACCAAAGGGCAAGTTAAAAATGTTCAAAACTTCAAAACAATTAATTTTGTTAACAAGGGTGAAACATCTAAAAGAGTAATGACTAAACCAAACCAAACACACCTCACACGTTCACTAAGTTCAACAACACACAAAAGTTTTTCTCAATCTGTAGAAGCAAGATCATACTACAATTATGGAAAACGAGGACATATTTCTACTAGTTGTCCTTACTATCAGACATCCAGAAAGAAAATTGAACTTTATGATACACAACCATGTTATTCTAAAATAAGATCTAACACTCCACCTAAGAGTGTGAGTAAACCAAAAGTTCAAACCATAAGTCAGTTGTCTGTTTACCACAAACAGGCCTTACGCAAAACTAGCTTATGGAAAGAAAAATCAAGTATAGGGTTTGATAGTGAGAATGATAAGAAGAAAGATATGCTCTCATCCTCTAAAGGACAATGAGTTGAGTTTATGATGTGTGATTCTTCTGGGTCACACAAGCCAGTTAAGGCTTGGGTCCCAAATCTGAAGTAACAAGTTTCTTTGACTGTGCAGGGTGTCCGCTACAGCGCTATCACTAATGCTCGGATTATTGATAGTGGGGTGTCTAGGCACACGACAGGATATTCATCCCTCCTTTTCAAGTTCAAACAAATCAAAGGGGGACATGTTCATTTGCTAGGAAAAACGGAGGCTACATCACAGCACAAGGCGAAGTAGGAAACAAGAAAGTAATGTTTGACAAGGTAAACTATGTTCAACAACTTTAGAATAATTTACTTTCAGTCTCCCAGATCTGTTATAAGGCTAAGGTTGTATCAGACAACACAAAGTGCTACATGTTGAAGAAGGACTATTTGATTGAGGAGGATAAGGTTCTCATGTCAGCTTCAAGATAGAACGACCTGTATGTCTTGGATCTATGAAAAGCATCCACAGTTGATCACATGGTTCAATGCTTCTTGTCAAAGGCAACTGAGAGAGACTCAATGTCACACCCCCGCTGAAAGCGGAAACATGGGGATGTAATGAGACGAGATCATCATAACACACGGTAAACAATAGAGATACAATATAAGTAATGATGACAAAGCGTGTCATGACGACACCCGACACAAAGGAGACTTGTGTCGTGTTTAGTCAATATTCATGACAATATAGCCATAAGCATAGACATGTTATACGATTCACATAAACAAAGATGATAACATTGTAATGCATTTCCCACAACTCGGGAACAAGTAACAAAAGAATAATGTTGTTTAAAGCAGACTACAACGATGATTCCAAAATGTAAGTTTATCAAATATGTTTAGTCTCAAAATGCATCCTAGGGTCTCCACTAAGGCAACACACCTAGATCTTCAATTAGCATTGTCACCTGAATAGATATGCTCAAAATGGTCAACAAAATTGTTGGTGAGCTCGCAGGTTTAAGTAGTAAATAAGTAATCGATGCTGTATAATAATTGTTGTGGAATACCATGAATACAGTTATAAGTAAGCAAAATCACATGACATGAGCTTTACAACCAAACCTAATGACGTACACACAAAATCTTGTCGGAATATAATCACCCAAGGCCCGTTCCCGACTACTGTTGGTACTAGCTAGTATACCAACAAACAAGGGTGGCGGTGTCAACCCAGTAGTACTACCAATACCTATCCGTTGGTTCCCACACTAGAATTAAATGGTTGTAAAGAATGTACCACACATCAAACTGAAGCATGTATCAGATAAATACTCACAAAACAGTAAAACGTTGATTCCAAGTATGTAAATTGTATGTAAGTTGTACAACATAGAAAATGGGTGAGCATACTTTTCCCCCATGTTTGTAAATGATTGAAATATTGTATAAGCGTAAAAAGGGGCCACGAAACTCCCTTGTTAAGTGGTAAGTATGAATGATCAAAGTTTCCCAAGTGTTGTATGTAATGAATGGTCAAACACCTATTGATAGTTATTGTTAAGCATTAATGATATTTATAAAGTAAATAGCAACGTTTGGTTGGTTCGGGTTGTATCGGTTCGGTCGCGTGTAACACACACAAGCAGACACACGTATTAGATCTTATGTAGATCCAAGTACTAGAAACCGTCGCCATTGCCGGTGATATTTGTGTAAAAGTTCCATTGTTATAAGAGAAGTATTTGTTAAATATTAGTAGTCACGATTCAGTTGTTGATAATGGTAAAATGTTAGGTTGATTTGATTGGGAATAACATAAGTAAGTTTGATAGCATTGACTTTAATCTTTGTGATTCAGCAATGGCAACTGTGTCAATGTCACCTTAACATAACACGACATAAAAGAAGGAATTCAGGCACAGCAACTTCAGTCACACGATAGGACCAGGCGCACGACTCAACACTCCATCCGCACGAATCAACCCTCATTCGTACGAATCAGCTTCATTCGTACGATTGAGCGTTCATTCGTGTGACTCAACATCCATTCGTACCACAAAGCACCCAATCGCACCACTCAACCCCCATACGCACGAATCAACCTTCATTCGTACGAATCAGCTTCATTCGTACGACTGAACCTCCATTCTTACGATTGGCCTTCAGTCGTGCGATACACGCACAGTTGCACATGTTCATTCGGTCGCAGCCTCAATCGAATGCATACACTCATCCGCATTGACTCAATTGCATGCATCATTCATCCGCATTGACTCAATCGCGCGAAAGACATAATCGCACAACTCACCCAGTCGTACGGCTCAGTCGCATGACAGACCCAGTCGCCAGAATGGCAGATTCGCGACTGCAGAAGTGCAGAGAAGCCTTCAACTGCTCCATGCACGAGTTTTATACAACCAGGACTTCCAGAAACACACTACAAACACACAAAAACAAGAAGAACACGCAGAAATACATCACACGCACCCATATGACCTCATGTGTTCGGGTTGGACCCGAACACCCGAACCCTAGATGGTCAACAGAAAAACGAGCAAAGAAAGGGACAACAAAGGTTGTCTACCTGCAAGAATGAGTACACTCGGTGTAGGACCAAAAGAACCAATGAGCCAGATCAGAAAAACCTTTAAGTCCTACAGACATCAAAACAACTTAAGTGATCTACAACAGCTGAAGACAAAGTCTGAAGACAACTGCTGAAGACAAAGTCTGAAGACAATAGCTGAAGACAAAGTCTGAAGACAAAGTCTGAAGACAACAGCTGAAGACAAAGTCTAAAGACAAAGTCTGAAGACAACTGCTAAAGACAAAGTCTGAAGATCAAGTTCTCAGAAGTTGTCACAATAGCTGATATAGTTCTCTTCAGTAGTTGTGATGGTTTACATTTCAGTAGTTTGTAATCAGTAGTTTTATATTATGTAAAACATCTGAAGCTCTTACACCTTAGATGTTATAACTTCAGTAGTTGTAATGTTAGCTTATACTTAGCTTTTAGTGAAGGTGTCCTCAGTTGTTATGGACATCTTTAGTAGTTTAGTTTACTTTCAGTTGTTTATATAAATCAGTTAGATGTCACTATCAAGTGACGTCAGCTGATGTCACATTCCTTATAAAAGGAATGTTGACCTAATTTCCCGATACGGGAAGCTTGTGCATGAATGAAAACATTTTTTTTGCAGAAAACTCTCTCTCTATAACCGTTACTATTTGATTGAATATTCATCTTATTCTTGCTATAATTTCGTCTAATTCGTGTGCTATTCCGCTGCAAATCCTAATCTAATTGATCAAACTAGATCTCGATCCTTTCAAATGGTATGAGAGCAGGTTAATCATTGATCGATTTAACAATTGATCATTGAAACTGTTCTTTTGATATCTAAGTTTGATCAAATTAGCAAATTTGCAAGAATTGGTTATAGAGTTTATTTTTCTGTTGCTTCCTGTGAATTAATTTGAGATTCTTCTTGTTTTAAACTGTGTTGTTGAGTTTTTGAGCTAAATCTGTTAAAATCTCATTGAACCTGTTTGAATTGGTGAATATGGCTACATCAATCAATGATCCTCACAATACTGGCTCCTCAACAAAGCCTCCGATGCTTGTTAGGAGTGAATACAACATATGGCAATGACGAATGCTCCATCACCTGTCTGTTAACAGTTCAGGTTGTTGGAAATCTGTGGTTGACGGACCATATAAGCCTATGGTGAGTAATCCGGAAACCAATGAAATGGTTCCAATGAAGAAAAAGCAATACTCAGATGAAGATCTGAAACTGTTTGAAATTGATGCTAAAGCCCATGGAATTTTGGCCATGGCACTGCCTAATGAAATCTATTCTGGACTTATGCATCATGAATCTGCTCATGACCTCTGGGTTGCTCTGAAAGAACAATTTGGTGGAACTGATGAGGTCTTAGCAAACAATAGAGAAATCCTTGCCCAACAATATGAGACATTCTCTCATAGAAAGGGTGAGTCACTGACTCAACAGTTTGAGGGATTCTCCTGTTTCATATCTAAGTTGAAAATGGTTATACATGAATATACAAACAGTCAGATGAACAACAGATTCCTCAGATCCCTGCCTGAGAGATGGGACACATATACTATTGTCCTACGGTCCAGTGCAAATCTAGACAATCTATCCCTCACCCAACTTCATGGGAAACTGTTAACATTTGAAAGAGAGATAGAACAGAAAAGGAAACTGACTTCATCTGGGAAGCTCACTGATGATTTTGTACCAGGGAATACTGCTCTGGTTGGTCATGAGTCAGAATATGCTACATCAGAAAGTTCTTATGATGAGCATATTGATTTCTCTTCAAACAGTGGAGATCATGCTTTTGCTGGCATTGATAGTAATTCAGGATGTAATAGTGACAATCTGTGCTTTTTGATGGATGATTTGAAAGGAATTACTGATGATGATTTGGAAGAGATGGATATTTTGAGCCAAATGGCATTAGTTAATATCAAATCTCAAAAATTTTACAAAAGGACAGGTAGAAAATTCCCTGGTCTCTCTAGAAAAACCAAAGTTGGTTTTAACAAGAGCAAGTTGAGGTGTCACAAGTGCCATAGACTTGGACATTTTACAAGAGAGTGTAGATCATCTGGATCTAACTCTTCTGCACCCTTTGTGACCTTTCTAGGCAATAATTCACAAAACAAAGGGCAACATTCTACCAGTTCTGGTCATCATTCACAAATTCAATCATCTCCTGCATATTTTGTTCCTCAAGGTCAAATCCCATATCCTTATCCCTGTTTTTACATGCCTCAGTCCAATCAGGTTCCAGTACCCATAGCTCAACAACCACATGCCCTACTTGAGCCTCAACCATCTCAATCAAGTCAACAATCTCAATCTTAATCTCAATCACATCAAAGGTTTTTCACTCCTGGAGTTGTTGACTTGAGTAGTTTACCAGATGATCTTTCTGGTTATTCTAAACAAGTGTTTTCTGGTACTGGTCAACATGGTGGTGAAAATCCTTTTGGAAATCTTGCTCTTATGGCCCTGGAGTCTACTGATGGTTCATGCTCAAATGCTTCATCATCATAGGTACCACAAGTATCTTCTGAGGCTAAGGCCAAGTTGTGTTCTGAGTCATGCATAGCTGCTTTTGCCTCAATTAGAGAAGCAAATGTAGCTTTAATTAATCAAAATCTTGACCTAGTGAAAGTGATTTTCAAAAGAAAAGCTGAGTTTGAGTCTGTTTTAAAAGAAAAAGATAATGAGATATACAAATTAAAATGCCAAATTACTGATGAAAAGGCTAAGGTAGAGGTCATTTTAGAAAATCATAAGAGTCTCAAAGAAACACTTGCAGCTACTCAAGTTGAGTGTGTACGCTGGGTAACATCTTGCAAGGGGTTTGAAATGCTTCTCAGTAAGCAAACAGCTTCAAATGTGAAGATTGGGATTGGATATAATCAAACTGAACCTCCTACAGATTTTACTCCCAAGACAGAAGTAAAATCTGAAGGTGAAATCAATCCCCAAACCACATCATCACGTGTCTCATCCTCAAGTGATAATGTACAATCAGAGGATGAAGTCAGTAATAGTACCTCAGCTAATCAATCTGCTGATGGTCTTACTGCTGATGAACACATGATCAAAGAAAAGCTGAGCACTTCAGGTGTTGTCTCACAAGGTATTGAAAGTACTGAAGAGCAAGTAACAACACCTGAAGAATATTTCAAACCAAATGAAACCAAACATGGTTTGACAACTGCTGAAGAGTCTATCAGGAAATCCAAATATACTGATAGAAAACTTCTGAAGAACAAGTCTTCAGTTGTTACAAATCCTTCAGTACTTCATATAAGTACTGAGAGGAAGAAAGTACTGAAGAACACACCTTCAGTAGTTTCATCTTCTTCAGCAGTTGAACAACAGAAGATGAAGAAAAAGCCATGTGAAATATGTGGTCTATTCAATCATCTCACTGATGAATGTTGGTAGAGAAAGGGTTCCATATTTAACAAAGATAAATTCATTAAAAAGAAAATTAATAAAATGAAAGATGAATTTGAAACCAAGTTTGTGCCACAAACATCTCAAACTGATAAACCAAAGTATTCACAAAAATCTAAACAGAAGGAAGTGGTTTGTCATAAAACAGCTGAAAATATTCCTCAAGGAGTATCAAAACAACAGACTAAGTCTGTGTCTTTCAAAAAGGAGGACATGGTGCGTCACAACAACAATCAAAAACGAGTACTGATGTGTATGCTAAACTGAAGGCTTTAACAACCAATCAGACACAACTTGTTATGATGGTTCAACATTTGTTGGGGAGAGTTAACCAAATAGATGTACCTGTGATTAAATCACTAAAAAGGAAAACTAAGCCAAAATCAAAGGAATCCTTTTCAGCACCATCTCCATCTTCAAAGGCTGTTAATCATGACAAATCAGTTAGTATAAAATCTGTCGATGAGAACAAACCCAAAACCAAAATGGTTTGGGTCTCAAAAGCTAACTAGTTGTTGTGATATATGCAGGGTTCTTCAACATGCCATAGAAGCATCTGGTATGTGGACAGTGGAGGATCTATGCATATGACTAGGAGCCGATCTCTTCTTCATGACTACTCTCAAGGAAAGAAGGGATTTGTTTCTTTTGGTAATGATGCTAAGGGTTACATCATCGGCAAAGGCTTTGTTTCAAATGGTGAAATAAGGTTTGATGATGTTAACCATGTGGAGAATCTCAAGTACAATTTGTTGAGTGTCAGTCAAATGTGTGATAAAGGGCATGTCGCACTTTTCACCAGTCAGAACTGTCAGATTCTGTCTTTCAATGTTTTGAGTATGATTGACAAGATATTGGATGAACATACTCTCCTAAAGGCCAACAGGATTGGAAGAGTATATGCCTTAGACTTATCAAAGAAAATTGATCTAAAAGGCCATCCATGTCTATTCTCCAAGGCCTCTCCTCAGGAATATGAACTTTGGCACAGCAGGCTTGGTCATGTGAATCTTAGAAACATGAACCAGCTGATCCATCATGGTTTAGTGAGAGGTCTACCATTAAAGGAGTTCAAATGTGATGACAACTGCTCTGCTTGTTTAAAAGAAAAGCAACATAAAGTATCACTCCCTCCAATAGAAGAACCAAAGTCCACTGCCTGCTTGCAATTACTGCATATGGATCTTTTTGGTCCAGTAAGAGTGATGAGCATGGCAAAGAAAAAATACTATCTGGTAATTGTGGATGATTATTCCAGATTTGTATGGACCTTCTTCTTACATTCAAAAGATGAGGCTGGTCAAATTATCATCTACTTTGTGTTGCATGTGGAAAAGCAGTACTCTCTTTCTGTCAAGTGTGTGAGGAGTGATAATGGCACAGAATTTAGAAATCACACACTTGATGAATTCTATTTCTCTAAGGGAATCAAGAGGCAGTTTAGCATTCCAAGAACTCCTGAGCAAAATGGAGTGGTGGAGAGAAGGAGCAGGACCCTTATTGAAGCTGCAAGGTCAATGTTGGCTGATTCTGGTTTGCCACTAACCTTTTGGGCTGAAGCTGTTAACACAGCTTGCTATGCGCAAAATAGAGTATTAGTAAATTAAAGGTTGATGAAGACTCCTTATGAAGTGTTACATCATTTGGCTCCTTTGATTTCCTTCTTTAGAGCATTTGGGTGTCCTTGTTATATTCTCAACACAAAGGATCCACTTCAGAAGTTTGAATCAAAGGTGGATGCAGGGTACTTTGTTGGGTATTCATCTACTTGCAAGGCATACAGAGTTTTTAATTACAGAACAAAGATTGTAGAAGAAACCTTGCATGTAAAGTTCAATGAATCTCCAAAGGAGAAAATCCCACAAAACCCTGTGGAGTTATTTGATCTGGACATACTGCAATATGTTCTTTATCAGTTTCCAACTGTTGTAGGTTCTGTGAATCCATCATCTCCTGCCACTTGTTATCCATCTGTTGGTATAAATGCAAGTTTTAGTGATCAGCTACCCGAGTCTACTAAACTTGATGTTCCTGTAGCTTCAGCAGTTCCATTCACAACAAATGCTGATGAGATCTCTGAATCCTCTACTTCATTTGAATTGTCATCTCATTCTAGGTTTCAAGAATCCGATCACCATCTGTTGCTGCTGAATCACCTACAAACACTTGCACAGATCTTATTGAGTATCAAGAACTGAAGAATTATCCCATGTCTCAGATCATTGGTGAGATGAATGCTGGTGTTTCAACTAGAAGTCAACTGTCTAATTTTTGCTTCTATGCTCACTTCATCAGTCAGCAAGAGCCAAAGAACTATCATATTGCATTAAGAGACAATGGATGGGTTGAAGCTATGCAACTTGAGCTTCTTCAGTTCCAAAAGCAGCAAGTGTGGGAACTGGTTCCTCTACCCCAGGTAAGTGTGCAATAGGCACTAAATGGGTGTTTAGGAAAAAACTGATGAAAAAGGCCAATTGTCAAGAACAAGGCCAGACTGGTTGTACAGGGGTTTTCACAAGAAGAAGGTATTGATTATGATGAAACCTTTGCCCCTGTAGCCAGACTGGAGGCAATCAGATTGTTTTTAGCTTATGCTGCTTTCCATAATCTCAAAGTTTTTCAAATGGATGTCAAAAGTGCATTCTTGTATGGTAAAATAAAAGAAGTTTATGTGTGCCAACCACCAGGTTTTGAAGATCATAAACATCCAGATTGGGTGTATAAGCTTGATAAGGCTCTTTATGGGCTAAAAAGCACCCAGAGCCTGGTATGAAACACTGTCTAACTTTCTTCTTCAAAATAATTTCACTAGAGGCTCCATAGATAAAACCTTATTCATTAAGAAAGTAGGCATGCATAAGCTCCTTGTTCAAATTTATGTAGATGATATTATTTTTGCATCCTCTGATCCACAGTTGTGTGATGCTTTTACTAAGTTGATGCAACAAATGTTTGAAATGAGTGCCATGAGAGAATTACAGTTCTTTCTGGGGTTGCAAATCAAACAAAAGGCTGATGGAACTTTCATTCATCAGTCAAAATATACAAAGGATTTATTGAAAAGGTTTGATTTACAAAACTGTAAGCCCTGCTCTACTCCCATGTGCAGCACCACACAACTGGATGCTGATCAGAAAGGTAAAGCAGTTGATGAAACTCTTTACAGATGTATGATTGGTTCCTTGATGTACCTTACAGCTTCTAGACCAGACATTATGTTTGCAACTTGTGTTTGTGCTAGATTTCAGGCTGCACCTAAAGTATCCCATATGATTGCAGTCAAAAGGATCTTTAGATATTTGCAAGGAACTCAATCTCTAGGACTTTGGAATTCCACTGGGCACTCTTGCAAATTAGTTGCTTTCTCTGATAGTGACTATGCAGGGTGTAAATTAACCAGAAAATCAACTGGTGGATGCCAATTTCTAGGCAATTGTTTAGTTTCTTGGCAGAGTAAGAAACAAACTTCTGTTGCTACATCCACTGCTGAAGCAGAGTACATTGCTGCTGCAAGTTGTACATCTCAGGTACTCTGGCTTCAGAATCAATTACTGGATTATGACATTACAGAGACTAAGACTCCTTTATTGATTGATAGTGCTTCAGCTCTTTGTATTGTTAAGAATCCTGTCCAGCATTCTAGGACCAAACATATTGAGATCAGACATCATTTTATCAGGATTGTTATGAAAAAGGTCTATTGATCCAAAGTTTGTTCCTAGTGCTGATGAGCTTGCAGATATATTTACTAAGCCTTTGGACAGTGCAACTTTCCAAAATCTAGTGCTAAGGCTTGGTATGCTGTAGCTTGAATGATTTGACAACTATTGATGATCTCAGCTCACAAGTACTGATGAGCATTAGTATACAGCTGTCAAAAATAAGTACTGAAGTTATTTTATCTTCAGCAGTTTTCATAACTACTGAAGACTAAATTACTTAAAAGTACTGAAGTACTTTATTTGTTGCAAAGTACTGATGTGGTTACAACTACTAAAGTCTGTTCTAACAGATAAGTACTGATGACCAATGAAACATCTGAAAATCAGATAATTTGCTGAGTAAGTGTTAAGGTCAAATGAAACAACTGAGATATGTGAATTGACGACAACAACTGATGAGTAATTTTATTCTTGAATTGTTTCAAACAACTGCTGTTTCATTTCAAAACAACTGAAGCCAAAACCAAGTCTTCAGTAGTTTTCAACTACTGATGACAAACACCAAGTCTTCAGTTTTTTACAACATCTGAAAGTTAAAACCTTGTCTTTAGTTGTTTTCTAACAACTGATGACTAAAACCAAAACTTTCAGCTGTTTTCTTTCAGCCGTTTCATAACCTATAAATACCTAACCCTAACTTCAACAATTCATAAATCGATTTTCGAACGTTCATCTTCCATTAATGGCGACCATGCAAATCAAACCACGACACAACTGTGTTGCCTACTTCACAAAATCGGCCTTTTGGACTAAATTTGATGATGCCATTGATCTGATGGTTGATTCCTCGTATCGAACTGCTTTTCTTCTGAATCCAACCATCTATCCAGACACTTTTCGTCAATTCTGGACAAATGTCACTATCCATACTGGTGAGAAAGATGTCGTGATCACTCTCCATTCATTTGTAAACTAGAAGAAGGTGGTAGTCACTCCTGCTATCATTTGCCAAACGCTAGATCTGAATGATGCTACCTTTGTCACCAAATACCCGAAGGACCATTGATCTCTCATTCATCAACCATGGATATGCGGCAACCTAAGTGCTACAACCATTCTGAAGAAGCACTTTCATGATGCAGAACGCCTAATCTTCCACATGATCAATGTTGCCTTGCCCCCAAAACCTCTTCATGGGATCAAATGTCATCCAGGTGGCAGCAGGTATTGTATTCTATCCTTGAACGCCAAAGCTTAAATTTTTCTGAAATTATATTTTTAGAATTAAAAGATCTGGCAATGAAACTTGTGGCTAACAGATGTCTATTATATCCAAGGTTTCTTATGGCCATAATCATGAATCAGTTACAATCTGATGGCCCTGTTGGCCTTGGAGTCCCTGCTGTGGTAGTTTTGCCAGAGGTATACTCCAGGCACAACTCTGACCCACACCTCAAAGAGGCTGCCAAACTGCTAAAACCCAAGCAGAAGGTACCCACAGCCTCATCCTTCAGATCCAAAGTCCCCTCCAAACCTTATTCCAAACAAACCAAAAAGGCTACTCAGGGAGTTGAGTCCCCTGATGATGCCCCTGCAAGACAAAGGCAGGATGAAACTATGGGTAGTAATCCTCCTGTAGTTTCCAGGACTCTACCAGCTGAAACCGCTCAAGTATCCTCTCAATAGGATCCTGATGCAACCAAAAATAGGAAACCACATTACTAGAATCTCTCTCACTTGAGAAGATTGCCATTGAAAAGCACCATTCACCCCAGGTGCAATTCTCTTCACACCTATCTCCCACTGGAGCCACCCCTACAAGTCCAACTGTGGTTATTGCACAAGTGCTGACTCAACTACATTCCTCTACCCCTCCCCAGAACCTATTACCACTGGGAAAACCTCAACAGTTGAGGGAGAGGATTATAATGTGGTTGATAACCCATAGCACAAGGATTACAGATTTCAATCTCCCTGTGTAGAGGAGGAGATTAGAACATCTGGTGAGGCTGCCTCTTCTCCTGTTTCAGCACATGATCAGGATGAAGATGGTATCATCTCTAAGTCCTCACCAGAGGCAACTGCCAATGAGGACATCATCCTGAGGCAGGAAGTCCCCAGTTCCAAGAAATAGGGGCACATGTGAATACTGATCTACACTCAGCACATGTTCATCCTGATTTCATCAGGAGGTCATCTGATTCAGCATAGACTGATGATGACCTGGGCTTTTTCTTTGATGTTCTAGCCCACAATACTATTCTTGAGACTGAGGTATGCAGACTACAAGAACTGCTTGCCAAAATGTCACAAGAATCAAGTCCATCTACCCATATTCACCCACAGACGACAGTTTCTCCTGAAACTATCCGAAACACCTAGCCACTCCCAACAAATTTGCCACCAGCCTCTGCTTCAGGTACCATTTCTTAGGGACAAAACCCCTCTGAGCTAATGGTTGTTGCCTTTTAAACATCCTTACCTCTCATCACTTCCATAATCACAAATACTGTACATCAAGCCATTGATGAGAGGCTTTCCTCAAATCTTCAATCCTTAGTTGATGCTGCTGTTTCTAAAAGACTTTCTGACATTCACACCCCTAAACCCAATGCACCCAAAAAGGGGGAGTCTAAGTCAGTGAAAGTAGACAAAAGAAAGAGAGCTGAAGAGGAAGAAGAAAAAGAGGAGAAAGAAAAGGAAATGATCACCTACAAGAGGAAGAAAAGCTCTGAAAAGACTGAAGGAGAGAAAAAGTTAGAAGAATTGATCAAAGAAGCTGATGAGCAACATAGCAGATCTATGGATAAGATTATTGATCAACTCTTCAGACAAGGATTTGACACTGCCAAACTTGACTTTGAAATCAGAAGGTTAGAGATTCAAGAGATTGAACAAAGATGAGCAAGTTGGAGTGAGAAAGAAAGGGAAAGGCTGGAAGCTATGGCAAGATTTATATCAAAACATCTGGGAAGATCAATCATTGAAGTGAAGTCATGGTCCAGAGATAGTATTTTGGAGATAACCACCAGAATCTGTTCTTCTGAAGTATTTAACAAAGGATTGATCATAGAAGCTCTTGATGAAGCTGGTGCTGGGAAAAGGACTGATATGGCAAAATTATCCAAAGTTTCACTCACAACCAAGATGCTAAAGCAGCCTGCACAATCTCCTACACCAAAACAACCACCCTCACAACCCTCAAAACCAACTCCTTTACCCAAGAAACCTACTCAACCCACTACCAATGATGCACCTAAGAGGAAGAGAAGGGTGTTGAGGATGGAAAAAGAAGAAGATGATGATGGGGATGATAGTCTGCCAATCTCTACTGTTCTCAAAATAAAGATGCCTGAGCCCAGGAGTCAACCAACAACAATCACACCTGACTTCCAAAGGAAAATGGTAAAAGTCAAACTTGAAGAAGAAGAACAACACAAACAACATGATGAGCAGCTGTTAAGGATGATTGATAAAGAGTTTCCCAAGTCTTCATCCATACAAGCAATGAAAAAACATGCTCAGAGGTTGTATGCTCTCAGATTTACATTTCAATATCAGAAAGAGAGAGTGAGAATTTGGCCTGACCCTAGAGTAAGTGACAGAATTCACAAAAAGAAGATTCCAAGCAAATACAATGGCCAAGTAAAGAAGATTGTAGATGCTATGATAATGCTGGCCATTGTAGTGTCACCCTGGGAAATCCTTGATGACTTCAAGAGAGCTTACAAGTCTAAGATGACTCCGCAAACTTTACTAGAAAACAAAATGCTAAAGAAGGGGTTAATCTACAAGAAGCTTGAAGAAATAAGAAGAAATGAGCTCCAGTTATTGCTTGAAGGCACTCATCCTGATGAGTTTGCATACAGAGAGATAACAACTGTGGAGCTGAAAAATGGAAAGCATATTAAGTACTTATATGAGTACTATGGGCCTGAGTTCTTCTTTGAAAGTGGAGCTGAAGAACTCACAATGGAAGAACAAGTTGTTTTCCTTGAGGCCTATGTAAGAGAGTCTTACAGACTTATCATTGGGAAGTAGGTTTCATGGATGGGGTAACAGCTCTATGTCTAATTCCCCAAAACAGAGTTCCCATTCATCCTTTGCCAATCAAACCTTCTGAAATCTCTTCCCTGGCCTGAGCTTATATTGAAGATTTCTGAGCTGATCCAGATAATGTCTCTGCCAATCAGTGGGATTTCAATAATCTTAAAAGTTTTGGCTGCATTGGTTCAGGGGGAGTTTGTTGGACCAAAAGAACCAATGAGCCAGATCAGAAAAACCTTTAAGTCCCACAGACATCAAAACAACTGAAGTGATCTACAACAGCTGAAGACAAAGTCTGAAGACAACTGCTGAAGACAAAGTCTGAAGACAACAACTGAAGACAAAGTCTGAAGACAACAGCTGAAGACAAAGTCTGAAGACAACTGCTGAAGACAAAGTCTGAAGATCAAGTTCTCAGAAGTTGTCACAACAGCTAAAGTAGTTCTCTTCAGTAGTTGTGATGGTTTACATTTCAGTAGTTTGTAATCAGTAGTTTTATATTATGTAAAACATCTGAAGTTCTTACACTTCAGATGTTATAACTTCAGTAGTTGTAATGTTAGCTTATACTTAGCTTTTAGTGAAGGTGTCCTCAATTGTTGTGGACATCTTTAGTAGTTTAGTTTACTTTCAGTTTTTTATATAAATAAGTTAGATGTCACTATCAAGTGATGTCAGCTGATGTCACATATTGACCTAATTTCCCGATACGGGAAGCTTGTGCATGAATGAAAACATTCTTTTTGTAGAAAACTCTCTCTCTATAACCGTTACTGTTTGATTGAATATTCATCTTATTCTTTCTATAATTTCGTCTAATTCGTGTGCTATTCCGCTGCAAATCCTAATCTAATTGATCAAACTAGATCTCGATCCTTTTACTCGGTTGTAGTCGAAGTCTAGACGATGAAAACGTGAGGAAACGGGGCGGTTTTGGTGCAAGGAAGGAGATGAAAAGTGAAGAAGAGGATGAAGAAGAAACAATTGAATAATGAAGCTAGGGCTGGAAAATGGGGTTTATATACCCAGCCCAAGTTTGGATAATGACACATTTAGTCCCTGCACTTAAATCCCCGAATTCCCAAATTTGTTTCGGTTGAAAATGACTTTAATAGGTTAGTTATATTGATGATATAAATGTATTTAATGATAATTGGTAACTTAATATGGTTTTATTAATGACAATCATATTGTACAAAAATGGCATATTTAAGGATAACGATAATGAAAATTGTAAAAGTTTTAAGCATAGCATACGATTTGGCGATAGCACAAGCATAAAGATGATAAAACAAGTATGATATCCACACGAATAGTTTATAGGGATGAGGAATGAACGATCAAAGAAAAGTTAATGGAAACCACGTTAATTGATGGACCTTGAGGTGACGGATGTCACAGTATCCCCCAGTTGAGATAGTTTCGTCCTGAAATTAAGCTGGAGTTAGGTCCAAGAGTGTCATCCTCGAATAGATGTGGATATTTAAGTATCATCTAGTCTTCCCGTTCCCATGTAAACTCTAGCCCTTGTTTTGAATTCCATCTCACGCGGACAATTGGTATTCTACTATGCTTCAATTGCTTGACCTTTCGATCCATGATCTCAATGGGTTCCTCAACAAAATGAAGCTTTTCGTCAATCTTGATGTCCTCAATTGATATGTGTAGGGATTCGTCAGCCAAACACTTTTTGACGTTCGACACGTGGAAGGTATCATGTACACCACTGAGTTCTTGTGGTAACCTTAATCGATAAGCCACTGGACCGATTCTTTTGGTAATCTCGTATGGTCCTACGTATCTTGGGGCTAACTTCCCTTTCTTTCCAAATTGAACGATTCCCTTCCAAAGAGAGACTTTGAGTAAAACTCGATCCCCAATGTCAAATTCTAAAGGCTTCCGATGGTTGTCGGCATAGCTCTTTTGGCAATCTCTAGTAGCTTTTAGTCTATCTTTGATTTGGAAAATCTTGTCAGTTTTTCTTGAATGATCTCTGGGCCTGTCAACTGACTTTCACCAATTTCGGCCCAACAAATGGGTGATCTACATTTCCTTCCGTACAATGCTTCGAATGGGGCACATCCAATGCTCGTATGGTAGCTGTTGTTGTAAGAGAACTCATCAATGATAGATGAGTGTCCCAATTACCACCAAAGTCATTCACACACGCCCTCAGCATGTCTTCCACGTTTGTATAGTTTGTTCACTTTGGCCATCTGTCTGGGGATGATAGGCGGTACTCATATCTATTTGTGTGCCCATCGCTTTCTGCAGTGTCTGCCAAAATTGTGAAGTGAATCGGCTATCACGGTCAGATATGATCGACACCGGCTCTCTGTATCTTGTCACAACCTCTTTGATGTACAATCTCGCCAACTTATCCATCTTGTAGTCTTCTCGGATCGGCAAGAAATATGCTGATTTCGTCATTCGATCCACTATGACCCATATCGAGTCATGACTGTTGCTCGTTCTAGGGAGTTTAGTAATAAAATCCATAGCTATATTCTCCCATTTCCACTCAGGAATCTTAGGTTGCTGTAATAAACCCGATGGTTTCTAATGTTCAGCTTTAACTTTTGAGCATGTTAAGCATCTGCTTACGTACATAGCAATGTCTTTCTTCATGTCTGGCCACCGGTACGGATCCTTAAGATCATGGTACATCTTGTCCGCACCAGGATGAATAGAATATCGCACCTTGTGTGCTTCATCCATGACTAAGGCACGTGCACCTCCCTATCTGGTACCCATATATGATCCATGAAGTACTGTATACCCTCATCCTTGCAACTCATTTGTTTATCCAACCCTCAGAATTCTTCTCCCGCAAGGTTTTCTTCTCTCAATGCCTCACTTTGTGCAATTTGGATCTGGGCTTTCAAATTTGTTTGGATAGTCAATCCCAACGCTCGAGCACGTAATGGTTTCATGCGCTCTTTGCGGCTTAAAGGATCAACCACCACGTTAGCTTTCCCCGGATGATACTGGATTTCACAATCGTAGTCACTAAGAAGCTCTACCCAATGTCACTGATGCATATTAAGTTCCTTCTGATCCAGGATATGTTGGAGGCTCTTATGATCTGTGTAGATGATGCATTTGCTTCCATACAGGTAATGCCTCATATCTTGAGTGCAAATACTACAGCGCCCAACTCCAAATCATGGGTTGTATAGTTCTTTTCGTGCACCTTAAGTTTTCGCGAAGCATAGGCTATCATCTTATCCTTCTGCATTAGTACACATCCCAATCCTTGATGTGAAGCATCGCAGTATACCACAAAATCATTAGTTCCATCTGGAGGGACAATATCGGCGCGTTGCACAACTTCTCTTTCCACGTTTGGAACGCTTGTTCTTGTGCATGTCCCCATCAAACTTCTTGTCTTTCTGAGTCAGCAGTGTTAACGGTTGAGCGATCTTTGAAAAATTCATGATGAAGCAACGATAGTACCCGACCAATCCTAAGAATTTTCGTATCTCTGAAGGCGTCTGGGGTGCATCCCACTTCTTCACCGCTTCGATCTTGCCGGGGTCTACATGAATCCCATCATCGTTAACCACATGACCCAAAAACTTCACTTCCCGCAACCAGAACTCACACTTTGAGAACTTGGCAAAAAGTTTCTCTTCTCGCAACAGTTCTAGGATTGCCCGAAGGTGTTCTTCATGATCCTCTTTCGATCGGGAGTAGATAAGTATATCATCTATGAATACGATCTCAAACTTATCCAAGTAAGGTTTACACACCCGATTCATTAGGTCCATATACACAGCTGGTGTGTTAGTCAACCCGAACGGGATGACCAAGTATTCATAGTGACCATAACGAGTTCTAAACGTTGTTTTCTGTATGTCCTCATCAAAAAACCTTAGTTGATGATATCCAGAATGAAGGT
Organism: Flaveria trinervia; assembly: GCA_025506515.1. Lineage (NCBI taxonomy): Eukaryota > Viridiplantae > Streptophyta > Magnoliopsida > Asterales > Asteraceae > Flaveria > Flaveria trinervia. The sequence goes on from CM046446.1 coordinate 66,665,474, forward strand.
CGATCTTGGAGAAATATGAAGCTCCTTGCAGCCGGTCAAACAGATCGTCGATCCTAGGGAGAGGATACCGATTCTTCACGGTTAACTTGTTCAACTCATGGTAATCGTTACACATTCGGAACAACCCATATTTCTTTTTGACAAATAATACCGGTGCTCCCCATGGTGAGTGACTCGGCCGAATAAAACCCTTCTCCAGTAGTTCCTGTAATTGGCTGGATAACTCTTGCATTTCTGATGGTGCTAACTGGTATGGCGACTTTGCTACCGGTGTAGCTCCAGGAACCAACTCTATACAAAATTCCACTTGTCGTGGAGGAGGAAAACCAGACAAGTCAATAGGAAATACATCTGGGTAGTCCCGTACTACTGGAATATCTATCAATTTCCTCTCCTCTTGAGTCTTTTCTAGTACGTGAGCTAGAAACACGTAGCATTGTATCTGTAAACTTCAGCATGCTTTCATGCAGGAGATAAGCTTTAGGTTTCTTTCCGGTCATTCTCCTTGAATCCTGAGTACCTCCCCGTTTGGCATGGGGATTCATACTACTTTGTCCCGACAGACAATCTCAGCTCCGTGTTTCGACAACCAATCCATTCCCACAATCACGTCGAAACTTCCTAACTCAAAGGGTATCAAGTCTATATCGAAGGCATGGTCCTCCAATATCATCGAGCACTTTCTAATGATTTCATCGGCCTGTACAACCCTACCATTGGCCATTTCTACGGACTAGCTAGTTTCTAGCCTACTAGCACTCAAATCAAGTAGTTGCACAAACTCAGAAGATATAAAGCTATTGTCTGTTCCAGTATCAAATAATATGAATGAGAAGTGATTATTGAGTAAGTGTGTACCGTGACAACATTCGGGTCCTAACAGGCATCGTTGTCTCCAATGACAAATGCACATCCCCGAGCTGTATTCCCTTGGTTTGTCGGGCCTTGATTCCCAGCTATGGCTATCACCGGCTGCTGGTTGTTCCCTTGTTGACCCGGAGCCTGATTTAGTCTGGGGCACATGTTTCTGTAGTGATCAGGGCCTCCACACTCGTAGCAGACCCTGGCATTCCCGGCGGGGTTAATCGCGTTGACCGGTGCCACCAGATTCGGCGCCACTCTGCAGTCTTTTGCTAGATGCCCCAGGCGTCTACAGTTCACGCACACCCGACACGACATTCCTGGGGGATGATGGAAATTGCACCTATCACATTTGGGGTGCAGCCTAACATACTCTCTTTTGCCCTGTGTCAAGGCCACAAAATTCCTGGTTGTCTTGGCCCTTTTGTCAAATTTCCGGCACTCGACCAACTCGTCTCCCCAAAATCTTTCATTTTCTCTGATCCTTTTCCCAAAACCCCTGTTCTCACCATCTCGTCTGTTAGAGCGCCAGCCTTCAGAATTGCACTCTGAATCATAGGAGGAGCAGCTGTAGTTACTATTATCCGGATTTGAGGCGCAAGTCCCCAAATATACCTCTCGATCCTCTTTGATAGCGGAGTAACCAGATGTGGAACCAATCTTGCCAACTCATGAAATCGATCTGTGTAAGCTGCGTGCCCAACCCCCACCATAGCATGATTCCAGAATTCATGTTCCAGTTTCTGCATCTCATTGAGGGGGAATATTCTTTTGTGATCAGTGCTTTAAACTCATCCCACGACATTTGCATTCCTGATTCTCTTCCCCTAGCCTGAACCTGGGTGTTCAACCAAGTTAGTGCCTTGCCCTGTAGTGAACACGTGGCATACTTGATTGTCTGGCTGTCGAGGCTTTCGTTGATATCAATCACTGCCTCCATTTTCTCAAGCCATCTGGTCAGGGCTATAGCTCCACCTTTTCCATCAAACTCTTTTATTTTGCAGGCCACAAACTCCTTGTACAAGCATCCCCTTCTAACATTAACAACCCCAGTCTCATTACCGGCTGTACAACCCTTCCCGGCCTCCTGGTTACTCTCGTTCCCAGTCGGGTTTCCATTATCTTCATTATCATTGCCACCATCCCCGTGGGAGTGGTGATTCTGAAGAGCATCGCTCACTTAGGCCATAATAGTCGGAATCAGTGTTGCCAGCTGTTGAGCGATCAGAGCTGCCATGTCAGTGTTTCCTGTTCCCTGATTGTTGCTAGCAGGGCCATCATTTGTTCTTAGTGCTCTACCTCTGCCTCTGCCCCTCGGGGCTTCATTTCCACCGCTGTTGCTGCGGGTAACTCTTTGAGGCGGCAGATTTTAATCATAAAAGTAGTAAACACATAAGCTTTAACCATTTCAAAGTATATTATCCATACCACTCATCAAAGTCCAACATTCCAAGTTAATATCACACTTATTGTTACCACACATCACATACAAGTCGTGTAGTTTTCACACCATGAATAGGTAATGTTCCAACAGTAATCCATCATAATAATAGCAAACCCATGCATATAGGCACATTAGTCTAGCGAAGGTTGTCTATCTCCTCCTCTTTCGAGGTTTCAGACATAGCCTCCTCAGGGTAAATCTCAATGTCCAATGTCAAGCGCAATAGCATGATTTGTGGAGATCTCTTCGGGTTTAATACCCGGGTTTGATAAACCAACTCGGCGCGCAGAGGGAACGGAAGATCCAATAGAAGCATCCCATAAGGAGTTAGCACAAGGGCTCTCTCACCGAGTGAAAAGATCACAAAACGGATAGATGAACGAATCAAGTAAAGAGGAACACATACATGAGATATAAAATGCACATAGATCCTAGCATGCAAATCTACATGAAGGTTCCTAGGTTATAGTCTAGGTCAAGTGAATTGCCTAATTCTCTATAACCAATGGCTCTGATACCAGTCTGTCACACCCCTGGTGAAAGCGGAAACACGGGGATGTAACGAGACGGGATCGTCATAACACATGGTAAACAATAGAGATGCAATATAAGTAATGATGACAAAGCGTGTCATGATGACACCCGACACAAAGGAGACTTGTGTTGTGTTTAGTCAATATTCACGACAACATAGCCATAAGCATAGACATGTTATACGATTCACATAAACAAAGATGATAACATTGTAATGCATTTCCCACAATCCGAGAACAAGTAACAAAAGAATAATGTTGTTTAATGCAGACTACAATGATGATACCAAAATGTAAGTTTGTCAAATATGTTTAGTTTCAAAATGCATCCTAGGGTCTCCACTAAGACAGCACACCTAGATCTTCAATTAGCATTGTCACCTGAAAAGATATGCTCAAAATGGTCAAAAAAATTGTTGGTGAGCTTGCAGGTTTAATTAGTAAATAAGTAATCGATGCTGTATAATAATTGTTGTGGAATACCATGAATACAATTATAAGTAAGCAAAATCACATGACATGAGCTTTACAATCAAACCTAACAACGTACACACAGAATCTTCTCGGAATATATTCACCCAAGGCCCGTTCCTGACTACTGTTGGTACTAACTAGTATACCAACAAACAAGGGTGAGGGTGTCAACCTAGTAGTACTACCAATACCTATCCGTCGGTTCCCACACTGGAATTAAATGGTTGTAAAGAATGTACCACACAGCGAACTCAAGCATGTATCAGATAAGTACTCACAAAACAGTAACACATTGATTCCAAGTATGTAAATTGTATGTAAGTTGTACAACATAGAAAATGGGTGAGCATACTTTTCCCCCATGTTTTTAAATGAGTGAAATATTGTATAAGCGTAAAAAGGGGCCACAAAAGTCACTTGTTAAGTGGAAAGTATGAATGATCAAAGTTTCCCAAGTGTTGTATGTAATGAACGGTCAAACACCTATTGACAGTTATTGTTAAGCATTAATGATATGCATAAAGTAAATAGCAACGTTCGGTTAGTGCGGGTTGTATCGGTTCGGTCGTGTGTAACACACACATGCCGACACACGTATTAGATCTTATGTAGATCCAAGTACTAGAAACTGTCGCCATTGCTGGTGATATTTGTGCAAAAGTTCCATTGTTATAAGAGAAGTATTTGTTAAATATTAGTAGTCACGAATCGGTTGTTGATAATGGTAAAATGTTAGGTTGATTTGATTGGGAATAACATTAGTAAGTTTGATAGCGTTGACTTTAATCTTTGTGATTCAGTAATGGCAATTGTGTCGATGTCACCTTAACATCACATGACATAAAAATAGGAATTCACACACAACAACTTCAGTCACACGACAGGACCAGATGCACGACTCAACACTCCATCCGCACGAATCAACCCTCATTTGTACGAATCAGCTTCATTCGTACGATTGAGCCTTTATTCGTGCGACTAAGCATCCAGTCGTACCACACAAAACCCAATCACATGACTCAATCCCCATACGCACGAATCAACCTTCAGTCGTACGAATCAGCTTCATTCGTACGACTGAACCCCTATTCGTACAATTGGCCTTTACTCGTGCGATACACGCACAGTCGCACACGTTCATTCGGTTGCAACCTCAATCGCATGCATACACTTATCTGCATTGACTCAATCGCACACATCATTCATCCGCATTGACTCAATCGCACGACTCAGTCGCATGACTCACCTAGTTGCACGGCTCAGTCGCATGACAGACCCATGCGCTAGAATGGCAGATTCACGCCTGCAAAAATGCAGAGCAGCCGTCGGCTATTCCATGCACGAGTTTTATACCACCAGGATTTCCAGAAACACATTACAAACACACACAAACAAGAAGAACATGCAGAAACACTGAACACGCACCCACACGACCTCATGTGTTCGGGTTGGACCCGAACACCCGAAACCCTAGATGGTCAACAGAAAAAAGAGCAAGGAAAGGGACAACAAACATTGTCTACCTGCAAGAATGGAGTAGACTCGATTGTAGTCGAAGTCTAGATGATGAAAACGTGAGGGAACAAGGCCGTTTTGGTGCAAGGAAGGAGATGAAAAGTGAAGAAGAGGATGAAGAAGATGAAGAATGAAGCTAGGGCTGGAAAATAGGGTTTATATACCCAACCCAAGTTTGGAAAATGACACATTTAGTCCCTGCACTTAAATCCCCGAATTCCCAAATTTGTTTCGGTTGAAAACGACTTTAATAGGTTAGTTATATTGATGATAAAAATGTATTTAATGATAATTGTTAACTTAAAATGGTTTTATTAATGATAATACTATTATATAAAAATGGCATATTTAAGGATAACGATGATGAAAATTGTAAATGTTTTAAGCATAGCATACGATTCGGCGATAGCACAAGCACAAAGATGATAAAACAAGTATGATATGCACACAAATAGTTTATAGGGATGAGGAATGAATGATCAATGAAAAGTTAATGAAAACCACGTTAATTGACGGACCTTGAGGTGACGGATGTCACACTCAGTCTCGTGGCATAGGAGAATGGGGCACATCAATCCTAGAAAGTTGAATCACTTGATTCAGAATGATCTAGTGAATGGTGTAAATGTCAAGAACTTCCAGCTTCCAGAGTTCTGCATAGCTTGCAAGAAAGGGAAATAGACCAAGAAGGCTCATAAGGTAAAGAAAGTCAACTCCATTGATATGCCTCCGAGCTTCTGCACATGGATATGTTTGGCCCTGTTAGCCCAAAGAGCATTGCAAGAGATTTGTATTGCTTTGTAGTAACAGATGATTACTCAAGATTTTCTTGGGTGATGTTTCTGAAAGCCAAATAAAAAACCTTTGAATCATTCAAACATCTAGTAACTACATTGGAATCACTCTACAAGCTGAAAGTTATGCAGATTCGATCAGACAATGGAATTGAATTCAAGAATCAGTGGATGGAGGCATATAGTAGAGAAAGAGGAGCTGTTCATCAATTCACCTCTTCCTACACTCCACAGATGAACATGGTAGCTGAAAGAAAGAATCAAAGTTTGATAGAGACTGCCAAAACAATGCTTGCTGGCTCAAAACTGCCTATTCAGTTTTGGAATGAGGTAGTGGCAAATGCGTGTTACATGCTCAATCAAGTCTTAGTGGTCAAGCGACGTGGAAAAACGTTTTATGAACTACTCCAGTGACGTAAACCTAATTTGGAGTATTTAGAAGCGTTTGGCGCACCTTGTACATTGTTGAAGAAGACTCAGAATGGGAAGTTCAGCAAGAATGCAGAAGAAGGGATATTTCTCGGATACAGCATACTAGATAAGAGAGTTTACAACAGCTCAATTGGTCAGGCAGAAGTGTGGTGCAACGTTGACATTCAAAGATACACCACCCCCAACTGGGAAAGGACCCTCATTCTTCTTTGACTATGATGGATTCTATAAATCCTTCAATCTGCCGCCTTCTAATACTAATGACAAGCTTTCTGCTAGGATGATGTACGATGCTCTTAACACTCCCCCACCAGACTCGACATCAACTGGTCCATTAGATGATTCCTCTAACCCTTCAGGGGGAGACCTTGAAGTGAGTGAGTCTTCATCTGATGATAAGGTAGATGAGATAGCTAATGAAGACCAAAAGGAACAAGTTACTACAAATGAAAGTACACAAGCATCAAATCTTGATGCCTCTGACACTTCGGAACCTCATACTCCAACAGCTGCAGATCCTGAACTTGAGTTTAACAATCTGGATAATGAGGTGGCTGTTCCAACAACTCCCAGATCTCGGCTAAACGTTTATCATCCTTTGGACAATGTCATTGGGGATGTTCGATCAGGAGTACGGACTAGAATCAGCTATACTTAGCTGATTATGCCTCGATAATAGAAAAGGGATACCTTCATGATGGAGCATATTGATGTTTTGTGTCTCAATTTGAGCCAAAATATGTTAGTGAAGCATTAAACGATAAGGCATTGGTCAGTGTGATGCAAGAAGAACTCCTACAGTTCAAGAAGTTAGGAGTATGGACCCTTGTGGACAAACCAAATGGTGCTAAGGTGATTGGCACTAAATGGGTGTTGAAATGCAAGAAAGATGAGCAAGGAGTCATAATCAGGAATAAGGCCCGACTTGTAGTTCAAGGATTTTGACAAGTTGAAGGCATAGATTACAATGAAGTGTTTGCACCTGTGGCAAGGATGGAAGCAATACGTATATTTCTAGATTATGCATCCTACATGAAGATTAAAGTCTATCAAATAGATGTAAAGAGTGCATTCTTTCATAGAGAAATCTATGAGACTGTTTATGTTAGTCAACCCAAAGGATTTGAGGATCGTTATCATCAAGATAGTGTTTATAAGCTGGATAAGGCTCTCTACGGGCTCCATCAAGCCCCTAGAGCATGGTATGAGAAACTTTCAACTCATCTGGTGAAACATGGTTTTTGTAGAGGAGTAATTAACTGTATGTTGTTCATTAAAGAAAAAGATGGTGACTTACTGTTGGTATATGACATAATCTTCAGTTCCAAAAATGAAGATTTAAGTTAAGAATTTGAATCTGTAATGAAGGCAGAGTTTTAGATGAGTGCCATAGGGGAGATGAAGTTCTTCCTTGGATTCTAGGTGGATCAGACACCAAAGGGAATCTTCCTACATCAGACCAAGTATGTAGGCGATATCCTTAGTCGTTTCGACATGAAGTATGCTTCAGTAGCTGGAACTCCACTTGTCACTAACCATAACGTGGCACCCGACGAAAATGGTGATTTGGTTGATGCCACCATGTACAGAGGAATGACAAGATCCCTCATTACCTCACAACATCATGTCCTAATATCATGTACGTGACGTGTCTTTGTTCTAGATATCAGGAGAAACCAAAAGTAAACCATCTCATCGGAGTCAAAAGGATTTTTCATTATTTGAAAGGTAATCCAACACTCAGGTTGTGGTATCCTCATGACGATGACTTTGAGCTTACAGCATATAGTGACTCGGATTATGGTGGCTGCAAAATTAATTACAAGTCAACATCAGCGGGATGTCAGTTCTTTGGTAGACGGTTAGTCACCTGGCAGTGTAAGAAGCAGACCTCCGTTGCTTTGTCAACATATGAAGCTGAGTATGTTGCTGCTGCTAGTTGCTATTCACAAATAATTTGCAATTTTCTATCACTCCCATTTTTGTTGATAATTCTGCTACTATTGCTGTAACCAAAAATCTGGTCCAACATCCAAAAACTAAACACATCGGTATTAAGTATCACTTTATACGTGACTGCTTTGAAAAGCAATTAATCGATGTGGTGAAAATTAATATGGATTTTCAACACGCCGACCTCTACACAAAAGCATTTGATAAAACAAGGTTTTTATATCTTTTAGAGGTTAATGACATGAAAATCAAAAGTGATGTGATTCAAGAAGATGAAAGTTCGTAGTCCGACTAGTGTAGTTATTTTATTTTATTTTCCTGTCTGTTAAAATCCAAAAACACAAAAAGATTTTTGGTTTTAGAATTTTAGGGGCAGAGTAGTTTGTCTAGTATTTAATTACTTAAAAAATGACGGAGGAGGGCTGCTTAGCTAATAAGAAATGAAATCAAATTTGTGATTCTGATTCAAAGTAAATATAAAATGATAGTACACAAGGAACGAACTGGTTGGGACTTTAAAACTAGTGTGCTCAAAATGTGAAATTCAAAGTACAAGTCTGAGAAGTCTAAGCACAACTAAAGAAAAATGATAGTTAAACTAGTTTCCTATTGGGATAACATAGAGAAAGTAGACCTAGAGGTTGCTAGTTCATAATATGATGTGTCGGTAGATTCAACACAATAGATGAGTAGACTTCAATGGTGAATTAAAAATTCAAACTAACCTGTTGAACTTGCTGTGGGGGTTCTCATCTTATCCCTGGTTAACACAATCAACACATTTCCAATAACGGGCGATGAGCAAAATAAACGCCACAAATGTGTGCGGATGAACATAAATATGAGCAAAGCACATGTAAAAATGCTAAAAGCAATAAAGTAGATAACATATGTTGTTGGTGTGTTATGTGCAAAAAGAAAAATAAATGCTCTAATAAGAATATAGGTTGTGTGCCTCTCTGCTGTGTGGTGGCACTGACCTGAGGATAAGCATAATCTAAATATTCTAGAATTCATTGTTGTTTGCGCCTCTCTGCTGTGCGATGGCACTGACCTGAGGCTTGGCATCTCTTTGAAAGCTCTTAGAATAGTCTTTTCTTGTACAATACCCGTAGACCACTCAAAAATCTCTTGAGGAAATTTGATTACCAAATAAATGTGAGATCCACAAATGCATATTGAAATAATTAAACCTAATTCATCACCATTGTAAGTCAAAAGTATATATATGGATTTAAGGGGACAAACATACTGACAATCACCGTGACTGCAATTCTTAAAAGTCAAAAACATTGTGTGCATCTTATAGCTTTAGTATGATTTCTTGAAAGTGCTCGTGACTCTCAAACACAACAAGAATCTAGCATCAAGTGCATATTAATAAGGGGTTTCCAAATGATTCTGTTATAACTGTATGATTCCATAATGAATCGTTCCAGAGATAATCTAATCAACGAGAAGCTGTTCTGCTCTAACCCAAACAACAAAAATATGTCTTGTTTTTAAATTTCTAAGTTATCTTCTAATTTCTAGTCGTTTGTACGATTAATCGTCAGACTATAAAACTGGATGTACTCTTTCAATCACTTACTAAAATGGGTCATGTCTGAGGTGACTAATCAGTTTAAATTAAAAGGATCACGTCTGAGGTGATCAAATGGTGTTAAAAGGTCTTAATGTGTATTAAATGTTAACATTTTAAAGGGTTGAAAGTGTAAAGGGCTCAAGCTCATAAGTATGAGCCATTCGCACGATTGGATCATAAGTATGAGCCAATCTCATGAGTGAACCATAAGTATGAGCGACTAACACGACTGGACCACGAGTATGGAACAACCAGGCGATTGGACTACAAGACTGAACCAATCGCACGAATGGATCAAGGAGTATGAGCCAATCGTACGACTGAACCTAGTCGCACGACTGAAGCATGAGTATGGGCTCAGTCGCACGACTAGAGCATATGTTGGGTCATGTGGTACGATTAAAGATTAAGACATTGTAAAAAGAGGGGTGAGTCGGTCGCACTTCTCACCACCCATCAAATCATTCAATAACTGCTCATACGTAGACGCCCTGCCAAAATTTCATCTCACCTTAATTTCTTGCCAATTGTGTTACTAACCGATCTATTGTTCATCTACAAGTATTCTGAGATTGAAATCGATCAAATTGACCGGTGAAATCAAACCCTAATTGACCTAATCGCCTAAAATCAAGAAATCAGCAAAACTCTTAAAATAGACCACTGAAACAGATATAATCATTGAACTGAAGGACATAAAGTGATATTAGAACTCCTGCGAATCTAATGAGTCTAAACTCGACGTCTAACATCAAAATTTGACCAAGATTCGGGGTTGGAGTGTCGCACAAAGCCTTCTGCGAATGGACACTCTGAATGAACTTCAGTGGCACGATTGAGCCAGGCACAAGATTCATTCACACGATTGAATCATTCAGTGACTCAGTCGAATGACTGACTCAACCGCATGGCTTAACACACGACTAAGTTCAGTCGCAAGCTCAATCGCAGGACTGAACTCAGCCGCATGCTCAATCGGACGACTGAACTCAGTCGTATGGTTCAGTCGCACGATTGAACTAGTATGATCTTAAACAGTTTAAGTGTCAAGTGTCATCTTTAATACACATCTCTAATGTATATGTTTATTGTCTTACAGCAACATGGCTGATAGATGGACCATGACCCCCAAGCACAACATCTGTGCTCACTGGGATGCCACCACTCAGAATACTTCCTAGTTTGCTGGGATCATTGCATTTCTTCGAAGATCGAGGATCTTCAAAGCCCTTTCAACACCATGCACACCTTACAGATCCAAACAGCAGGCATTCTGGGAAAGCGCCAGGGTTGATCGGTCAGTTGAGCCACACTGTATATGGAGCTCCATATTCGGTTAAAAGGTCGAAATTACTGAGGATGATTTGAGACGGGTCTTAGGTTTGGGTGAGGACGGAGCCCACCCAACTAAGCTACACCCCTAATGGTCCGGGGATGCTTTCTGAGGATTAAGTATGCTGGTGACATAAATGCTGGTGTACTAAACAAGAGTAACATGTGCCCGCAATTCAAATATTTGGCACATGTAGTCATTAAGTGTGGAGCCTCCGAGCGGGGAGGATTTGAGGAAGTGTCCGACCAAATCCATAATGCATACGTTGCACTAGTACTGAACCATCTGTTCAGTTTTTCACGCATGATCCACTCTTAATAGATATAACCTCGAGGCCGAGGGAAAGGAACGCTACTGTATGTACCCACGGTTTCTGTAGATGATTATTGATGAGAAGCTTCCTATGCTGCAAAGGAGAAAGATGTTGCAGTGGTGCTTGAGGTAATGGATGATACTACTTTGGGTAGAATGAAGGTCTACCAGGGTAAGCAACTGAAACCCCCGGTAAGGAGACTATTTGGGCACCTAGCTAGAGAAGACCATGTGGCTCCCGCTCGAAGGAAGTGGCATCATGATGATAGTGACTCCGACGTCGAGCCCATCATGGCACCCATTGAAGAAGAAGATGATGATGATGATGATGACCAAGTTCAAGGTGGTGATGCACCTGGTGAAAATGAAGGGGCTACCTTCCACCAAGACTTCTTGGTAGATCAGGATGAGGAGTCAGATGAAGAGCCTCTGGTGAGGACTGTTGGGAGCAGAGTCGTGGCCACTGGAAAGGGCATAGAGGTGGTTGGTGGATGCTAGGCTGAGTCAAGGGGGGATGCTGATGATGTTACTGATCCTACCTACACCCTTGACCACTCTAGCAGCCAAGGGGGCGCGCCTATTGCCAAGGGCTCTAGGAAGAAGAGAATGGCTCATCCCCATGGAAAAAAGAGCAAGAGGTCGAGGATTACTATGATCACATCTCCTGCCACAGCCACAACCACCACCATTACCACTTCCACCATTACTGCCACAACTACCACCACTACCACACCTCCTATCATCACCCCCATAGCTACTACTACCACCACCACTCCTCCTACAACTACTATCTCTCATCCCACCACCACTACCATAACCACTCCACCACATGCCACACACATTTGACCTCCCATCTTCATCATATCTACCACCACCAGTCACCAAGCAAGTCCTTCCACACACACCCCATACACAGCTGGACCCACTCTACCCCACATCGGGTTAGAGGAATAGCTGGCTAATCTAAACAAACTATGCTTAGGCTGCTAGCCACTGATGAGCTCAGGGATTCTCATTTACACAAGATGATGGGGGTGAATGTGCTCAAGCCAGAAGATCAAGGAGCTTAGTGATAAGAGTGACTTATATGAGAGAGCTCTAAGCCGAGCCCACCATGCGATTACAAGTCAAAATGAGCTGGTGTTGGCTTGGTGAAAAGAATAGAGGAGCTTGAGAAGAAAAATAAGAAGATTATCCTAAAGCTCAAAGGGTCAAAGAGTGAGCCTCTAAAGATCAAGGATGGTGATGATGATGGTGATGATGATGATGATGATGATGATGATGATGATGAGGATGAAGATGAGGATGAAGATGATACTGAAGAAGATGTTGAGGAGGGAGGACCGAGCCAAAAAGTGTTGAATTCTTAATGCCCAAGACACATAGAACATTGATGTGGTTAGTACGTTATGATCCAAGTCGGGTCATACCCAATAACAAGCTTAGCAAACACCAAATAATATTTAATTGATGATATGATCATAAATTAAATATTTACACCAATTCAGATAATGGTTTTCTAAATAAATTGTATGTGAGAAAGAACAACTTATATGGATATTTTGTTCATGGATATTATTTATAATGTTATTTAAGTTGGTTAAATAACATCAAATAACAATAGTGTGTTTAAGTTTTATAATTAAGAGGTTAATTATACAACTTATATTGTAACTAGTTCCATTTTAGTGGGTGTTTTAAAATGGGGGGGGGGGGACCCATTTTAAAACCACATTTCGGCCGCCCTCTAAGGGCATTGTGTGTCATTTTTGTTGTCTTGTAACAACACACATTTAGAAGTAGACACACTCTCCTATTTGCTTCTCCACTCTCATACATGCAAGAAGGGTTTTTCTCTCATCTTAGAAGAAAGACAAGGCTGGAAAAGGGTGTTTCAGCAGCCTCCCTTTTGCGATTTGGTGTGAAATCCTAACAACAAACGTGGTCTTCTATAGAGCTTGGGGTATGCACACTTGAGAGGACCTCCTTTGGTGCCTTAGTCGTTTCTTGGAGCTCATCCTCTTTAATCTCTTCCTTTTTGCTGCTGAAAAGGTAGTCCTTGACAGCCTCATTATGGCTGTCCATATTGTTTGTTTGTGTTTACATAGCTAGCTTTTATTCACATATAAAGATCCTATGTTTATGGGTTTGTTTATAACTTTGTAATATCAAGATGAAACCCATTTTTTCAGTTTATTAACTAAGTTATAATGCTTGCTTCCGCTGCGTTTTCACTAAGTTTAAATGGTTAAACTATGAATCTTGTTCTAACAAACCCCAACATTGGCATCTAGAGCCGGTTATGTGGATAGCTAGCTTGTTTTGTCCTTGTTACATTTCATTTCATGGGACTTTGAAACCCCTTTTAGGGGCTGCTATGTTCATGTTTTATGAATCCCCACTTTCAAAGTTATATCACACATGCTTGTGATTAAACTTTGTAAGACATGTATGTTATATTTGTTGTTTGTATGGGCATGACAAAACCCGAAATTTCAGTTTATGTTGGCTGAAATTTCGTGTGTTTTAAGTGGGGATTCATTTTTGGTTTGGATGATATTATCATTGTTCATTATGGTGCATAACCTAGCCCTTGACCTTGTGTTGTTTGGATGTTTGTAATGGTTGTATTCATTCATTCAATTGGGTTGTATAATCTATTGTTTGTGCTTTGTTTAAAGTGTAATTTATTTATTATTGGGCTGTAATAAATAGATTAGGTACTTTTCATATTACTAGAAATCTTGTATTAGGACATAATGTCTGTAATATGAAGATGTACGTGTTAGAAGCACAAAGGGAAGACACAAGAAACATGGAGCATTTGGATGCGGTTTCAAGTGGGAGGTTCATGGAACTTTTATGATGTGTTTTGACCCTTAGGAATATCCTATGGTCCACACTTGTGATGGCAAACAAGTGTGGCCACTTTAGATGCTATGGTTATGCACTTACATTTGGTTGATTCTTGATTGTTTGATTATGGTATTGTGGTTGATGACTTTACATATGATGTTTGCTTTACTATCCTTCAATGATCATAACAAACTATCTAAATGGGCTTTAATCATTAAAAGGTAATAAAAGGTTATTAAAATTGCTTAATGATTTCAAAGATTAAAAGGGGTTTTAATCAATGTACCATAAGGTATCATTTTGAAAACATACAAATATGTAAATATAATGTTTTCTAAACTTGTATTATAATATCTCTATACCTTTTGTAAAAAAATAAGATCAACACCATCCTTTTACACAACAATTGAATCGCTTGGGAACTCTTAGTGGGATAAAGGTCACCTAACCATTTTGAGGGAACTTGTGACTTGAGGTGAGAATGCCATATTCGTGGGATAAAGGTCACCTAACCGCTTATTTTGGCAAACTCACACGTGTGTGTAAGTAGGGTGTCTTGATTTGCAAACCATGTCAAATGGATCACTACGATATGTTTCCAAATGGTGTTGATGGGATTAATATGCCGACTTTACATATGATGTTTCAAGTCGATCCCATACCTCTAGAAGTTGCAAATGGTTGCAATCGTCAATCGTTGACCACCTTATTAATTAAATCCTGTGATAAAGGTCACCTAACCACCATTTAAATGTAATGTTGGATTCTAGATTTTAATATGATAATGACCTTAAACGTATTAATTATTAAAATAACAATATCGAAAATACTAAAATTGATCTTTGTTAATTTTGTAGATGGCCACCAATGATTATGATAATCACGATAATGCATCCACATCCGCCCAATCTTTACGAGCGATTCTCCAAAAGGAACATCTAAACCATAACAACTTTATCGATTGGTATCGAAACTTGAGAATCGTTCTCAAGCAAGAGAAACGATCATATGTTTTAGACGACCCTGTCCCCGATCAACCTGTGAGCATGATGAGGAGGCCTATAAGGATTGGATAAACTACACTGAGGACTCTGTCCAAGTGTCTTGCCTTATGTTGGCAAGCATGCCTCCGGATCTCCAGAAGGAGTATGAGCATCACGGAGCTTATGACATGATAACCCAACTGAAGGAAACGTTCCAACAGCAAGCGAGGGTTGAGCGCTTCGAAACGGTTCGAGCACTTCGAAACGGTTCGAGCGCTCCATGCATGTCGTATGGACGACACCAATCAGTTTCATCTTATGTGTTTAAGATGAAAAGTCACATTGACTGCCTCGAAAGGCTAAACTGTCCCGTCTCAAAGGAATTGGCCATGGATTTGATCCTCAATGGCCTTACCAAAAGGTTTGAGACGTTCGTGTTGAACTACAACATGAACGCATGGGACAAAAGCATTGGTGAGCTTCACTCTATGCTCAAAACGGCCGAGGTGGCCATGGGTAAAAGGTTTTACCCTTTCTCACCATCCATGAAGGTGGGAACAAGAAAAGGCCTCATCCCACACCCAAGGCAAAGTTGCCAAGGGTAAGGGACCGTAATGGGAAAAGGGAAAGGGGTGGCAAGGGTGCCACCCAAAGCACAGGAGAAGAGGCAAAAGGTTGCTTCTAATGACCCATGTTTCAAGTGTGGGGAGATTGAACACTGGGCAAGAAATTTTCCTCTCCATCTCCAAGAATTGAAAGCAAATAGGGATGCCGGGTAGACCTCAGGTACTACATACATGATCCATATTGATTTAAACTTAATATCCTCCAACACATGGGTATTAGCTACCGGATGTGGAACTCACATTTGCAATTTGTTGCAGGCGTTCAAAAGAAGTAGCAACTTCAACAAAGGGGATGTTAGCCTCTATATGGGCAATGGGGCTAAAGTTCAAGTTGAAGCCCGTGGTTACTACATCTTGAAACTTCCAAATGGTTTGGAAGTACTTTTGTACAACGTTTTGTATGCTCCTAGTTTGACTAGGAACATTATTTCCGTAGCCCAATTAAAACATTTTGGATATGTATTATCATTTATTGGAAATGAAATCCATGTTACTTTGAATGACATGTTTTACTTTAAAGCTATTCCCATCAATGGTATCTATGAATTGGTCCGTGAAAATACATTGAATGATAGCTTATTGTACCAAACTAGTACCAAGAAACTCAAATCGGATTTGAGTAATACTTATCTTTGGCATTGCCATCTTGGTCATATAAACAAGAAAAGAATACAAACATTACAAAAGAATGGTCTTTTAAAAACAAATGAATGTGATTCATTTGATGTATGTGAGTCTTGTTTACAAGGTAAAATGACCAAGGCACCTTTTAGTGGCAAAGCCAAAAGGGCAAAGGATTTATTAGGTATCATACATTCGGATGTATGTGGTCCTTTTAAACCTATGAGAAGGTACAATGAAAGATACTTCATTACCTTTACCGATGACTATAGTCAATATGGGTATGTGTACTTGTTAAGACATAAAGATGAAGCTTTTGAAATGTTCAAGATCTTTCAAAGTGAAGTACAAAATCAACTCAATAAGTCAATTAAAATTCTCCGCACCGATAGAGGAGGTGAATACCTGAATGATGCTTTTAGGGACCATCTTAGAAGTTGTGGGATTGTCTCACAACTATCTCCACCAGGAACACCACAACATAATGGCGTGTCCGAACGGAGAAATCGACCTCTATTGGATATGGTTCGATCTATGATGGCTAGAAGCTCATTACCTCTATCATTTTGGGGTTTTGCTCTGCTCTCTGTGGCCCGTATTTTGAATATGGCCCCAACCAAGAAAGTGGAAAGGACACCTTATGAAATATGGCATGGAAGGGTTCCATCATTTTCATATTTGAGGGTGTGGGGGTGGGAGGCTTATGTGAAGACTCCCACCTCAAACAAGTTAGAAAGCCGCTCCACTAAGTGTATCTTTATTAGATATCCAAGAGATTCTATGGGATATTATTTCTATGATCCAATACAACAAAAGGAGTTTGTTGCCAAAAAGGGTGAGTTCTTGGAAACCAAATTCCTTATGGAAGGAACTGGTAGTGAACTGTGGATCTTGAAGAGGATCAAGAACCACAACTCGATACACATTTGGTTGACACTAGCACTCAACATGAGGATGTGAAAGTGATCAAATAGTTGATCAGTACACAGAAAACGTTCGTAGATCTGGTAGAACTAGTAATCCACTTGAAAGATATGGATTTTTCATTGATGGATGATATGTGATAGATTCTGATAAACCAATCACATACCATGATGCATTGTCCAATTCAGATTGTGACAAATGGCTTGAAGCCATGAACGTTGAGATGCAATCCATGTATGACAATCAAGTATGGGACTTGGTTATACCACCTCTTAACACCAAATTAATTGGATGTAAGTTGGTTTTGAAAAGGAAAACCGATATGCATGGAAACTTGGATACTTATAAAGCAAGACTTGTAGCAAAGGGTTTCACTCAAACTCAAGGGGTTGATTATGATAAAACTTTCTCACCTGTTGCAATGCTAAAATCAATTAGGATATTATTTGCCATAGCTGCTCTTTATGATTATGAGATTTGGCAAATGGATGTCAAAACAGCTTTCCTAAATGGATATCTTGAGGAAGATGTCTATATGGTTCAGCCTGAAGGTTTTGTCGATCCAAAACATCCTAACAAAGTATGCAAGTTAAAAAAATCAATCTATGGATTGAAACAAGCATCGAGAAGTTGGAATCACCGTTTTGATGAAGAAGTAATTAAATTTGGATTCATCAAGAACGTTGATGAAGCTTGTGTATGTAAGAAAGCTAATGGAAGCATCATCACTTTCCTAGTGTTGTATGTTGATGACATACTACTATTTGGAAATGACATTCCAACCTTGGAATGTGTAAAAACCTAGCTTGGAAGTTGTTTTTCCATCAAGGATCTTGGTGAAGCCGCCTATATTCTGGGAATAAAGATCTATAGGGACAGATCAAGGCGGTTGATTGGTTTAAATCAAAGTGCATACATTAATAAGATCTTGAAAAGGTTCAAGATGGAGAACTCTAAGAAAGGTACGGTACCTATTCAAAGAGGAATGCTATTGAGTACGACTCAATGTCCAAGCTCAAAAGATGAGCAAGATAAAATGAGGGAATCCCATACCATCTGCTATTGGATCTATCATGTATGCAATGATATGCACTCGGCTGGATGTTTCATGTGCCTTAAGCATGAGAAGCCGTTACCAGCAAAATCCTGGAAGCAGTCATTGGATGGCTGTTAAGAACATACTTAAGTACCTATATGTTTCTAATCTATGGATCTGGTGATGAGGAACTCGTTGTAAAAGGTTACACGGATGCGAGTTTCCAAACCGATCGTGATGATTCACGATCACAATCTGGATACATTTTCATTCTGAATGGAGGAACCATCTCTTGGAAGAGCTCTAAACAGGATGTGGTGGCTTTATTAACTCCAGAATCAGAATACCTCGCCGCCACATTGGCAGCTCAAGAAGCTGCATGGTTAAAGAAATTCATTGCCGATCTAGGGGTTGTCCCTTCCATTCAAGACCGCTAGAGATCTTTTGTGATAATGAGGGTGCGATTGCTCAAATCAAGGAACCTTATGCTCATCAAAAGACTAGGCACATTGAGTGGAGATTCAACTACATACGAGATGAAGTTGAGAAAGGAAAGATATGTATTCGCAAAGTTCACACAGATCAAAATATTGCGGATCCTCTTACGAAGCTCCTAGAAAAAGGCAAAGAATGAAGGTCATACCTGTGCCATGGGACTTCAATATTCTAGTGATTAGATGTGATCTGTGATTTTGTATTTGGATATTTGAAACTCTCTTACTACTTGAATAAAATTATTTGGTTATAATATTTCAACATATGTTCCAATTTAGCATGTTTAATCCATGGGTAAATTGTTTACTCTAAATGTTCGTAGTCGTTCATACTTGTGGGAACAAGTATGAGGGTAAGATTATTATGAATTTGGATTGGTGGATATTCATAAGGAATGAATATTGAGCAAATGGTTGCTGCCAAAGTTCATAGATATTGTGGGATACAAATATTGGACTGACCCGCATCTCAAATTTTACTACATGGAATCTTCCAGATTGATCATAAGTAAATTTGAGTAAAGGCGAATATCATTTGGTATCCTCAGACCTGAGATACATACTGGGTTTTGATATTCACCAAGTGTTATACCTTGAGCTAGTTCTTCACTGCCTTGAAATATTGGACAGTACGTAAGGCTATGTTCAGACGTGACATGAAGTGTTTGTGAGAAACATATGTATTCAAGATGGAATTTGTTCCTCTTATTCGTTGAGAGCAAGATGTCTAAGGCCTGATAAGTTAAATCAACAAGGAATGATCATTCTGTGTCCTTGGATTTAACATGACATCTGTAACAAAAGGATAAATGATTGATTCACCTAAATCATTTCAAGTTGAATACTTGAAGGGGATGATGTTATTGAATGGCTTTAAGTCATGCGTATTGAGGGTAGTAAACCGTTGTTAGGCGTTATTTACTGCTTGCATCAATCTTCTATGAATCTTGTGCAAGTGGGCGATTGTTGAATTCTTAATGCCCAAGACACATAGAACATTGATGTGGTTAGTACGTTATGATCCAAGTCGGGTCATACCCAATAACAAGCTTAGCAATCACCAAATAATATTTAATTGATGATATGATCATAAATTAAATATTTACACCAATTCAGATAATGGCTTTCTAAATAAATTGTATGTGAGAAAGAACAACTTATATGGATATTTTGTTCATGGATATTATTTATAATGTTATTTAAGTTGGTTAAATAACATAAAATAATAATAGTGTGTTTAAGTTTTATAATTAAGAGGTTAATTATACAACTTATATTGTAACTAGTTCCATTTTAATGGGTGTTTTAAAATGGGGGGGGGGGAAACCCATTTTAAAACCACATTTCAGCCGCCCTCTAAGGGCATTGTGTGTCATTTTTGTTGTCTTGGAACAACACACATTTAGAACTAGACACACTCTCCTATTTGCTTCTCCTCTCTCATACATGCAAGAAGGGTTTTTTCTCTCATCTTAGAAGAAAGACAAGGCTGGAAAAGGGTGTTTCAGCAGCCTCCCTTTTGCGATTTGGTGTGAAATCCTAACAACAAACGGTTCTTGCTATAGAGCTTGGGGTATGCACACTTGAGAGGACCTCCTTTGGTGCCATAGTCGTTTCTTGGAGCTCATCCTCTTCAATCTCTTCCTTTTCGCTGCTAAAAAGGTAGTCTTTGATAGCCTCATTATGGCTGTCCATATTGTTTGTTTGTGTTTACATAGCTAGCTTTTATTCACATATAAAGATCCTATGTTTATGGGTTTGTTTATAACTTTGTAATATCAAGATGAAACCCGTTTTTTCAGTTGATTAACTAAGTTATAATGCTTGCTTCCGTTGCGTTTTCACTAAGTTTAAATGGTTAAACTATGAATCTTGTTCTAACAAACCCCAACAAAAAGATCAAGATGAGGATGATGATCAGGAAGGTGATGCATCTGCATCAGCCTCAAATCCTCAAGCTCAGGAGAGGCGAACTAAAAGGAACCAAGAACAAGGAGCCTTATCCTCTGCTCCACCAGCTGAAAAACCCACTATTCAAGACAAAAGTAATCGTTAGATGTCTTTGTATTTAGAAAATTTTGTACTTGAATTATGTTACATTAATGCAATCAATTATCATCTCTGTTTGTTTATGGTTAAATGCTTTATATGATGACTTATGTGTGATGTTCTTAATGTTAATAAAATAGATGAAGCTCTACAAACAGACAATATGATGTCCAACCCCTTTAGCAGGTCAAGTCTCAATTAACCATCATTCTTGACTTGCAAGTAATAGTCAGAAGGTCAGTGAGCTACACTCCCGAAGAAGGAGAAATCATTCATGATTTGACCGATGACCAGCTAAAAGATATTCTGACTCAATCCTGATGAAATTCTCAAAGATGCTCCAGAAGTCGATGTAGTGAGTGATGAGGAGCTACAGGATGTTGATGAGATTGAGATTGAGGATGTTATAGTTGAGCATTATCCAGAGTACGCAGACCATGAAGGCAATGTTATACCCAACTTGGTGATACTTTTGGCAGTGCTACATTTCAAAAGCTGGATGAAGTAGAGAAAGAAAAGGAGAAAGAAGAAAGCTCAGCCCATGCTTCGGACGCCGATGTCGATTTGAAGAAAGCTTAATGAGCAGCTTGTTTTGCGGAAATGAGAGCCCAACTCGAGCTGCCAAAGTACAATGCCTACACAAAGCTCTACAAAGTCAAACGTCATCAGAAAGTGTTTGGAAAAATCATAGCGTGGGCGTATTTTGAGGACTTAGGAGTCTATGCTGTTAAGCGAGAGAAGGGGATCGAGTACTTCAGATACCCTCATGATGTGAAGACTCTTCCTAGTTTTGAGCTCAACCGACTGGCATGCTTAGATCTACTATATGCTAATCCAAGGAAGATGTCAGGTTGGTTTGAGGCTATGTTGAAGAAAGAATACCACACCAGGTGGGTAAAATTCAGACCTCAACAACCGAAGAGGTACATCCATAGGTCTGAAGTGGACCCTATATCTGGGAAGCCAAAAGTTGTGCTGAAGTGGAGTGCCCCACGCACAATGTCAAAGATTCCCTTTCGGAAATGCCTCAGGAGTTCACTCCACACTTCAAATGGTGGTATTATGATTGGAAGACAATGGAAGCGGTCATAGTTCTGAACAAAAATGGAAAGATAGAGACTATCAGGGTATTTGACCCGATGTGGCTTACCAACTTGTCTGCTAAAGATGTCTATACTTTATACAAGTGGCCACTGTTCTATGACACGCATGACATTATACAAGCTCTCCAGTTTCAACATGTGATAAGACTTTGCTTTGCATTAGAAATACATACAGGAGTTACAAAAGAGAAGAAGTACAAAAAGTTCCAAGAACATGTGAAGAGTGTTAGACAATAGAGAAAACTAGGTCCAAGGGGGAGTTTGTAGGTACATGTGTACCTAGTTTTGAGTTTAAATGTCAAAGTCTTTCATGTCTTACACATATGTAATGAATGGGTTCAATAAAATATAATTTGTGGTTGATGTTTATTAATGTTTAATATTTCATATTATTATTGTGTTAAATTATAATGAACTTACTATATAGATTTGAGGTTGTTGTACACATTCTAAGTCAATAATGATTGACTAATGTGTTCAACATAGACGGATGAGTATTCATGCTAATGGCCTATACCTTATGGACTATACGCATGAATACATCATGCTTATGGACCAGTTGCACGACAAAACCAGGAGACTGGATTAGTCATATGATTGAGACGTAAGATTGACTCAGTCGCACGACTGAACCTACAATCGTGTGTATGACTCAATCGCATGATTCAGTCACACGACTGAACCATGCTAATGGTTCAGTTGTACAAATGGAAGCCTCTAACCTATAAATACCACTTAATTCGTGGTAAACATAACAATTCGAAACACGTGATATTCTCACAAAACCTAGCCGTCTAGAACGTCCAAGGAAGCCTGTCGAAGTTCTTAGATCATTCCCGATAGATCTCTATTCGTTCATCATGTTTAGTTTCAATCTTATACCGATCATATAATTTTCTCAATAATTGGATCGCCAATCAAATAGGATTCCGCACGATTTGATTCGGTATAAACGCAGAATCTGTTAGTATTCCGTACATACACGGTCCTGACAGTTATCATTCAGAGGAGGTACAACAATATTATATCCCAACCCATGCCTATTCCTTGATTCAATATGAGAATTCAATAATTTCTCATATTGCTGAGATGAAAGTTGAAACTTTTGAAGTTTCACTTCAGTTGATGCGTGATCAGCCATGGGTTTAGTTAAGTAAGTGGCTAGATGCTCAACTGGGCTTTTAAGCTGTAATTTTCTGAAACAAATTTATCTAAATATGTTGCTAAAGAGTTAACTTTAAATTGATATAATTTATGTTCTCTTACATAAGATTCATTCAAAATCATTATTTCTTTTACTTTATCAGCCAGTTGTTGAGCATGGACTCTATATCTTTCAACTTCCTTAACACAGTGATTAACACAATCTATCTCTTACCTCTCTAGCCATAGCTGGAACTTTGTTCTCCATATGAGCCATTAAAGCTTTATTTTCTTCCAACACTTCCTTCTCGTACATGCTCCAATCATAGGTTCCATCATGGAGAATGATCAGCCCAGTTTCTTTAGAATTACTTGGTCCCGCTGATGCATTTGTGGCTGGTGGGGATGAGTTGGTTAGCTGTGGTTGCCTATAAGATCTCTGAGATGTGGTTATTTGATGAGATTGATGCAGATGAGACTCATGTTGCTATTGTTGTCTCATGTCAGAATTTGATAATTGATTACATTCTCTTGAGAAATGCCCATAAAGATTGCATTTGAACATCTTACCTATAATATTCGACTAAATTAAGAATAATAATGATATAAAAAATTTAAAACAAATATATATATATATATATATATATAATATATATATATATATATATATA
The DNA here is from genome assembly GCA_025506515.1 of Flaveria trinervia. NCBI lineage: Eukaryota > Viridiplantae > Streptophyta > Magnoliopsida > Asterales > Asteraceae > Flaveria > Flaveria trinervia. Next base: position 66,689,216 of record CM046446.1, read on the forward strand.
TATATAATAAATTAAAACAAATGGCAGTACACTAAATCGGAAGTTCACGTGGTTTCCGTGGACCAAATCACATATATTCCATTATTTTCTTTATTGTTATCATTAACAACTAACCCACCGCAATTTACATGTTTCATGCTTGATCCGTCAATTTATATCCTCCTCTATCTTTATGGAACCCATATAATTACGCAACAACCTCACGACCATATCTTTCTGCACACAACCGATCGCAATACAACAACCTCACATATATTTCAGTTGCGACCGGTGATTTTGTTGAGATCTCTAAGCCACGTGAACCACTATCACACCACACCACCACCGGTCGCCGCTACTAAGTCTTGATATACCACCAAGAGCATCATTGGTGTTGGTTAGAATTCACCGTTCCATAGTCTTCGCAGCACAGAGGCGGTGTAGTTCACGTCGTGTTCTCGAAGGTCGTTTCGGTATAGCAAACAGGTATGAATCCGTTGTTTCCCTTCTCGTTAGTATCCGACCTTTGTATAATCTTGATCAGAAAATTTGTTAATTCATGCCAATTTTATTTGTGATACTAAATCGCAAATCTTCAGGAACCAATATTGTCGACTTCGTTTCGGTTTAGACCTTCATATCCATTTGACTCATTAATCACAATTCAGGTAACAACATCGATCCACCTACCTATTCCGTGTAAATTTTACATGTTCAGAGTGTCCTTTGTGACTTTTGAATACAATTCTGGTGATTTGATTTCTAGTTAACCAGAAATATGAATAATCACCAAAAGAAATATAAACAAGAACACTGTGTCGAGTTCTCGTTATTTTATTACACAGGTCTAGTTTGGTTCTGGAGTTCGACACCCAATAAGCATAGGTGATTATTATTTTTGTTCTCTCGAATGAACCGCTGGGTGTAGTCGAACTCCATTATGATTTAAACTTCTGCTAAAATGGTGTTATTTAGGTTGTCATTGAAGGAGGTGAGCAATTCTTTTGTTTTTGCTTCTTTGTTGATTGCATGCACTGCAAGTGAGTCCATAAGATAAAACTATAATATTAATCTAAAATATTTAATCAAACAAATAAATGTGACGATTATAAGATGATTTCAAATTTTGATATCTATTAAATAAAGGCTATTGGTATGTAGAGTTTTTTCTAAATATATTTGGTCGTCGGAAACTAAATAAGTCATCATAAAGTACATTACATCCGTAATTATATATAACTCCAAATTGTTTATAGTGTAGGCTTAAACTCGATATAAGAACATTTCGGTTTGCTTCGCCTTGCAAAACTGAGGTACGGATTCCTAATTCTTGTCTAATATTTGATTTCCGTTCATCTCTAGTTTTGATTATTGTCATACATAGCTAGTTGTTTTTATTCCGTTATAAGTAGCTAGACTACTTTATATTTTGAAATTTTTTTAACCGAGCTCTCCCTATCCTGGGGGTGACCAAGACACGTTATTGCGGCATCGATAACGTGGCACCAACCGTGGTGGTGAGTTGAGATCCCGGCGTCTCTAAAGAGGACCCTGAAATTATGTTGGCCGTCCTGTTATATTATTAGTTCCTCAGAGGCGTATGGTTCGATCCTAGGTTAGTTCTGTATTTCCTGATGGATGGTTGCACACCACTCCATTCAGGCTCTGGTGAATGGCTTGTATGTCTGCCCATACTCCATTTCATATTGGTTCACGGGCTCGCTACGTGTGTTCCCTCAGTTCAGTTATTATATGATATGGTTATTAGCTCGGGTTATGTTCTATTGGATATTATGTTATCCTCTGTGATCATTATATCTATTTATTTTTGTTATCTGTTATTCTGTTCACTGAGCGTTATGCTCAGGCGTGCTTTTGTTTTCATGCACGTTAGATTAGCAGGGCCATCCGGGAGGGGAGTGAAGAGTGGAAGTCTGCATAAAGAAGAGTTTATTTAGTTTGATGTAATGACTTTTCTGTTGGATTTTAGAATAGTGCTTTCTTTTTGGTTATTTACGTTTGAATCATTATGAATAATGGAATGATGTTTGGATTTTGATTACTGTGATAGTGACACGCCAGTCTTCTCAAGTTGGGGTGTTACAGTTATGGTATCAGAGCCAGGCTCTTTCCTATAGAAACTTAAAATTTTTAAAATTAAAAATGTGAGGTAATGGGTGGACATGGGGTTTTGGTTCTAATCTTCCGCTTAATCTATACCTACCTGCTTATGCGTACATCTTGGTTTTCAGTTATCATGGCTCCAAATAGACGCATGAACGATCGAAATGTTGGGAATAATTCTTCATCTGATACTCCTCTGGAAACTCTCGTTGCTAATGCCATAAACGCAACTATTACCGGATTACTCCCTAATCTGATGACTCAGACCGCTCAAACAGTCGTTCAACAGATGCAACAAGCAAATTTCAGTGGAAACAATACAGGACCACCACCTAGTGGAAACAACACAGCACCACCTCCTGGCGGAAATGCAACACCACCTGTGGCTGAGATTCATGTTTGGCTTGAGCGCTTTATGAAGCAAAGGCCAAGATCTTTTAGTGATGCTGCTACACTGATGGATGCTCGGAACTGGGTAGCCCTGTGGAAAAGATTTTTGAGGTGCTAGGAGTTGGTGACGTATTTAAAACTAGGTTGGCTTCTTACAAACTAGAGGATGATGCTCTTGTTTGGTGGGAAGGGGTCAAACTTGCACATGGTGGAGAGGGTTATCCTGCTACCCTTCCTTGGGCCGACTTCCGCACTATATTCTTCCGAAAGTACTTCTCTGAAGTGGAACGAAATGAGTATGCATGAGAATATGCATCTATTGAGCAACGAGATGATGAACCTTGGCAAGAATTTATGGCTAGATTTTGTAGGCTGGCTAGTTTTCTTGGAGAAGCTACAGGTAGCCCAGTGGTCCAAGCAGAAAAGTTGAAATGGGCAGTTCATAAGAGGACCCAAAGATGGATAGTGACACAAAAGTTTAACAACATCAATGAGGTAGCCGATGCTATGAAAACACTTGACATGGAAAACAAAAAGAGGTTGGCTAAGCTGAGGAGAGTCGTAAGAGAAATCGTGAAGGGAACCATACCGCATCTTCTGGGCAATCTTCGAATGAAAATCACAAAACGGGTGATCGGAAAGCCAAATTCAACAAAACTAATAATCACTAATGTAATCATGGAAACCAAAACAACAGAATTCTAATCATGCCGAAAACCAAGGTCAAGAGCAAGCCCTAGTGTGCACTACATGTGGGAAACGTCATTTTGGCGTCTGTCGTCGAGCTTCAGGAGCCTGTTTCAGATGTAGAAAGACCGGCCATTTACTGAAAAACTACCCATATCCTGATAATAAAGGAAAGGTGGAAGTAACACTAAACAACCTACTAATGGAGGGCGAGTATTTGCCTTGAACGCAAAGGATGCAGCAGACACACCAGGTACGATTCTTAATGCTCCTCACATATGTGAATCTGTTATATCTTAATAATCTAAATCCTTACAATTCAAATTGTGTTTGTTATTTGTTTACTAAGTGTATCATGGTATTATCAATTCTTTAGGTACTGTTTCTGGTACTCTCATGTTAGGCACTCGTGATATTCAAGTCCTTTTTGATACCGGAGCAACACACTCTATAGTTTCTCATTCTTTGTTAAACATCTAGCGATGACTCCCACATTATTAAAATAACTCGGAATATTATGACTCCTATGGGAAACTCTGTTGTAATCTCTCACGTGTATGAGGATTGTCCTATCCGAGTCGAATCGCTTATTCTTACAGCGGATCTACTACCCATGCAAATGGAAGATTTTGATGTTATCTTGGGAATGGATTGGCGGCATCATGTCACAATTGAGTGTCAGACTCGTCGCATTCTATTCGGAGATCCCCATAATCCTGAACTCATTTATCATGGGACTAAACCTCGAAGAGCTCTTCAAATTATTTCAGCACTTAAGGCTCGCAATCCTTACTGCATGGCTGTGCAGGATTCCTTGCTTTTGTTAAGATTTCATCTTCTGAGGAGCCTAATATTTTTGATTTTCTGATTGTTTGTGACTTTCCTGATGTATTTCCTAAGGAGTTACCTGGACTTCCACCGGATTGCAAGGTGAAATTCACTATTGATCTTATTCCTGGTGCTGAGCCGATTTCCAAGGCACCATAACGTATGGTGCCACTTGAACTCAAGGAACTGAAGGAGCAACTACAGGAGTTATTAGATCATGGATTTATTAGACCGAGTGTCTCGCCTTGGGGTGCACCGGTTCTGTTTGTGAAGAAGAAAGATGGAATTATGAGGCTTTGTATTGACTATCGAGAATTAATAAGATAACTATTCGAAATCGTTACCCTCTACCTCGTATCGATGACTTATTTGATCAGCTTCAGGGCACGAAGTGTTTCTCTAAAATTTATTTGAGGTCTGGGTATCATTAGTTGAAAATTAAAGATTTTGACTTTCTGAAATCAGCTTTTCGTACACGATATGGCCACTATGAATTCTTGGTTATGCCGTTTGGGTTAACTAATGCCCTGGCTGTTTTCATGGATCTAATGAACCGTATGTTCCAAGACTGTTTGGATAAGTTTGTTATCATCTTTATTAATGACATTCTTATATATTCTAAGAGTAAGGAAGAGCATGAAGACCATCTTCCTATCGTGCTTGAAACCTTGCGTAAAAAGAAGCTTTATGCTAAGTTTTCAAAATGTGAATTCTGGTTGAATCAAGTAGCCTTTCTAGGTCATGTGGTTTCTGTGGATGGCATTATGATGGACCCAACAAAGATAGAGGCAATCACTAAATGGCCAAGACCTACTTCAGCTACAAAAGTCCAGAGTTTTCTTGGTCTTGCTGGTTACTATCATAGATTTGTCGAAGGGTTCTCTGTTATTGCCCTACCCCTTACGCAACTACTAAGGAAAGGGGTTAAATACTCTTGGAACAATGAGCGAGAGAAAAGTTTCGAAGAGCTTAAGAAGAGATTGGTGTCTGCCCCGATTCTTACACTTCCATCGGGTACGAGTGGATACCAGATTTATAGTGATGCCTCAAAGAAAGGGCTTGGATGTGTGTTGATGCAACACGGAAAGGTCATTGCTTATGCTTCACGATAGTTGAAACCTTATCAGGTTAATTATCCTACGCATGACCTTGAGCTTGCTGCTGTGATTTTCGCGTTAAAGATCTGGCGCCACTATCTTGATGGAGAGACTTGTGATATCTTCACCGATCATAAGAGTTTGAAGTATATTTTCACGTAGAAAGAATTAAACATGAGACAAAGGAGATGGTTATAGTTGTTGAAAGACTATGATGCCAACATTCAATATCATCCAGGAAAGGCTAATATAGTAGCCGATGCTCTTAGTCGGAAAAGTTTCGGTATGGTAGCCTCGCTCCAGTTACAGCCTCAGATAATTACTGACCTTGAAAGACTAGGTATTGGCTTGCAAATTGGTAAGTGTGATGCATATCTGGCCAGACTTCATATTGAGCCAGATCTGGTATCTTGGATCAAAGAATCACAGAAAGACGATGGTGAACTTTGTGCAATTGTGCAAAAGTTGGATGATGGAAAACAGTCAGAATTCAGAATAGATAAGCGTGGAGTAATTTGGTACAACTAACGTTTGTGTGTGCCTAATGATTCTTCTCCTCAAGAATCGTTATTAGCCGAGGCACACAGTTCTCCGTTCTCTATACATCCTGGATCTACTAAGATGTATCGTGATCTTCGTCAGAACTTCTGGTGGAATGGTATGAAAGAGGACGTGGCTAGATTTGTCAGCAGGTGTCTTACTTGTCAGCAAGTCAAAATTGATCATCAGAGAGCTAGCGGGTTGCTTCAGCCACTACCTGTTCCTGTATGGAAATGGGATGACATTCCATGGATTTTGTGATAGGGTTACCAAAAACATTCAAGAAAAATGACGCGATATGGGTTATGGTCGACAGATTGTCAAAGTCGGCTCAGTTTCTTCCAATTCAATTGGGATTCTCTGTTAGCAAACTATCTGAAGTATTTATGCAAGAGATTATTAGACTTCATGGAACCCCGGTCTCTATCGTTTCAGATTGAGATACGAGGTTCACTTCTCGATTCTGGAAAGGTTTTCAAGGTGCGTGGGGTACTAAGTTGAGGTTTAGCACAACGTTTCACCCTTAGACAGACTGACAATCAGAACGTACCATTCAGACACTCGAGGACATGCTTCGAGCGTCTGCCTTAGAATGGACCGGGAACTGGGATGAGTATTTATGTTTAGTCGAGTTCGCCTACAATAATAGTTGGCAAGCTAGGATTGGCATGGCACCTTTCGAGTTGTTATATGGTCGTAAATGTAGAGCGCCCATCTGTTGGGAAGAGGTCGGTGAAAAAGTATTGAAGGACCCGAGTTGATACAAATTACCAATGAGAAAGTTGCTACTGCTCGGGAAAAGCTAAAGGAAGCTCAAAGTAGACATAAAAGTTATGCAGATCGACATCGTCGACCTTTGGAGTTTAATGTCGGTGAGAAAGTATTTCTACGAGTTTCACCTTGTAGAGGCGTACGTCGTTCTGTCATCAAAGAAAGCTCAGCCCTAGATTCATTGGGCATTTGAGATTTTAGAAGGAGTTGGTGAAGTCTCCTACCACTTGGCACTACCACCTCAATTATCACATGTGCATAATGTCTTTCATGTATCTCTTCTAAGAGGGTACAATTATCATCCAATTCATGTAGTGAACTATCCGCTTCATTTGATTCGTGAGGATTATCACTTGAGGAAGAACCAGAAGCTATTCTCAATCGACAAGAGCGCATTATGAGGAGAAAGACTATTCATTTTGTTAAAGTTTTATGGCGGAACCATTCTAAATGCGAAGCTACTTGGGAGATAGAAGATGCGATCCGTTCTCAATATCCGAACCTTTTTACAGCTTAGTACTTTGTTTTTATTTTACTTTATTTCTATTTGATATGTTTTGGTTTTAAGTTATAAGGATTTCAGTTATTATTTACTGATCATCAGACTATTAGTTCATGAACCTGATTATCAGATTAGTTCTATTTCAACATCTAAATGATCATGGGTTATCCCATTCACTCGTCTATTTTTTTCACTCCGTATAGGTTATGTCATAACCACCTTTAGATCCGCACTTGGCAATTTCGAGGTCAAAATTTATTTTAAGAGAGGTCGAATTATAATACTCGACTAAATTAAGAATAATAATGATATAATAAATTAAAACATATATATATATATATATATATATAATAAATTAAAACAAATGACAGTACACTAAATCAGAAGTTCACGTGGTTTCCGTGGACCAAATCACATATATTCCATTTATTTTCTTTATTGTTATCATTAACAACTAACCCACCGCAATTTCCATGTTTCATGCTTGATCCGTCGATTTATATCCTCCTCTATCTTTATGGAACCCAAGTAATTACGCAACAAGCTCACGACCACATCTTTCTGCACACAACCGATCGCAATACAACAACCTCACGTATATTTCACTTGCGACCGGTGATTTTGTTGAGATCTCTAAGCCACCGTGAACACCATCACACCACACCACCACCGGTCGCCGCTGCTAAGTCTTGATATACCACCAAGAGCATCATTGTTGTTGGTTAGAATTCACCGTTCCATAGTCTTCGCAGCACAGAGGCAGTGCAGTTCACATCGTGTTCTCGAAGGTCGTTTCGGCATAGCAAACAGGTATGAATCCGTTGTTTCCCTTCTCGTTAGCATCTGAGCTTTGTATAATCTTGATCAGAAAATTTGTTAATTCATGCCGATTTTATTTGTGATACTAAATCGCAAATCTTCAGGAACCAATATTGTCGACTTCGTTTCGGTTTAGACCTTCGTATCTATTTGACTCATTAATCACAATTCAGGTAACAACATCGATCCTCCAACCTGTTCCGTGTAAATTTTACATGTTGAAAGTGTCCTTTGTGACTTCCGAATACGATTCTGGTGATTTGATTTCTAGTTAACCAGAAATATGAATAAACACCAAACAACATATAAACAAGAACACCGTGTCGAGTTCTCGTTATTTTATTACACAGGTCTAGTTTGGTCTGGAGTTCGACACCTTAATACACATTAAGCATAGGTGATGATTATTTTTGTTCTCTCGAATTAACCGTTGGGTGTAGTCGAATTCCCATTATGATAAATTTAAACTTATGTTAAAATGGTGTTATTTAGGTTGTCATTGAAGGAGGTGAGCAATTCTTTTGTTTTTGCTTCTTTGTTGATTGCATGCACTGCAAGTGAGTCCATAAGATAAAACTATAATATTAATCTAAAATATTTAATCAAACAAATAAATGTGACGATTATAAGATGAGTTCAAATTTTGATATCTATTAAATAAAGGCTATTGGCAATGTAGAGTTTTTTCTAAATATATTTGGTCGTCGGAAACTAAATAAGTCGTCATAAAGTAGATTACATCCGTAATTATATATAACTCCAAATTATTTATAGTGTAGGCTTAAACTCGATATAAGAACGTTTCGGTTTGCTTCGCTTGCTAAACTGAGGTACGGATTCCTAATTCTTGTCTAATATTTGATTTCCGTTCATCTCTAGTTTTGATCCCTGTCATACATAGCTAGTTGTTTTTATTCCGTTATAAGTAGCTAGACTACTTTATATTTTGAAATTTTTTTAACCGAGCTCTCCCTATCCTGGGGGTGACCAAGACGCGTTATTGTGGCATTGATAACATGGCACTAGCTGTGGCGGTGAGCTGAGATCACGACGTCTCTAAAGAGGACCCTGAAATTATGTAGGCCGTCCTGTTATATTATTATTTCCTCAGAGGCGTATGGATCAATCCTAGGTTAATTCTGTATTTCCTGATGGATGGTTACACACCACTCCATTCAGGACTCTGGTGAATGGCTTGTATGTATGCCCATACTCCATTTCACATTGGTTCACGGGCTCGCTACCTGTATTCCCTCTGTTCAGTTATTATATGATATGATTATTAGCTTGGGATATGTTCTATTTGATATTATGTTATCCTCTGTCATCATTATATCTGTTTATTTTTGTTATCTGTTATTCCGTTCACTGAGCATTATGCTCAGGCGTGCTTTTGTTTTCATGCACGTTAGATTAGCAGGGCCATCCGGGAGGGGAGTGAAGAGTGGAAGCCTGCATAAAGAAGAGTTTATTTAGTTTGATGTAATGACTTTTCTGTTGGATTTTAGTCTAGTGCTTTCTTTTTGGTTATTTAAATTTTAATCATTATGAATAATGGAATGATGTTTGGATTTTGATTACTGTGATAGTGACACGTCAGCCTTCTCGAGTTGGGGTGTTACATTACCTTTGACTTATCAACACCAATCTTTGATGTTTTGTTTGCTACAGCCAAATTTTTTATTCTTCTCATGTATTGTTTAGCTCTATAAGTAATCATTGCCATTTGTCATTGAAGATCCATCTCCTCTACTACATCTGGATGTAGTTCTTCCAAGTCTTGTTGGCAGATATGTGCAGGTGTTAAGGTGCTTCCCAAGTAGGCTTAAAAACTTGAACTAAAAGTTGCAAATGGTGTTTTTTATTCTTCAGAATCTAGAATCATCGTGATGGGTTATGCTTGGTGTTGTTTGTTGAAGACTTTGCTGCTAATGTAGATGCACTATCATCAGGTCTCTCTTTTTCTTTTTCATGATTTACTTTGAGAAGATTTCTTTGAAGGCTTTGATGCATAAAAGCTCACTTCTTCTTCATCTTCACTTAAAGTACAAGAGTTGTCACTATCATTGTTAGAGATAAAAGCGCTTCCAACACTTTTGATTTCTTTAAAATGATAAGGTGTGACATGTGTTCTCACCCTCTTGTTTCTTTCATCCATTTCAAGAGCTTCAACTTTAGCTACCAATGTATCTAAGCCAGTTGCTTTGAGATCAATGGTGTTCTTGAACATGGACACAATTTGCTTCCAACTTTCAGGCAAAGTATGGAGCATCTTTATGTTCAATTTCTCATTTGTGTACTTCAACTCCATGATGTTCATCTCGGTTACCAATTGCATAAACCTATAGAGTTGTTGAGAAATTTATTCACCCTCAATATGATGACATGTTTCATATTATGAGTGAAGTGTGTCTTTCCAAGTGCTTCTGATTTCATCATTCCCTTCACAAAGAGTATGAAGTATTTTCCACAAGAAATTTGTTGTTTTATAATTCTCACATCTGATTAGTATTTCTTCAGGTAAAGCCATACTGAGCAAACTGGATGCTCTAATATCAACTTGAACCTTTTTAATATCATCTGGTGATAGATCTTTTGTACTTATGGGTTGATTTTTGTCATTATAATCTGGCCCAAGGGTGGGTGGAATATAAGGACCTTCAGTTATTGATACCCATAAGTCAGAATCAGTGTAGTTCACGTGATTCCTTAACTTTGATCTTCCAGGACTTAACGTCCGCTTTGTTTCCAACTTTGGAGGCTGGTACCATGATCTACCGACAAAGCTACTCATTTTTGTCAAATATTGAAGTTTTAACTAAAACAAAGTTTCGTATGAATAGATAATGAAAGTCAGCCGATAACACAAATCTATGTTTCAATTAATTTGAATATAGATCAATGTTAACCCAGCAATGTAACAATACTCTCTGAAAGACAAATCGCTGATTTATTTAATTTTAAATCTTTTCACCAATTTACTTTTGCTTAAAAACTATAGATCTAGTCAAAAACTGATAGATATATTCAATTAAATAATTCTAACACCGATAGAACAATTGATCTAGATCAATGGGCACTTGGCTCTGATACCACCTGTGAATCCAAAGATCTCAACAGGAATTATTAGTGTTAGAATGGTTTTGAATTAATGATCGTGGAATTACCATTAATCGTTGTTTAGTTGATTAATTTATAAATATGAAAGCCAAAGAAAAGTAACAATAAATGCTCAAACGATATCAACAATATGCAAAGAATAATGTTTTGAATCAAACGTAATTCATTAAAAACTGTCTAGTGATTACAGAGAATCAAATAATAATTGCTAACAAAATTCGATGCTATGATTATGTTTATGATTTTTGGTGTGTTGATGTGACGACTGCTAGGGTTTGTGTTGATCGTGAGAAATGATGTGATGGTATTTTTTGTCGCCTTCGCTTATATATCTTGATATGAAACCTAGGACTCATTTATAGACTTGTATGTTTCTATTAAGGAAACAATGAATCTCTTGGAGTCTGTGATTGACTTGTTGACTTGAAACACTTGTATGATATAAGTACAAGTGTCTTGTTCTTCCGCTACTTTGTTCTTCCGCAGCTACTTTGTTCTTCCAAAGGAGTCTTCACTTCAGTTTCTTTATGTGGTGTTTGTTCATCAGTGAACACCCATATTCATCCATAGAAGATCTTTGGATGAATGTCTTGTAAGAAAGATATCTACTGAAGAACAAAAATATTCATCGGTAGATGTTTCTTACACTTAGTCAATTTCAGAAATTGACCAAGTATAATGTTTGTACCTACAATCATACACATAAATCAAAGCATATATGGGTTAACCTATATAAATAATGCATGCATCAAAATAATGAATTACAAATATTCATTACATGTATTGATTAAAGTTCTAAGCCTATACAAGATGATCTAGAACTATTATTCCTAGATCTAACATTCATGATCTTTATTTTGAACGAAATCGAGTTGAAATCATGAGTAAATTTTTAATAAAATTATGTTACCGGGATACCGGGATTGTTGTTGGTAATAAAAATAAAAATTGAGTCAATAGTATGGATTATTGCTGGCGGTGAGTAGTTATTTGAATGATTTAAATTCAATTTATCTAATAGAAGATAATTAAATACTACAACTAGCTTTAAAATGATGTATTACAAGGATTGGATAAAATATTTATAATAATAAAGCAAAATAATTTTTTGACACATGGCATACTTCTACAATGTCCACCTAGGATTTGTACACATGTTGTGAGTAGAATGAAAGTTATGTATTTAATGCTACATCTATAAGGTTCTGTATAAGGCTGATGCATCGAAAACATCCAATAACATCTAGAAGTCGATCCTGTATACATGCTAAGTGCTGAAGTCGAGTGCTTTGGAAGTTTCACACTCTGCCCTAGAAAATATTCCAATTGTGAAATCTTCTGAAGCCAAGGACAACATCTTCCGAAGCTTAAAGTGAAGTCTTCCAAAGCTTCAAGGAAAAAGTCTTCCGAAGCCAATAGCTATTTCCGCTGCAAGTCTATTGACTCACCAATTTTTACAAGTTGGTGAAAAGGTCCATGCTTTTGGTAACTGTACATTGAGGTCTTGAGTATTTTACTTTCTACTTTATGTACTTTTATTCTTTTTGTAACATATTAGGATGTGAGCTATGGCATGTCATAGTCACTAGTCAAATGGCCATCTGCCTTTTGACTCTGTATTGATTTTGTTGTTGTCTAGATCATGTATCCAGCTGGCCTTCAAAGTATGGTCAGTTGTAAGATGTATTATAAGTATCTTAGGCCATTGTAACTTATCTATATGCTTGTACACTTGAAAAAGAACTTGAGAGAAATATGCAACATCCTTGAAAACTAAATTACTTGTGTTGTTTCTTTTCTTGTTCTGTCTCATATTTGCTAGTGTTCTAAGTGTCATTCTAGTGTTACAAGTTCCCTATTTGATCTGTTAAGTGTTCTAAACAAACTCTCCTCATTGTGTGTTATGTTACAATTGTAACCAAATGGGACACTTTGCAAGAGAATGCAAGGCACCAAGGAAAAATAGTGGCCAAGCACAAGCCAAACCAAACTACATTGAGAAAGCCACCCAGAATGAGAAGCTAAAGTAGCAAGCTGTAGTTGTTATTAAAGAAGGTGGCTTTGACTGGAACTTTTGGGTGGGAGATGCATCTCCAAACCAAGTACTGATGGCTGACCATGATGAAACAAAGATATTGGAACATCTCTGTACACTTGAATGTATTGCTAAAGTTAATAGACACAAGTCCTACAACTTAGAGATGAGATCTAATCTTGTGTCCTTGAATATATTCAAATTTGATTTTAAAAGAGCTGAAAATGACTATAAGTTAAAGACAGAGGACTTAGAGAAAACCATTTCAACTCTTAAACATGAGGACCCAAATTACAAGACTCAAATCTAAGATCTCATAACTAAGTTGACTAAGTGCTAGGCTGAGCTTGTGATCAGCAAAGCCAGGGTAGAAAAATGTGTTTTTGAAGAAGAAACATTCAAGAACATTATATTCTTCTCCTTGAATGCAAAATTTTGTATTCAGAATAAGCAGGACTGGAATCTAGTGAGATAGCTCCTACACATACCATCTTGTCTGTAAGATCTCCTACTTGTGAAGATGAGCTTCCTCTTATAGACCCATGACTGAAGAGGATGAAAAAGTGATAGTGCAAAATGCCTCCGAGGAGAGTGAAGAAGATGATTCTAAGAAGAGTCACTATCCTTCCGAGGAGAGTAAGAAGACTGGGATAACCAAGTCTATGAGAAAGAACTTGAGCAAGAAGAGAAGAGAAAAGAAAAAAAGGCTCAAGAGATCAATTACACCTTCAACTCTAAGCAGAAACAAGTGTTCATCTCTTCAGGATTTGAAGTGGTAAAGACTGAATATACTAACTTGTACTCTAGTACCAGGAGTTCTAGTCTAGTCTCAACTCATCCTAGCAGCAAGAAGAAGGCCAACCAGTTGTGTACCACTACTGCACAACCTGAACTATCCAACTTCAAAGGAAGTTCTCACCCTAAAAGTACTTCCACTGCATCTGCAAAGATAAAGATGGAGAAGGTAAGTGATCAAGTTCAGCATTATTCACAGAAGAAGGCTCTTAGGAAGAAGAAAATGGAATGTGCTATGTCTGAGAGTACCTCTCATCTTGCTAAGGATTGTCCTTACAATAGATAAAGGCACTCTCCACATGAGCAAGAAAGAGACTTCTAAGAGTTTCATGAAGAAGGAAGCTTTGGAAGGAACAACTTTTCCTTTTGAAATCTCTAAAATGAAGATGAAAGGAATACTTTCGAAGCACTGAAGTCTACTGCAATGCTAGCAAGATCTTCCAAAGAATCAGTCATCAAAATTTTCAAAATCAACAAAACCTCTGTAGTATTGAAGGTCAAGTCTAAGCTTCCAAAGGTGATGTGGAAGTCAAAGAAAGACAAAATGACTAAAAGTTCTCCATCAACATCAATAAAAGATCCTCAAAACATGACTATAGGATCTATTCCTTTTGCATTACCTTCAACTTCTTTTGATGAACCCGAGACAAATAAGGCTTGGGTTTCCAAATGTAACTAACCATCTCTTTTGTGCAGGAACAACTAAAGACAAATAGAAATGTATGGATCATTGATAGTGGTTGTTCCAGGCATATGACAGGCAATAGGTCACTACTCCAAAGGTTTGAAAAGATTGATGGATGACGAGTTGTGTTTGGAGGAGATGCTGGTGGTTACATTACTTGTTAGGATCTGGTATATGAATGAAATACCAACTCATTAACGTGTAACCAAACCAAATAGTGCGGAATCCTATTTGATTGGCGATCCAGTCAGTGAGAACGCACGTAGAAACAATTTTGTATTGAATGTAACGTCCAAAATCGATTAGGAATCGATCGACTATGATCTATGAACTTGGAGTACGAACTTAAAGGCTTCTGGATGGCTAGGGTACGTCTGAAGTCGAAGTGTACTCGATGCTTTTCTTTCCACGAATTAAGTGGTATTTATAGGTTAGGGTTGCTTATTCGGGCGACTGAACCATTAACATGGTTCAGTCGTGCGATTGAGTCATACGGTTGGTCCATTCGCACGACTGAGTGTTCAGTCGTGCGACTGAGTCAGTCGCATGAAGTTGTTCAGGTGTATGGACTATTTAGGCACATGGACACTCAGTCCCATGGCCATTCGGACGCATGACCACTATTGGGGCGCATGGTCGAGTCGGACGCATGAGAACTTCACTTAACCAAGTTTGAATGTATTCATTATTTTAACATTATGCATATCAATTCAAACAATCACAAACCTATATAATCTAGTCAGTATGCATCACACAACTCATTAATGAAATGTTAAACATTATAAAGCACAACCAGATATTCTCATTTCATTAAATACCCAATATTACATCAGTATAATAAATTCAAGACATGTTACATTAAGATCAGGATCTATGTACATATGTATCAAAAAACTCCCCCTTGGACCTAGATCTATCTATTGTCTTACATCTTTCATCACCTCTTCATACTTCTTGTACTTCTCTTCTCTTGTGACTCCTGTGTGTATCTCGAACGCAAAGCATAGTCATATAACATTATGAAACTGTAGAGCTTGTACGATATCTTGAGAGTCATAGAATAGTGGCCACTTTTATAATGTATAAACATCATTTGCTGACAAGTTGGTGAGCCACATTAGGTCAAACACCCTTATGGTTTCCATTATACCATTTCTGTTCAAGACTATCATGGCCTCTCCTATTCTCCAATCGTAGTACCACCATTTGAAGTGTGGAGTGAAGTCCTGTGGCATCTCCCGTAGTGGGATCTTTGACATTGTACGTGGTGGACTCCACTTCAACACTATTTTTGGTTTTCCAGTTATCGTGTCAACCTCAGATCGTCTGATGTACCTCGTTGGTTGTTGAGGTTTGAAGTTGACCCATCTCGTGTGGTACTCCCTCTTTAGAGCTGCTTCAAACCAGCCTGACATCTTACGAGGGTCAACGTATAGCAATTTTAACTTTGCTAACTGGTTAAGCTCAAAACCTGGAAGAGTCTTCATTTAACAGCGTAAACGTTGAGGTCATTAAAATATGGCCACGCTATAATCCTTCCTGCCACCTTTTGATGTTTCTTGACTTTATACAACTTGGTGTAGACAGTTGACGTTGTAGCGCTGCATTGGGCTCTTAGGTCGTCAAAGCTAGCAGCCCACTCCGCCTTTCAGGTATTGACTTCAGCATCCATGGCTTGGGCTGTATCTTCTTTCTTGTTTGACGCTTCTTCCATTTTATCCAGTGTCTCGAAGGTTTCACTGACAAGGTTGTCACCCAGATTGGGTACCACATTACCGTCAATGTCAGTGTACTCTGGATAATGTTGATGTGTGACATCTTCTATTTCGATCTCATCAATGTCATTGAGTTCGTCGTCACTATCACCTTGGACTATTGGAGCGTCTTTCACGATCTCTTCGGCATTTAGTTTGAACATTTCGGCCAACAGCTCATTAGTGAAGTCATGCATTATCTCCACCTCTTCTGGGGTGTAACTCACAGATCTCCTTACGATCCCTTACTGCAGGATCGTTAAAGGGTGTGAGCTACAACACAACAACACAAAGAGGAGATTACCCAAACTTTAATCAAACAGTAAACTGGATTAACCAAGATAAGACACTAAGAACACAAGTAATGTAAGAGACAGAACATAAAGAACACAAGTGTATGGTTTTCAAGAATATAGTATATTGCTTTCTCTATGTTTATTACAAGTGTTACAAAGCATATTCGAAAGATACAAGCACATGAGATACTTATACTACATCCTACAACCGGCTATACTTTGAAAGCCAGCTGGATACATTGACTAGACACAAACAAAATCAATTGTAGAGTCAAAAGGCAGATTGCCTTTTGACTAGTGACTATGACATGCCATAGCTCACATCCTTATCTATTACAAAAAGGATAAAGTACATAAAGTAGAAAGTTACAGATTCAAGACCTCAATGTACAGTTACCAAAAGCAAGGACCTTTTCACCAAACCATGTTAGTTGGTGACTTGCAGAGTTGCAGCGGAAAGGTGTCCAGCTTTATGGAACATGTTACTAAAAGTCTTTGGAAGAAATCTGTCTTCATGAACATGAAGCTTCGGAAGACTTTGTCTTGAGGCTTTGGAAGACTACATCTTTGGCTTCGGAAGATGTTGGTCTTGGCTTCGGAAGATTTAACACTTAGAGTATTTTTGTTGCACATGTGAAACTTCCGAAGCATTCCACTTTAATGCACTTGTGCAACATGCAGGAAAGACTAAAGATGTTTAGGTTGCATCAGCCTCTTCATTAATCTCTACAAACTCCCCCTAGGCTGATGCTACCAAAACACTTAGAAAACTTCAGATATTAACAGTCCTCATTAGGATGATCACCATTCCTTTCTTCATAAGATGATCAGGATCCTTCAGGCTGCCAAAGTGTCTTCTCATGTCAAAGTATCATGCAGAGGCAACTGAAACATATCTTTCCATGTATAAATGTCTTCAATGCCTTGATCTCTAATAACACGCCATCTTTCTGGATTTGTGGTGTATGTCCAAGACAAGATGGGTCTTCCTGATGCTAGAGGAGCTACTGAAGTTGGAGTTGATTGGGCATCCTCTGGCTTCACATCCTCAGGTTGTTCTGATTCATCTTGAGGTTCAGAAGGGGATGCAAGCTTCTTCTTCTTCTTAGACTTTGGTTTAGAAGCCATCCTTTTCTTTCTCTTTCCAAATTTTAACTGAGAAGACTGGCCTGCAGCACCAGATTGATCTTCATTGTCTCTCTCAGTTGGGACTTCCTCTCTCGTAGGCTCAGAAGGAGAGGGAGGTTGACCCTGTTGTGGATTAGAAGATGAAGCTTGCTGAGCATTAGCAGGAGGTCCGGGTTGTGTTGTGTCTGTTTGTTCAACCTTGCCTCCACTTCAGGTGGGGCCTGACTTGGAGTGGAGTGTAAGTCAGTGAGCACTCCACTCTTAATCTTCTGCTTGATTACCCTGATATACTCATCCATAGTGGATAGAGACATGGGTCCATGTCTCCTTCCGGAGAATCCATACAGCTTCAAGAAGCTCATCATCCTCTGCCTATCAGCAGACTTCTTCATGCTCCTTTGGATGATGGCTCTTGACTTTGAAGATTCTTCCCTCATGTTCTTCTTTGTTGTCTTTCTTTCCTTGACTAACTCAAGCTCAAGTTGTTTTAAATACTCAAACTCAACATAGTCATAAGGTAAGGGAAGGAGTGCATCTTCCTGATAGAGAGCTGTGGCACTCAGGTAGTTAATCATCTTGATTCTGTCTTCTTCTTTATCCACCTGAGGTTCTTGTTGAACCACATCCTCTTGTTCAGGGCTTTCTTGAACTGGTGAGAGGGTAGGCATATCTCTGTACAGTCTTTTTCTTTTTCTTTCTTCTTTGACCTGTACTAGGAGTTCTGCATCTTCTGCCTCCTTCTTCTCTCTTGACCTTTCCAGATCAACCAGCTCATTCAATTCATCCAATGGGAGAGAAATGATATTATCTATGTCATAGTTCCTAGTCTGCGGATAGTTGATCCTGACTGCCCTTAACTCATCATTCTGAGTATCTGGTCTGGGGGTAGCCCTGATTGCAGACTCCATGAGTCTTGGAGGCTCAGTAGAGGAACCTTCTCCCATTAGCCTCCTTTTCCTCTCTCTCTCTCCTCCTCCTCAATCTCCTCAGATGTAATTTTTCTTTTCCTTTGTCACTCATAGACCTTTGTGACTTAGGGTGGAGAGAGCTTTGGCCTTCATTGCTCGTTGCAGCATCTGAGCTCAGGCCAGAGAGAGGTTGAGAAGCACCTTCACCAGCAGGTGTCTCAGAAGGAATATGGATCTCTGGCAGCAGTTGGAGATGATGAGACAGGGCTCTCAGGTTCTGTCACTAGGCCTTCAGTCAAGGTTTCCCCTATGAAGCTAATCTTAGGGTCTGCCTTAACATCCAGTTGACCGATGATATTGCCTGATTGCCTTAGTCTCCTTCTTAGACCGAACTCTGCAATGATCCTGTCTTGGATTCTTTTAGCAAGTCTGTCAGCTTGTCTTGATTGGTTTGGGTTGACAAGTGGCATGTTGACTAGATCCAGACCTTCATAGTAGTTCAAGGTCTGAAAATTGAAGACTTCTTGCTGTCCTTGAACTCTTATGATGATGAGGGCCTTCAGTTGTTGTCATACCTCCATCCAATGATGTGATTGAAGGATGATGAAGGTGACATAGCCCTTGGTATCCCATCCTCAAACAACTCTGTATGAAGGAGTCTGTGTAGTCCACATCAATGTGAACTAGAGGAGGTTGCCGAGAATGCACAGTTGCAAGTGAAGATGGCGAGTCCTCAATTCCATTCGCTCAGAGGAACTCCCAGGTTCTGTGGCTGTAAAGACTTTCTCCCCCTTTTTGGTAGCATCACCCACTTGCATAGGTGAGCTGGAGGATAGATCAATCACATCCACAGGTTCTTGTGTTCCTGGTGGAGCTCTCCTTAAGGGTCTCCCAGCTAGTTTTTCCTTAAGATATGAAATCTCAAGTTGCTGATCATTGATCCTATTATGTAAGGTAGTCACCTGAGATTCAAGGTGACTGACCTTTGAAACTAAATAGGTGCATGTTTTGGATAGTTGTTGCACTTTTAGTCTCATATCCCCCTTATCTTCATTAGAAGAATCACTGGGGGTGGAGAAGATTGGACCAGAGTCCTTTCTCTCATGACCAATTCTAAGTTCCTGGCCACTGGATTTCCTCTGCTTACCGGCAGTCTCAGTTGAGATGTCAGTAGGCTGAGTTGCCATGGTTGAGGTCTTAATAATGTAATCACTTGCAGAAGTGAGAGCCTCTTCCATATGGACATCCTGAATAGGTTCAGGAGTGTCCACCTCAGTTGTAGGTGACTGATGTGGGATAGATGTAGGAGACTCAGGAGTATTCATCTCTCTTTGAGTAGGGGAAAAGAAGAGAGACTCATTATACTCACTGAAACCTAGATCTTCATCAGTATAGAAGTCAAGGTTGGGAATTGGTTGGTTGAGGTCTATAGGCTGGGGATGGTAACTGTCCCCTGAAGGTTGATCACTTGAGTGTTGAGACTCAGAGTGATGGCTTAAAGCAGTAGGGATAATGAGCTCATCAGGCTGAGCATGAGGAACCTCAGCACTGATTCTTGAAAAGGTAGGAGTGGTCTGCTCCTCAGGAGAAGTGGGAGCTCCAGTATCCACTTCTTCCTGTATGGGTGAGTATATGGGAGCCTCCACAGACTGAATAGTCTGAGCAGGGGTTCGTTTGGATTTTCTTTGGTAGGTGATGGATATTTGAGGCTGTGTAGGTGGTTGGAGAGTAGGACGTGTGGGTTCAACACTAGCTTGTACTGCTAGGTTGTCACCTTGAGCAATAAGCTCTAACATTTTTGGGACTAGGGCTCTTTCTACCCCAGAGAATCCAACAGTGGACTTTCTCAGTGTTTTAAAGATGTCGGACTTCATCTGTCCCAATTTAAGAATATTACCTGTTTCCCTTAACTGTGAGCCCAGTTCACAGTTAAGAATGTACTGGGCATATCTAGGAAACATGTAATACTCTAAGGAGTCTAAATTAGCAAGCAAATTTGTATAAACAAACTGAGTACCTGAATTTTTCCCCTTGAACCATTCCATGGACTATGAAGGAGAGATCTTCAGGAATATGGTCCCATCCACCATGCTTGTTTGATAAGCTGTGAATGACCACATGGAGCAGGAATCTCCATTTGGATGAGACCTTCCCTTTCCTGAAGGTCTTTACAGAGAAATCTCCCTCATACCCCATCTGCGCAAAGAAATGATTTACAGCATCCTTTGGGAAGAACACCTCACCTTCTTCATCATCCAGCTGAAGATGTTGGTTGATGATGGCCGGAGTGATGAAGATTGTTCTCCCCTGCACTGTGGCAGACAATGCCTTCTCCCCGTCCATAATGACCTCTTGGCAGGTCTTCCAGAATTCAAGCAACTGATCCTCATAGAGTGGAGGATTAATGGTTAGGGAGGTGAAGTAGTTGGATAGAGACAAGAAATGGCAAACCTCTGAGAAATGAGGATCTTTCTCAGAGCATAACAGAGCAACTTGATTGTGTTGTCTGTGTAGCTGCATGGTAAAGTTTTGATCATTTCTGTGAGCATGGTTAGCCATTGGTAGCTTAGAGATGAAGAAGAAAGAAAGAAAGAAATTTCAGAGAGAAATTTAGGTTTTTAGGTTTGGAGGAAGAGGAGATGATAGAAGAGGGGGAAACCGTTGGGTTTATATGAGAGAGGGATTTCAGATAAAGTTTAATGAAAGAGGATAAACTTTGAAATCCGAAGGTCGGTTCCACCTCTGAAAAAGTAGTTTACCTTTTGCTCAAAAAGTAGTTTTCTTGGAAGTCAAAAAGCTTTCGAAGGATGATTATCTTCAGAAGTTTTAATAAAAAAGCTTCCGAAGCTAAAATGACTTCGGAAGAATTTCCTGAGAGTATTTGATGAGTTTGCTTCGGAAGAAAAAATTAAGACTTGAGTGCTTTGTATAGAGATCAACAAAGCTTCCGAGAGTTAATTAATTTTTTATATTTTTTTGCTTCGGAAGGAAAAGGTCCTTGAAAATAAGTAAGTGTCTAAGATAACTGTTTATGCTTCGGAAGATAAAATTGAAATCTCTTCCGAAGGTAAATTTCTTAGACAGTTAAATATTTTGGAGGTATGATTTTCTTCCGAAGTTAAATGCATAACTTCCAAGTATAAAATCATCAATTAATCTAAGGAAAGTCTTCAGAGAAAGAGTTCTTTTTTTAATCCAAGGAAAACATGAGCTTATGAAGATGATGGACTAGACAACTTAGAACACACATTTTTTAAGAAATAATAAGAATTAGTTTTAAGAAAAATTTACTCAAGGTTGATCATCCCAATAGCTTAGATATTTAAATCTTTGTTCATCAAAAGCTTTTGTAAACAAATCAGCATATTGTTCATCTGTGTGAACCTTGACTAGTTTAATTAATCCCTTTTCATAATTATCTCTTATTAGATGATACCTGATATTGATGTCCTTTGTCCTTGAGTGTTGCACAGGATTCTCTATAATTGAGATAGGACAGTTGTTGTCTATGTGGATTGGAGTCTCCTTGAAATTTAACCCATAGTCTAGCGTTTGATTCTGAATCCAAAGCACTTGAGCACAGCAGCTAGTGGCAGCAATGTATTCAGCTTCAGCAATTGATGTAGAGACACGGGATTGTTTCTTGCATTGCCATGAGACAACCATTCTGCCAAGAAATTGACATCCCCCGGATGTAGACTTTGCAGTCATATTGCAACCACCAAAATCACTATCTGTATAAGCATACAGATTGAAGTCAGAATTCTTGGGATACCATAGACCAAGTGTTGATGCACCTTTGAGGTATCTTAGAATCTTTTTGACAGTGATAAGGTGAGACATCTTAGGGTTGGCTTGATATCTTGCACAGATGCATGTTGCAAACATGATATCAGGCCTGCTAGCAGTAAGATACATAAGAGACCCAATCATAGCCCTGTATAAGTGTTCATCTACACACTCCCCCTCAAGATCAGGACCAAAGGAGTGGTTTCAGGCTATGGGGGTCTTAGCAATCTTACAGTCAGTCATATTGAACCTTTTGAGTATGTTTTGAACATACTTTGACTGACTTATGAAGATGCCATCTTCAACTTGCTTCACTTGAATTCCCAGAAAGAAATTGAGTTCCCCCATGGCACTCATTTCAAATCTGTCATTCATCAGCTTCTCAAAGTCTTTGCAGAGCTTTGGATTAGTTGAACCAAAGATGATGTCATCCACATATACTTGAACTAGCAATATGCCTTTTCTTTGTCCTTTGATGAAGAGAGTTCCATCTATAGTACCTCTCATGTATCCATGTTTACAGAGATACCCAGACAGTGTTTCATACCACTTCCTGGGTGCCTGATGTAACCCATAGAGAGCTATATCAAGCTTGCAGACATAATTAGGATGATCAGGATCTACGAAACCAGGTGGTTGTTTAACATAAACCTCTTCATCTATCACTCCATATAAAAAGGCACATTTCACATCAAGTTGAAAGACCTTGAAGTTCTTGGATGCAGCAAATGCCAAGAATATCCTAACAGCTTCTAATCTTGCCACTGGAGCAAAGACATCAGTGTAGTCAATCCTTTCTTCTTGTGTGTATCCTTGAACAACTAGGCTAGCTTTGTTCTTGATGATGATGTCTTTATCATCTTTCTTGTTCCTAAACACCCATTTGGTTCCTATGGTAGTCTTCCCAAAAGGAAGAGGACAAAGGTTCCAAACTTTTTGTCTTTTGAATTGAAGCAGCTCTTGTTGCATAGCTTCAACCCAACTTCCATCCTTTAGAGCTTCCTCAACTTTCTTTGGCTCTATCTGGGATAGAAAACAAGAGTGAAGACAAACATTTGCTTCATGGGTTTGTCCTCTTGTCTTTACCCCGGATACAACGTCTCCAATGATGTTTGTGGTAGGATGAGACTTGTGGATCCTAAGCTGAAAAATTTAGATCTGGCATAGATGTTTCTCCCACCACATCAGCACACTTTTCAAGTGAAACTTGATCCAAGCAGTGTGTGACATCATTGATGTTTTCATCTATGGTGTGGTTAGTGGCATGAAGAAATTCTTGGTCACTGTCACTATCACCATTGTTGCCTTCCACAGTTGAGGTGTTCTTATCTGGTTGTAGAGCCTCTGAGCTGGAATTTGAAGGCATACCAGTTGTATCAGCTGAATTTGTCATTGTTGTGCTAATAGAAACCTCATTTGCAGAAGTAGTTCCAACTGGAGCTGAAGATGTATGACTTGAAGGTCTTCCTAGCTCAAATCTTGGGTCAGAATCACCTGTATTTAAATTTTCTACAGATCCTGAAACATTCTCACAAGATTTGTTAAAACAGTTGGTAACCAAATCAAGATCAAATAGCCAATCTGGACCAGAACCAGCAACACATGGTGTGTGTTCATTGAAGGTCACATTGGCTGACTCCTCAACTATTCTAGTTCTGTGATTGTACACTCTATAAGCCTTAGCTTGTGAAGAATATCAATCATCTGATTTCTCAGCAAACTTGGCAATTTGATCTTTGGTATTCAAGATGGTGCAAGGACATCCAAATGACTTGAGAAAACCAATGAAAGGTTTTCTCTTGTGCCAAAGTTCATAAGGAGTCTTGCCATGAGTCTTAACTACTAAACCTCTGTTTTGCACATAGAAGGCAGTGTTATCTGCCTCTGCCAGAAGGTGATGGGCAGTTTAGAGTCGGACAATATGGTTCTTGCAGCTTCAATCACTGTCCTATTTCTCCTCTCAGCAACACCATTTTGCTGAGGAGTCCTGGGAGCACTAAATTGTCTTGCAATACCTTTTTCATCACAAAATGTATCAAGGTTTGGTTCTTGAATTCTGTACCTTTATCACATCTTATGATTTTGACCTTGTGATGAGACTGATTCTCAATCTTTATGATGAAATTCTTTAGAATCTCAAGAGTCTCATCCTTAGTTCTAAGGAAAAAGACCCATGTGAATCTTGTAAAATCATTGTGATCACTAGACAGTATAAGGTTCTTCCTAGACTCATTACACTGGTAGGGCCAAAGAGATCCATATGTAACAAGTGTAGGGGTGTAGTGATGGAGTTCATTTCCTTAGGCTTATGAGATACCTTATGTTGCTTCCTTTCAGGCATGCAACACAGTGATCATCACTTGTAAACTCTTTCTTTTATGCCATAGGAAAGACTCATCACTATTGGCTTTAGATAGAAAGCATGAAACTTCTCCGGAGGGAGAGGTTTCTTGCAAATCCATCTTGTACATGTTTCCTTTCCTGGGGGCTCTAAGCAGGATATGCTCATGAGGAATGACCACACCAGGCTTAAAGACAATGCACTCATGCTCAGTAAAGAGCATGTTATGACTCTGATCACAAAATTGAGATACACTCAGAAGATTGTATCCAAGCTCCTTAACAAAGTTTACCTTTTCAATGTTGAGCATACCATTTGTGACCTTGCCCCTTCCAGAAATGTAACCACCTTCATCTCTTCCAAAAGAAACAGGTCCTCCATCAATCCTTTCAAAGTTCTGGAGTAGTGACCTATTACCAGTCATGTGCCTGGAGCAGCCACTGTCTATGATCCAAACATTGTTGTCTGTCTTCAGCTGTCCCTGCACAAAAGAGAATGATTAGTTACATCTGGAAACCCAAGCCTTGCTTGTCTTGGGCTCACTTGCCGAAGGTAAATAACAGTAATAGAACTTATGGTTGTACTAAAGGGATCTTGAGCTGTTTTTGATGGAGAAATCTCAATCACTTGGTCTTTCTTAGACGTCCACACCAACTTTGGAGTCTTGGACTTGACCTTCAAAACTATAGAAACTTTTGGAGTTTCAGAAGTTTTGATGACTGAACCTTCGGAAGATTCTGCAAACACTGCAGCAGACTTCAGTGCTTCGGAAGAACTCCTTTCTTCGAGACCAAATGTTCTTCTAAAGAAAATTTTCCACTTCCCTTCTTGTTAGATTTGAAACTTCCGAAGGAAACTGGTTTTCCTTCCGAAGCCTGAATCTTATTAGAACTCTTTGAAGCCTTTGTTTTGGCCATATGGACAGTACCTTTAGGATTGAAGGACAATCCTTTGCAATGTGGTGGTGTTGTCACACATAACACAATTCATCTTCTTCTTCACAAGAGCCTTGTCTTGAGAGTAAGACTATCTTTGGTCACTTCCCTTCTCCACCTTCATCTTTGCAGATGCTGAGACAGTCCTCTTAGGTTGAGAACTGTGCTTGGAGTTTGATGGACCAGGCTGTGCAGCAGTGGTACACAGCAGATCAGTCTTCTTCTTGCTGCTGAGATGAGTTGAGCAAGAACCAGAAATCTTAGCAGAGTTTTGGTTGATGCCTTCAGTCCCTACCACTTTAAACCCTGCAGAAATAAAAACTTGTTTCTGCTTAGAGTCAAAAGTAACCTTGATCTCTTGAGCCTTCCTTGCCTTTCTTTTGCTCTTTCTGATCAAGTTCTTTCTCATGGACTTGGTCATCACAGTCTTCCCTTTCTCCTCAGAAAGATAGTGGCCCTTCTTGGAATCCTCCTTTTCACGCTTTGTAGAGGGATTCTTCACTATCTCTTCTTCATCCTCCTCACTCATAGGATCTATGAGAGGAAGCTCATCTTCACAAGTTCCACACCTAGGAGATCTTACTGACAAGATTATGTGTGGAGGAGCTATCTCATTGGATCCCAGTCCCTGTCTATTTTGATAGCACACTTTGTTATGCAGGGATGAGGATATCATGTTCTTGAAGGTCTCTTCTTCAAGAACACTCTTTTCTGCCCTAGCTTTGCTGATCACAAGCTCAGCCTGGCACTCAGTTAACTTGGTTATGAGATCTTTAATTTGAGTCCTAAAATCTGTGTGTTCATGTTTTAGAACTGAAATTGTTTTCTCTAAGTCTTCTATTTTTAGCTTATAATCATTTTCAGACTTTCTAAAATCAGATTTTAAAATGTTTAAGGACTCAATATCAGATCGTAGTTCCAAGTTATAGGACTTGTACCTGTTAACTTTAGCAATGCATTCAGGAGTACAGAGATGTTCCAATACCTTGGCTTCATCATAATCTGCCATCAGTGCTTGGTTTGGAGAAGCATCTTCCACCTAAAAGCTCCAGTCAAAGCCTCCTTCTTCAACGGCAACAGCAGCTTGCTGCTTTGACTTCTCATTATGGATAACTTTGTCAGTGTAGTTTGGTCTGGATTGTGTTTGGCCACCATTGGTACTAGGTGCCTTACACTCTCTAGCAAAATGGCCCATCAAGTTACAGTTGTAACACTTGACTTTGCCTTTCTCCAGTCCAAACTTTCCATTGGTTGCATTGCTTGGGAACTTCCTTCCAGTCCTCTTGTAGAACTTCTTGGCTCTGTGAATGAGAAGAGCCATCTGCTGGACTATTTCCATGTACTCCAGATCATCTGGATGGATACAGTCCAGGTCTTCAAGAGTGAAAAGAGAGTTGCCACAGCTTTCATCAGAAGACACATATGCTTGAGAAGAGCTTCTCTCTTGGAATGGGCTTCCTTGAGTGTAGTTCTCCCTAGGTGTCTCTGGGAAGGTGATGAAAGGACCCTTGGGTGAGTTGTTAGGGTAGCATATAAGATGATGTTTGGGTTCTATGCTATCCCTTTCAACCACATGTAGGGCTGAACCCATTTGATTGTTGGAGTTGCTAGATGAACCCTGCATGTTCATCTTTATCTGGTAGCCACTGAGAATCCCATATAACTCTGTTAGAGTGAGAGTTTTGAGATTTTTAGTTCTCTGGATCACCACACAGTAGTGTGTCCATTGCCTAGGAAGTGAGGACATGAACTTCCTTACAATGTCTCTATTCTCAAGAGAAACTCCTCCATCCACTAGGGTATCCACAATGTCAACATACCTGAAGTATTGTTGAGTCATGGCTCACCTGTTTTGAAGGTGAAGTATTGCAGAACTTCCAAAGTATCAAAAGCTTTCAAAGTATTGAAGGTCAAGTCCAAGACTCCAAAGGTGGTGTGGAAGTCTAAGATAGACCAAGTGACTGGGAATTCTCTATCAACAACAGCTCAAGATCCTCCTAGCACAACCATAGGATCTATTACTATTGCGTTACCATCTATTTCTCTTAATGAGCCCAAGACAAGTAAGGCTTGGGTTTCCAAAGGTAACTAATCATTTACTTTATGCAGGGATAGCTAAAGACAAACAAAAATGTCTTGATCATTGACAGTGGCTGTTCCAGGCACATGACAGGCAATAGGTCACTACCCCAGAACTGGGAAAGGATTGATGGAGGGCTAGTTGCTTTTGGAGGAGATGAAGGTGGTTACATTTCAAGAAAGGGCAAGGTCACATATGGTAAGCTCAACATTGAAAAGGTAAACTTTGTCAAGGAGCTTGGGTACAATCTTCTAAGTGTTTCCCAATTTTGTAATCAGAGTCATAACATGCTCTTTACTAAGGAAGAGTGCATTGTTCTCAAGCCTATGGTGGTCATTCCTCATGAGCATATTCTGCTTAGAGCCCCAAGAAAAGGAACATGTACAAGATGGATTTGCAAGAAACATCTCCCTCTGGAGAAGTTTCATGTTTTCTGTCTAAAGCCAATAGTGATGAGTCTTTCGTATGGCTTAAAATAATGTGCCATGTAAACTTTAAAAACATAAATAAACTGATTAAGAATGATTTGGTAAATGGAATGCCAAAGAAAGAGTTTACAATTGATGACCACTGTGTTGCATGCTTGAAAGGGAAGCAACATAAGGTATCTCGCAAGTCTAAGGAAAGGAACTCCATCACTACACCCCTACACTAGTTACATATGGATCTCTTTGGCCCCACCAGTGTAATGAGTCTAGGAAGGACATCTTACTGTTTAGTGATCATAGATGACTTAAAAAGAATCACTTGGGTCTTCTTCCTTAGAACTAAGGATGAGACTCCTGAGATTCTAAAGAGTTTTATCTTGAAGATTGAGAAACAATCTGATCACAAGGTCAAAATCATAAGATATGATCAGGACTCTGAATTCAAGAACCAAATCCTTGATGCATTCTATGATGAAAAAGGTATTACAAGACAATAAAGTGCTCCAAGGACTCCTCGGCAGAATGGTGTTGCTGAGAGGAGAAACAGGACACTAATTGAAGCTGCATGAACCATGTTGTCTGACTCTAAGCTGCCCATCACCTTCTGGGCAAAGGCAGTCAACACTACCTATTATGTGTAGAACAGAGTTTTAGTAGTTAAGACTCATGGCAAGACTCTTTATGAACTTGGGCATAAGAGGAAACCTTTCATTGGTTTTCTTAGGTCATTTGGTTGTCCTTGCACCATCTTGAATACCAAGGATCAAATTGCCAAATTTGCTGAGAAATCAGATGATGGACACTTCATTGGATACTCTTCCCAAGCTAAGGCTAACAGAGTATACAATCTCAAAACTGGAATTGTTGAGGAGTCAACCAATGTGACTTTCAATGTACACACACCCTGTGTGGCTGGTTCTGGTCCTGATTGGCTCTTTGATCTTGATTTAGTTGCCAACTGTTTTAACAAATCTTGTGAGATTGTTTCAAGATCTGCAGAAAATTTAAACACAGGTGATCCTGATCCAAGATTTAAGCCGAGAAGACCTTCAAGTAACATATTTTCAGCTCCAGTTGGAACTACTTTTGCAAATGAGGTTTCTATCAGCACTAAAATGACAACTTCAACTGATGCATCTGGGATGCCTTCAAATTCCAGCTCAGAGGCTCCACAACCAGATAAAGATGCTTCAATTGCAGAAGACAATGACGGTAGTGGTGACCGTGATCAAGACTTTCTTGATGCTGATAACCACTCCATAGATGACAACAACAATGATGTCACACACTCCTTGGATCAAGTATCTCTTGATAAGTGTGCTGATGTGGTGGGTGAAACATCTATGCCAGATCTAAATTTGTCTAATTTAGATCTTTCTCAGCAACTTGCTGTGATCCCTCAGCTAAGGATCCATAAGTCCCACCCCACCACAAACATCATTGGAGATGTTTTCATAGGGGTAAGAACAAGAGGACAAAAGCATGAAGCAAATGTTTGTCTTCACTCTTGTTTCTTATCCTAGATAGAGCCAAAGAAAGTTGATGAGGCTCTGAAGCATGGAAGTTGGGTTGAGGCTATGCAACAGGAGCTGCTTCAATTCAAAAAGCAGATTGTTTGGCACTTTTTTCCTCTTCCTCATGGGAAGATTACCATTGGAACCAAATAGGTGTTTAGGAACAAGAAGGATCATAAAGTCATTATTATCAAGAACAAAGCTAGACTAGTTGTTTAAGGGTACACACAAGAAGAAGGGATTGACTACACTGATGTCTTTGCTCGTGTAGCAAAACTGGAAGCTGTTAGGATATTCCTGGCATTTGCTGCATCCAAGAACTTCAAGGTCATTCAACTTGATGTGAAGTGTGCTATTGATTAAGAGGTGTATGTCAAACAACCACCTAGTTTTGTAGATCCTGATCATCCTGATTATGTCTGCAAGCTTGACAAAGCTCTTCATGGGATACATCAGGCACCCAAGAAGTGGTATGAGACACTATTTGGGTATCTTTGCAAACATGGATACATGAGAGGTACTATAGATGGAACTCTTTTCATCAAAGGACAAGAAAATGACATATTGCTAGTTTAAGTATATGTAGATGTCATCATCTTTGGATTAACTAATCCAAAGCTCTGCAAAGACTTTGAGAAGCTAATGAAGGACATATTTGAAATAAGTGCCATGGGGAACTTAATTTCTTTCTGGGAATTCAAGTGAAGCTAGTTGAAGATGGCATCTTCATTAGTCAGTCAAAGTATGTTCAGGACATACTCAAGAGGTTAAACATGACTGATTGTAAGATTGTTAAGAAACCCATAGTTAGAAACCACTCCCTTGGACCTGAGAGGGGGAGTTTATAGATGAACACTTATAAAGGGCTATGATTGGGTCTCTTATGTATATTACAGCTAGCAGGCCTCATATCATGTTTGCTACATGTATTTGTGCAAGATATCAAGCCAACCCTAAGATGTCTCACCTTATCACTGTCAAGAGGATTCTAAGATACCTGAAAGGTGCTTCAACACTTGGTTTGTGGTATTCTAAGAATTCTAACTTCAATCTGTATACATACACAGATAGTGATTATAGTGGTTGTAACGTGACTACAAAGTGTACATCTAGGGGATGCCAGTTTCTTCATGGAAGGGTTGTCTCATGGCAAAGCAAGAAACAATCCTGTGTCTTTACATCAACTGCTGAAGCTGAATACATTGCTGCTGCAAGTTGCTGTGCTCAAGTGCTTTGGATTCAGAATCAGATGCTGGACTATGGGTTCAACTTGAAGGAGACTCCCATGCAAATAGACAACAATAGTGCTATCTTAATCACAGAGAACCCTATGCAGTACTCAAGGACCAAACACATCAACATCAGGTATCATTTAATAAGAGATAATTATGAAAAGGGATTAATTAAACTAGTCAAAGTTCATATAATTGAACATTATGCTGATCTGTTTACAAAGGCATTTGATGAAAATAGATTTAAATATCTTTGTCAACTATTGGATGATCAACTTTGAGTAGGTTTTTCTTAAAACTAATTCTTATTATTTCTTAAAACATGTGTGTCCTTAGTTTTCTAGTTCATCACTTTCATAAGCACTTGTTTTCTTTGGATGAAAATCTTTTTAGAGACTTTCCTTAGATTTATGAAAGTTTTGATCCTTCGAAAGTTATATTTTTAACTTGGGAAGAAAATCATGCCGTCAAAACAAATAACTGTCTAAGAAGTTTACCTTTAGAAGAGATTTCTAAAATATCTTCCGAAGCTTAAATGGTTGCCTAAGACACTTATATGTTTTCAAGGACCTTTTTTCTTCCGAAGCAAAATTAACTCTCGGAAGCTTTGTTCTTTTATGTACAAAGCATTCAAGTCTTAGTTTCTCTTCTGAAGCATCAAAACTCTCAGGAAATTCTTCTAAAGTCATTTTAGCTACGAAAGCTTTTTCATTAAAACTTCCGAAGATAATTTACCTTCGGAAGCTTTTTGAATTCCAAGAAAACTACTTTTTGAGCAAAACTAAACTACTTTTTTAGAGGTGGGAGAAGCATCTGGTATGTGGACAGTGGAGGATCCATGCACATGACTGGGAGCAGCTCTCTTCTTCATGATTACTCTCAGGGAAAGAAGGGATTT
This sequence comes from Flaveria trinervia, assembly GCA_025506515.1. Lineage (NCBI taxonomy): Eukaryota > Viridiplantae > Streptophyta > Magnoliopsida > Asterales > Asteraceae > Flaveria > Flaveria trinervia. The sequence continues at coordinate 66,720,891 of CM046446.1, forward strand.
GTCTCATTTGGAAATGATGCTAAAGGTTACATCATTGGAAAGGGATTTGTGTCTAATGGAGATATTAGATTTGATGATGTCAACCATGTGGAGAATCTCAAATACAATTTGTTGAGTGTCAGTCAGATGTGTGACAAAGGACATGTTGCTCTTTTCACAAGCCAGAATTGTAGGATTCTGTCTTCCAAGGTTCTGAGCCTGATTGACAAAGTACTGGATGATAATACTCTCCTGAAGGCCAACAGGATAGGAAGGGTATATGCCTTGGATCTGTCAAAAAAATTGAGTTAAGAGGCCATCCATGCTTGTTCTCCAAGGCCTCTCTCCAAGAATCTAAACTGTGGCATAGAAGGCTGGGTCATGTTAATCTCAAAAACATGAATCAGCTGATCCACAAGAGTTTAGTGAGAGGTCTTCCAATAAAGGAGTTCAATTGTGATGAAATCTGCACTGCATGCTTAAAAGGGAAACAACATAAAGTTTCATTCCAACCATAGAAGAATCCAAGTCTAACGCCTGCTTACAACTACTACACATGGATATTTTTGGTCCTGTGAAGGTAATGAGTATGGCAAAGAAGAAATACTGTCTGGTAATTGTGGATGATTACTCTAGATATGTATGGACCTTCTTCTTGCATTCAAAGGATGAGGCTGCTCAGTCCATTATGAACTTTGTGTTACACGTTGAGAAGCAGTATTCCCTACCAGTTAAGTGTGTGAGGAGTGACAATGGTATTGAATTTAGAAACCACACTCTTGATGAGTTTTACTTGTCAAAGGGAATCAAGAGGCAGTATAGCATCCCAAGGACTCCAGAGCAAAATGGAGTAGTAGAGAGAAAGAACAGGACCCTCATTGAAGCAGCAAGGTCCATGTTGGCTGATTCTGGTCTGCCACTGACCTTTTGGGCTGAAGCTGTCAATACAGCCTGCTATGTACAGAATAGAACCTTAGTAAATCAGAGGTTGATGAAAACTCCTTATGAAGTTTTACATCATTTAGCCCCTTTGATTTCATTCTTTAGAGCATTTGGGTGTCCCTGTTACATTCTCAACACAAAGGATCAACTCCAAAAGTTTGATTCTAAGGTGGATGCAGGGTATTTTGTTGGGTATTCATCCACTTGCAAGGCTTATAGAGTATTCAATTGTCGGACAAAGATAGTTGAAGAAACCTTGCATGTGAAGTTCAATGAATCCCCTAAGGATACAATTCCACAAAACCCTGTGGAGTTGTTTGATCTGGACATTCTGCAGTATGTTCCTTATCAACCACCTGCTGTTGCAGATCATATGAATCCATCATCTTCTGTAGCTAGTCATCCATCTGGTGTTACTGATGATGATGATGATATCAGTAATCACCTTTTCAAGTTTAGTGTTTAACTGCCTGATTCAGCTAGACCTGATGTTCCTGTAGCTTCAGTAGCACAATACACAACAAATGTTGCTGAGATTTCTACAACTTCAACTTCCTTTGAATTACCATCTACTGATTGTGTACCAAGATCTAAAGAATCACCCTATGTGTACCAAGATCTGAAGAATCACCATCTACTGATTGTGTACCAAGATCTGAAGAATCACCCTATGTGTACAAACACTTGCACAGATCTTATTGTGTACCAAGATCTGAAGAATCACCCTATGTCTCAAATCATTGGTGATATCAATGCTAGCGTTTCAACAAGAAGTCAATTGTCAAATTTTTGCTTCTATGCTCTCTTCATTAGTCAGCAAGAGCCAAAGAACTATCACATTGCTTTAAGGGACAATGGATGGGTTGAAGCCATGCAGCTTGAGCTTCTTCAGTTCAAGAAACAGCAAGTGTGGGAACTGGTTCATCTACCTCCAGGTAAGTGTGCAATAGGCACTAAATGGGTGTTTAGGAACAAAACTGATGAAAATGAGCTTATTGTTAAGACAAGGCCAGACTGGTTGTATAGGGGTTTTCACAAGAGGAAGGTATTGATTATAATGAAACATTTGCCCCTGTAGCCAGACTGGAAGCAATTCGATTGTTTTTAGCTTATGCTGCTTATCACAACCTTAAAGCTTTTCAAATGGATGTCAAAAGTGCATTTTTGTATGGGAAAATTAAAGAAGAGGTTTATGTATGTCAACCACCAGGTTTTGAGGACAATAAACATCCTAATTGGGTGTATAAGCTTGATAAGGCTCTCTATGGGTTGAAACAAGCTCCTAGAGCCTAGTATGAGACATTATCAAACTTTCTTCTGGAAAATAATTTCACTAGAGGCTCCATAGATAAGACTTTATTCATTAAGAAAGCTGGGAAGCATAATCTACTTGTTCAAATTTATGTAGATGATATAATTTTTGCATCCTCTGATCCACAGTTGTGTGATGCCTTTACAAAGTTGATGCAACAGAAGTTTGAAATGAGTGCCATGGGAGAATTACAGTTCTTTCTGGGTTTGCAAATCAAACAAAAGGCTGATGGAATTTTCATTCATCAGTCCAAATACACAAAAGATCTTTTGGAAAAGTTTGATTTACACAAGTGTAAGCCCTGTTCTACTCCCATGTGCAACACCACACAACTGGATACAGATCAGAAAGGTAAAGTGGTTGATGAAACACTTTACAGATGTATGATTGGGTCCTTGATGTACTTAACAGCTTCTAGACCAGATATTATGTTTGCTACATGTGTTTGTGCTAGATTTCAGGCTGCACCTAAGTAGTCTCATTGATTGCAGTCAAGAGGATCTTTAGATATCTGCAAGGCACTCCATCTCTAGGTTTATGGTATTCTACTAGACATTCTGGTAAATTAGTTGCTTTTTCTGACAGTGACTATGCAGGGTGTAAGTTGACAAGAAAGTCCACTTCTGGAGGATGCCAATTCTTAGGCAACTGCTTGATTTCTTGGCAGAGTAAGAAGCAGACCTCAGTTGCTACATCAACTGCTGAAGCAGAGTACATTGCTGTTGCAAGCTGTACATCTCAGGTATTCTGGCTTCAAAACTGTCACACCCCAACCTTGACGGCGGAAACTTCGAGATGTGAGGGTTACAATTGTTCACAGCCACATAACGCTATTTATTAAATCCAAATGTATTAATCATAAGATTGAATTGTAACATTACAAGCAAAAGTTTCAACAAAGAATACATCATGTACAATTGCTACAAATAACATGATCATCCATTTTATCTCTAGGTCCAATCCTAGATGTGATAAGCTTCAAAGAGTAGAACACATACTTGAGATATTCCTGAAACATGTTAAAAAATAAAAGAGGTCAACATAAAAATGTTGGTGAGCATTCCATAGTTTTTAATACATAAGTATATAAAAGATGGCAATTCAAGTTATAAGTTAGTGAATAAAGTGATTAGGGATGTTATGAACAATGCAACAATCAAACCTCGACAAAAGTTTTACAAGTCTCAAACGTTAAAAGTATATACGATCAGCTAAGTGTACTCGAATCAACCAAGCAGGCTTGTCTTACCCATAGATCTATGACTTCGCTGGGCTAGCAATAGTTAATGATTGTACATATAACGCCATAACATGGTAATCACGAAAGTTCGACTAACCACAACTTTTACAAGATGAATTGCCATAGGTTACAAGTCTCAAATAAGTCTATGAGTGCAATAGTATAAGTTAACATGTTTCACCCGAAAGTGTGAAAATAGGAAAAAGGGGTAAGAAAACTCACATTGATATAAGCATTACAAGATGATAAATAAAGTTTAAGGGATGATCCACAGCAATCCCAAGTATTCATTACAAGGCACCTAAATAAGTTATACAAGATGAAGATTAATAATATGATTAACGTTCAAATAATGTTTAGGGTTTCATAGTTTTAAGGGGTTTTTGATAAGTAACAATTTTCAAAGTAATTATTTTACATTTTTAATTCATTAGAAGAATTATATATGTAAATATTTTATAAATGAATCTCAATATAACAAAGTTGGAGTTCAATATGAAATTATATTTTCTTGGTAACAATGTATTTGTATTTTATATAAAGATGTGAAATAAGAATAACAATAAAGTTTGTAATAAAAATAAAGTCTCATAAGCACGTTTTAAACAATAATTTATACTTGTTATTTGAAAAAATAATGATTTAGTGAGTTATAACGATATTCAATGTCTATTTTATAAGTAAAATAATTTAAATATATTATTTGAGCAAAATAACTATTTGGTAATTAAACAATATTTTAAGTTTAACTTATGAGAAACAATCTAGATATATTAGTTGGAACAAATAATGATTTAATAAGTTAAACAATATTTAAAATCTATTTAATAACAAATTATATTGTTTGTTTAAAATGATTAATGATAATATTAGATATTATAAGAAATAAATTTCTAGAAAATTAGTTAGGTGATTTTAAAAATATTTGTAGTTTTAAATGAATTAGTATATTTGTTATAAATTTTCTAAAATTTATTTTGGGCTAAAAACCCCTAAAAATTTACATGATGGTGCCCGGGTTCGAACCCGGGACCTCATGTGTGTGGGGAAGCATCTTAACCGGTGAACCAGGGCCTTGGCCGTGCAAGATTTCCGTTTTGAAATGTTATAAACATAATTCCAATGAATTCCCCCAAATTGCATAACCCTAGAATCATCTTTGATTGAATTCACCTCAGTTTGATTTTGTTAACGCTTACAATCATGGGGCTTTTGTTCCCCATGTATAGACGAGTGTGTACATGCGGTTAATTACCCGAACGATGTTACGTTGATGATGAACGAATGTAGGAGAGCTCGCGACCAAGCCTAATCTGTTCGATATGCAAAAGTGGATGATAATCCAATTGATTATGCAGAAAGCTTCTAGTAACCTCCGAGATCAAAAGCCCTCATTCAATTTTGGTTTACGAGGACCAGGTAACGAAGTTCGAATAAGGGTCGGTTCGCGTTGAAGGTGAGTGATCGAAGGTGATGATTGTGTTGGTTTCAGGTAAAATTGAGGGTTCTAATGATTTAGGAATTGGAATACGGTTGATTAGGTGAAGTTAATTAGATTACTATGAACGTTTAATGGCAGAACGGCTATGAATTTAAGAGTGTTTCGGTTATTTAGTCGATGGGTACATGTAACCGACGATTAAACGAAATCAAGGTCACATTCATGTTTGAGACAGTTATAAGAATGATTTGGAATGATTTGGGGTTAATACGTGATTGATTTCGGGTGTTTTGGGAAGCTTTAAGGGTCGCCGGAAGGCTGCCGGCGTTTGGCCGGAACCGTGGCCGAAAAAAAAACAGGGGTTGCACAAAGGGGCGGTTGGTTTCCATTATTTTCACAAATGGTCCCTGTGGTTTAATTTCTAACATTTCATGCACAAACTTTAATATTTAAGGTTTCAAAATTCACATAATAACCCCCCGGACTTAAATTAAATTTTCCAAATTATTGTTATTTGTAACAACATTATTATTATTATTATTATTATTATTATTATTATTTAATAGTTACATTATAAACTTTCAAGCTTAAGGATTAAAAGATAAATTAAAGTAATGAGCATAAGTAACCACGAGTTTCAATTTAGGCAACAATAGTACTTACAAGATTAAACGACGTTAACTTTCAATTAACGTAAAGATACAGGATGTTACAGTCTCCCCAGCTTGAAAGAATTTCGTCCCGAAATTAAGAATAAAAACTTAAATGAACAAAAGAAGTTATACTGAAAAGCAAGTGTACAACGGCCAGTGATAGACGTATGATTACGGGTGAGATGGAACCTTACAAGTCTCTTGACATAATGCATACCAATTTGAATTCTTCCCGTGAAATACGAGACGCTTTGAAATTTGGCTTATGAAATGTTAAAAGACGATGACGAGTTACCGTGGTATGTTAGACTTATAAACCACAACTTCTAGCATATAATCTCGTAGCAAAGCGATGTATTGAAATCAATAAAAGACCACAATTGTAAGAAAGGTTAACCGTCGGAATTTAAGACTTCCAAACGTCACCGAAAAGATCTTAACACATATCTTGTGAATATATACTGCTCCTTTGACCAAGCCGTCGGTCTAAGAATAATACGATATGCGAAGATTTTGGAATGAGTTCACAACGATAACTAGAAACATTTCTAATTGCAGGAAAATGAATCGATCATTAAAATTTAACGATCGATATTTACCGACATACCACGGTATACGACTATTTGAAACCGCTACAAGTCAATTTCTCGACCCGTTATCCCACATAAATCAAATTGAATTTTTAGTCAATCGGTCTATAATGCACCAATTGTCATAATGACAGCTAAGGTAAGAGGCTCTTAATGAATGAAAAGTTAAACAGGAGATCCATAGGATCACTAATGTTAGGTCTTGTCATATGTGAAGGTAAGACACTCGGATACATACCAAATCACGTCTTTTCCTTTATGCCAAACCCATGACTACAAATTACGAAATTTTATGAATCGTTATATCCGCGTCACAATGTAGGTAATAACGAGTCTCGTTAGTCGAAACCAAGATAGAGTTTTAAAGATTTCCAAAGTTAAGGGTTCAAAAGTGATTTAAGAAGTAACGCAAACAATAAGACATGCATTTGTAACCATGTTTTGCAAGTAACAAATTCCAAATATAGATTGCATACGAAATTCATCAACCCATAAGTACAGTCGAGAACATTCGTATGACTAGAAAGACCTAACCACGAGTTGATAATGTCTTTATTTAGTAGAAAGATTGTTTAAGAAGACTACCATCACACCAGCATGTGTTGATGATATCTCAAAATGAAAGTTGATAATAGGGAATAAATGGTTCGATATAGCTAGATCAATTCAAAACATAAGGATAAAGGGAAAGAAATCATTTTAAGAATTTAAATGCTCCAAGCTTGGAATCAAAATCAACCTAGAGCGATCGGGTCCCCTTTCAAGTTTAGAGATCATGCTTTGGCTTGATAGGTCGAAACACTAACATTGTTTCACCCTGCAAGTTAGTACATGTTTCTCGTCACTTGATTACAAACTTGGTAAGTTGAAGATCAAGAAATGAGAATAGTCATCAAGGTGTGGTTTTCACTCCTAACTTGATGGTGTATTCCCAAGGTATGACCACTAACTTACCAATCAAAAAGTTCGATCCCAACTCCTTGTTGAGGATCCACAAAAATAAGACGAGGTAACTCACCATTAAGGCAAGGGAAATCACTCCTATCTTAACGGTGAAGTTTTACAAAAATAAAATATAACAAGATGAACTTCTTCATCAAAATCCAGAATTCACTCCTACTTTGATGAAGTCGTCTCATTTGAACAAATACAATTCATAAAATGATATTATCATCAAGGTATGGATTTCACGCCTATCTTGATGATTAAATTTCATAATAGCAAGAAAACAATCGAAGATTGACATTTGTCACCAAAGTACGGGTTTCAGTCCTATTTTGGTGAGATCATGTCATTTGTGAAGTGTCATTCCAAGGAAAATAATTGAAGTCAATCCTCGGGATAAGGAAATTAACCCGATCCAGAGGATGAAATTTTATAAATCACAATTGAAAACCATTTACCGAAACGAATAGAGAATCATCAAAGTAAGGGAATCACCCCTGCTTTGATGAGTTAGAAACATTAGGAGATACGAGTGTTCTTAGTCATAGGTTGGTTTGCAAACACTTGCATCTCTCACGGTACAGACGGTACGGAGTTTGACTTAACAACGAAAAGAAAATAATATCAATTAGAAACTCGGAAAATTTCAAGTTACATCAATATAACAAAAGGAAAAATCATGCTTACAATCTTAAGATCAAAGTTCGAGATAGCGGAATTTGTTATGATGGTGTTCAAATCTTGAATAATTTAAATCAGGAAGGCAAAATCAAAGACGAGAATGATTCGACATCATAATGAGATGTGAACATTCGATTCACAATCGAAGGGAATATATGGACTTCAAGTAAACGGATTTAATGATCGAGTCAAATCACCATTTACACTTTACCTAGACAAGGTATCCCGAGATGTAGGAATTCCACCTACAGCATTTCATGTTCTTAGTTATGTGACACATCCTTAGAAGACTTGAACCATAAGTAACGGTTTAAACTTTTGAGGGGCCACTCGGTTTAGATTCCCAATATCTTTGGATATATTAAGAGTCATGCACGCGTTGGTCAAGGTATAGAAATAGATACATGAAACACCCAACGTGTAGCGATGTTTAAATGTAGAAGTTGAAATGTAGAATGGGTTCAATATTAACAGGAACATTATATATGTTAAAAATAAGAAGATATTGAAACTTTGGTGATAAACCAGTTCAAAAAAAAAATCAAAGATTTTTAAGATACAAAGAGGATGGTTCCATTTGGTAATGCATTACCACTTGGAATCGTTGACACGTCAAGGTAAATTGACTCATTTGCCTTAGAGATTTGTGTATATTGACCATAGTTTATCACTCATCCCCGAAATCCCCAGGTAAGCATAACTGGTCTCGCAATGAGATTTATACGATATGCTTGCCTTAGCCCGAAGGCCTTTTGCCAGGAAATCCAGAATACAGGTGTCTATGTGTCACACAAATTTCTTTGGTTTGTGAAATCAAAACCTTGATGGGATTTTCATAGATTAGACATAGAGTTTAAGGAATTGAACCCAGATGCTAAGTGTAGATTCCACATGTCGTTAAGAATAGGTTTAGGAAGTTCATTTGTCGGGGATAATCAAAGTGTTAAAGTTAAGTTTAGGGAGACAAGTAACTAAGTTTAAGCATACATAAGGCAATCCTATGCTAAGGCATCAAGTTGCACAAAAGACATAGCATTATGTAGCATGCAAACAACATGTAAGCACAAAGGTATAAGGATCTTTCTATAAGGTTCATGCAACTATAGTCTAGGTCACCATTTTTAATAACCTAAATCCCTATAGTTATGGGCTCTGATACCAATCTGTCACACCCCAACCTTGACGGCGGAAACGTCGAGATGTGAGGGTTACGATTGTTCATAGCCACATAACGCTATTTATTAAATCCAAATGTATTAATCATAAGATTGAATTGCAACATTACAAGCAAAAGTTTCAACAAAGAATACATCATGTACAATTGCTACAAATAACATGATCATCCATTTTATCTCTAGGTCCAATCCTAGATGTGATAAGCTTCAAAGAGTAGAACACATACTTAAGATATTCCTGAAACATGTTAAAAAATAAAAGAGGTCAACATAAAAATGTTGGTGAGCATTCCATAGTTTTCAATACATAAGTATATAAAAGATGGCAATTCAAGTCATAAGTTGGTGAATAAAGTGATTAGGGATGTTATGAACAGTGCAACAATCAAACCTCGACAAAAGTTTTACAAGTCTCAAACGTTAAAAGTATATACGATCAGCTAAGTGTACTCGGATCAACCAAGCAGGCTTGTCTTACCCATAGATCTATGACTTCGCTGGGCTAGCAATAGTTAATGATTGTACATATAACGCCATAACATGGTAATCACGAAAGTTCGACTAACCACAACTTTTACAAGATGAATTGCCATAGGTTTACAAGTCTCAAATAAGTCTATGAGTGCAATAGTATAAGTTAACATGTTTCACCCGAAAGTGTGAAAATAGGAAAAAGGGGTAAGGAAAACTCACATTGATATAAGCATTACAAGATGATAAATAAAGTTTAAGGGATGATCCACAGTAATCCCAAGTATTCATTACAAGGCACCTAAATAAGTTATACAAGATGAAGATTAATAATATGATTAACATTCAAATAATGTTTAGGGTTTCAATAGTTTTAAGGGGTTTTTGATAAGTAACAATTTTCAAAGTAATTATTTTACATTTTTAATTCATTAGAAGAATTATATATGTAAATATTTTATAAATGAATCTCAATATAACAAAGTTGGAGTTCAATATGAAATTATATTTTCTTGGTAACAATGTATTTGTATTTTATATAAAGATGTGAAATAAGAATAACAATAAAGTTTGTAATAAAAATAAAGTCTCATAAGCACGTTTTAAACAATAATTTATACTTGTTATTTGAACAAATAATGATTTAGTGAGTTATAACGATATTCAATGTCTATTTTATAAGTAAAATAATTTAAATATATTATTTGAGCAAAATAACTATTTGGTAATTAAACAATATTTTAAGTTTAACTTATGAGAAACAATCTAGATATATTAGTTGGAACAAATAATGATTTAATAAGTTAAACAATATTTAAAATCTATTTAATAACAAATTATATTGTTTGTTTAAAATGATTAATGATAATATTTAGATATTATAAGAAATAAATTTCTAGAAAATTAGTTAGGTGATTTTGAAAATATTTGTAGTTTTAAATGAATTTAGTATATTTGTTATAAATTTTCTGAAATTTATTTTGGGCTAAAAACCCCTAAAAATTTACATGATGGTGCCCGGGTTCGAACCCGGGACCTCATGTGTGTGGGGAAGCATCTTAACCGGTGAACCAGGGCCTTGGCCGTGCAAGATTTCCGTTTTGAAATGTTATAAACATAATTCCAATGAATTCCCCCAAATTGCATAACCCTAGAATCATCTTTGATCGAATTCACCTCAGTTTGATTTTGTTAACGCTTACAATCATAGGGCTTTTGTTCCCCATGTATAGACGAGTGTGTACATGCGGTTAATTACCCGAACGATGTTACGTTGATGATGAACGAATGTAGGAGAGCTCGCGACCAAGCCTAATCTGTTCGATATGCCTCAGCCCATATCAGAAACTGGTATTTATAGGCCTCAGCCCATATCAGATGCGACTGAGCCATTCGTACGATTGGTCCATGCGTATGGTTCCATGGTACGACTGGACCATACTTATAGTTCAGTCTTACGAATGTCCTAATCGCATCTCTCAGTCGCACGACAGCATGGCTCAGTCGTACGACTGAGTCTCATCGCATATGCTCTTGTGAATGACCTAGTTTCATGTGTTTACAACATATCAGGTGTATTACATTAAGCCTAGACTATTCGACGAGCGACGGACACACTATATATGACAATATATGCTCAAACAACTTCCTGCAGCCGGAGGCGGGAACCATGACACATGAGCAGTACACCACCAAGTTTAACGAGATGGCATGTCTGGTGGTGGATTAGGTGACGCCTCTGTCACGAAAGATTAAGAGATACATCTAGGGTTTGCCGGCGGATATTCACAGGCACATGATCGCTGCCCGACCGAGCATGTTTAGGTTGGTGGTGGATTGGCTGGAAGGTTATATGTTGAAAGGGCTGTGGTGGTGGTGGCTGAAGGTAGCTTGAAAGGTGGTAGTGATTGAAATTGAAATGGGAAGAGGTTTGGTCAAGGTGGTGCCCCAACAAATAACAAGAAGGCATAGGTAGACGACTACCGTGTGGTCACATTGGGTGCGGGTTCTAAAAAGTGTGGTAGATGTGGAAGGGAGCATAGTGGGGAATGTAGGCTGGGGTTGAACTTGTGCATCAAATATGGGAAGATGGGGCATATAGCAAAGGACTATCGTACGGTTAGGTGTTATAATTGTGGTGTGGAGGGTCACATGAGTAGAGATTGTAAGAAGCCGAGGGCTGAGGGTTCCGGGGTGAAGAAGACTGGAGGAGAAGGACTAAGGGCGAGTGCCAGGCCATTCACTATGACACAGGAGGAGGCTAGGACGGACCTTGATGTTGTGTCCGGTACGTTTCTAGTGAACCAAACTTTAGCTTTTGTGTTATTTGATTTTGGTGCCGGTAAAAGTTTTATCTCTACTGCTTTCTGTGCTAAGCTGCCTCTTAGTAGTAGATGTGTTGATGCGCCCCTTGATGTAGAAACTGCCAATGGTAAGTCTACCAGAATTTCGGAGGTGCTAGAGGGTTGTGATGTGGAACTAGAAGGTCATAAGTTTCTTGTTAGACCATTCGTGATGACCTTAGTTGATTTCGATTTGGTTCTCGGGATGGACTGGTTGGTGGACTACGAGGTGAACATTATGTGTCACAAGATGATTCGTTTGACAACGCCTGACGGGAGTTCGGTAACGGTCTATGGGGATCGGGTCACGATGATTCGAAAAGTAATCTCAATGGGGGTGGAGGGAAAATGTATGAGGCGTGGATGTAGCGCCTATCTGGCTTATGTGAAGGATGCGGAAACACCAACACCATAGTTGTCCGGTGTCCCGGTTGTGTGTGACTTTCCATATGTGTTTCCTGAAGACTTACCAGGAGTGCCACCTGACCGAGAGATCAAGTTCCAGTTTGTTTACGATACCAGGTGCCCAACCTGTTGCCAAGGCACCGTATCGTTTCCGATTGAGATGAAAGAGCTAATGGAATAGTTGCAAGAGCTGCTTGATAAGGGGTTTATTAGACTGAGTATCTCTCCTTGGGGTGCTTCAGTCTTATTCGTGAAGAAGAAAGACGGTAGTATGAGGATGTGTATTGACTACCGTGAACTGAAGAAGTTGACGATAAAGAATCGATACCCGTTACCAAGGACTGATGATTTGTTTGATCAGCTTCAAGGTGGCAGTTGGTTTTCAAGGATAGATCTTCGATCTGGCTACCATTAGTTGAAAGTGAAGGAGCAGGATATCCCTAAAACAGCTTTTTGCAACGTTATGGTCATTACAAGTTTCTTGTCATGTCTTTTGGCTTGACCAATGCGCCACCTGCCTTTACGGACCTGATGAATCGAGTGTGTCGGAAAATGTTGGATAAATCAGTGATTTTGTTTATTTATGATATACTGATTTATTCGAAGAGTGAGATTGAGCATACCGGTCATATTCAGGAAGTTTTGGAGACGTTGAGAAAGGAGAAGTTGTACGCCAAGTTCTCCAAGTGTGCGTTCTTGTTGCGCGAGGTTCAATTCTTCGGTCATGTGGTGAACCCTGATGGGATTATGGTGGACCCGGCGAAGGTGGACGCGGTGATGCAACAGAAGTCTCCAAAGACGCCATCCGAGATTCGTAGTTTCTTGGGTTTGGCGGGCTACTATAGAAGATTCATCCAAGACTTTTCCAAGATCGCTTCTCCACTAACTAAGTTGACCCGAAAGGATGTGAACTTTGTATGGGGTCAAGCTCAAGTGAAGGCATTCGAAAAATTGAAGGCGAGATTGACTCAAGCTCCTATTCTGTCATTACCTGATGGAAGTGAAGATCTGGTGGTTTATTCTCATGCTTCCTACTCGGGGTTGGGGTGTGTGTTAATGCGGAGAGGGAAGATGATAGCCTATGAATCCTGACAGTTGAAGGTTCATGAGGTTAATTATCCTATTCATGACTTGGATCTAGCAGCCATGGTCTTTGCGCTAAAGATTTGGAGGCACTATCTGTATGGGACGAGGTGCACCATATTCACTGACAACAAGAGCTTGAAGTACTTCTTTGAGCAGAAAGATTTGAATATGAGGCAAAGGAGATGGTTGGAGCTTATAAAAGATTATGATTGCGAGATCCATTACCATCAGGGCAAAGCCAACTTGGTGGCGGACGCCCTTAGCAGAAAAGAGAGACCCGAGCCAATTCAGGTGACAGCATATCAGTTGATCATGACCTCAGATATGACGAAGCAAGTCAAGGAGTTCCAGGATGAGGCCTTGAAAGAAGATCATCTTAACTCTGAGAGAATGAGAGGTCTTGTAGCAGAATTGGGTGAAAACATGCTTGGTGCTAGAACTCGATTCGAGAGGATGTGGATTCCCCGTTTGGGGGTCTACAGGTGAAGTTTTTGGATGAAGCTGATAAGACTCGATACTCTTTTCATCCTGGTGCCAGAAAGATGTATCAAGACATGAAGAAAGATTATTGGTGACCAGGATTGAAACGCAATGTGGTGGAGTATGTGAGTAAATGTCTTACTTGTCTACAAGTGAAGGCCGAGCATCAGAAGCCGTACGGGAAGATCGAACCTTTGGATATACCGTAATGGAAGTGGGAGCACATCACCATGGATTTCATTACATAGCTGCCATGTACCCTGAAAGGGTATGATGCTATATGGGTGGTAGTTGACCGTTTGACGAAGAGTGCTCACTTCCTACCGATCCGCGAGACATATTCATCCAAGAGGTTGGCGGATCTATTCATCAAGGAGATTGTAACTCATCATGGTGTGCCGGTGACTATTGTGTCTCATCGTGACACCCGGTTTACATCAAAATTTTGGAAGAAATTCCACGATGCTATGGGGCGAGGTTGCACATTAGCATGGCTTATCATCCTCAGATAGATGGTTAGTCAGAAAGGACCATTCGGACCTTGGAGGATATGCTTCGTGCTTGTGTTATCGATTTTGGAGGAAGTTGAGATGACCACTTACTGTTAGCTGAGTTCTCATATAAAAACAGTTATCATGCCAGCATTGGTATGCCCCTTATGAGATGCTATACGGTAGGAGATGCAGGACACCCATCTATTGGGGTGACATTGGTTAGAAAGTGTTAGGAAGCGTCAAGGTGATCGAGGCTACGACTAAGAAGCTTGAAAAGATCAAGGACTTCATGAAGGCAACCAAAGATAAACATAAGTCGTATGCTGATAAACGACACAGACCGATTGAGTTTCAGGTGGGTGACTGTTTATGTTGAAGATCCTACCTTGGAAGGGTATCATCAGATTTAGAAAGCGGGGCAAGTTGAGCCCAAGGTATATAGGGCTTTTCTGAATCGTTGCTTGAGTAAGAGAGGTGGCCTATAGACTAGAATTACCCGATGAGTTAAGTGGAATTCACCTAACATTCCATGTATCTCATCTAAGGAAGTATTTAGTGGATAAAGAGATGATTGCTCCACTGGGGTATATCGAAGTGAATGAACGGCTCAATTATGTGGAGCAGCCAGTGGCAATCATCCATCGAAAGGATCTGAGTCTACGTGGTTTTTCTTGTGCCTGTATAGGGGAAGCACAGGAAATGATCCGAGTCTACATGGGAGACTGAAGAGGAAATGAGACAGCATTACCCATGCTTGTTCAAGGAATAACAGGTTTCAAGGACGAAACCTATTTAAGGGGGGTGGACTTGTAACACCCGGATACTCTCTTTGAAGCCGATGAAAGTAGAAAAAGAAATATAGTCCAAAGTCGAGGGACCAAACTTGCCAAAACAGGAAAGAACTTGAAAGAGTGGGGGATTTAGAGGGGAGGGCAGCCCACTCTCCTCCCCCACACTCACTAAATTCAGCCAAGAGAGAAAAGAGGGAGAAAAAGGGATTTCAAGCTTGGTTTTCATGGATTTGAGCATGAAGGTTGATGTGTAGCGGGTTGGATTTGGTTTTCATGGATTCGAGCATGAAGGTTGATGTGTAGCGGGTTGGATTGAAGCTCTACTCGACTGTGTTGTTTGTGTGAGTTCTAGGACCTCTATTTAAAATGTTTTCAACTGATTTGGGGCTGGAACACATAGTAAAACCCGTTTTTGAAATGTGTGTGTTGAACCCATATGTATGTGTTTGTGTGTGATGCGAGTGGAGTTTTTTTTCGGGCTTGTGTGTGCTTGTATGGTGTTGTGGTATATGTTTCTAAGGTTTAGGATGGTTGATTTGGGCTTAGAACGAGTTTAGAAGGGTTTGGAGGCAGAAAAGTGCAGATTGGGTTCGGGATGAACGGCATTTTGCATCAATTAGGGTTAGGCGACTGAATTGCATGCGTGTTGGACCAAAAGAACCAATGAGCCAAGATCAGAAAACCTCTAAGTCCCACATGGTATCACAACAACTGCTGAAAGCTTCATCAGCAGTTTGACAAGTGCTGAAGACTTCAACAGCTGAAGATCAAGTGCTGAAGACTTCAACAGCTGAAGAACTAAAGTGCTGAAGTACAACAGCCGAAGAACACAAGTACTAAAGCTGAACAGCTGAAGAACACAAGTACTGAAGCTGAACAGCTGAAGAACACAAGTGCTGAAGCTGAAAGACCAAAGTACTGAAGTACAACAGCTGAAGAGTTTACAAGTGCTGAAGATCAACAACTGATGTACAAAGTCTGAAGACAAAGACTGAAGACATCAGCTGATGATATCTACTGAAGTCATCAGCTGATGAAACATCTGAAGTTCAAGTCTGAAGATCAAGTACTGAAGTTTCAGTAGTTTGTCACAACTGCTGAAGAGTACTTCTTCAGTAGTTGTGATATCAGTAGTTTTATATTTTTACTTTCAGTAGTTTTGTAAAACGAGTGAAGAGCTTGTTCTTCAGTCGTTGTAGTTTCAGTAGTTTTATGTTTTTCAGTAGTTATAACAACTGATAACACTTAGCATTTTTGTAAGGAGATGTCAGCTGTTTTGACATCTTCAGTAGTTGTGTTTCAGTTGTAATAAATCTGTTAGATGTCACTATCAAGTGACATCAGCAGACGTCACATCTCTTATATAAGAGGTGTCGACCTAATTGTAATTGTGACATTCTGTTACCACGAAAGCGAATATTGAATGAAATATATTTGCAGAAATTCTCTCTCTATAACCGTCTTTGTTCTTCATTGAATATCGTTTTGTTCTTGTGAATTGACTAATTCATTGCTCGATTTCCGCTGCTATACTCTCTAATCAATCAAACATAGATCACTGATCCTAACAATGCGACTGAGGCCCTACGGCCAAAAGGAGTGCGACTGAGGTTCATTCACTTGTGAGTCGTGCGACTGGAGTCCATTTGCTTGTGAGTCATATGACTTAGGGCCATTCGCATGGGGAGTCATACGACTGAGGGTCCATTCGCCTAGGTCCATCTGCATGTGTGCTCATTCGCACAAGGTGTCCATCCACATTTGTGCTCATTCGCACAAGGTGTCCATCCGCATTGTGTTCATTCACACAAGTGTTCATCCGCATTAGTTCCATTCGCATGGGACTCATCCGCATTGTGTTCATTCGCATTGGGTCCATACATATGGGGCCCATTTGCCTGGTGTTCATCCGTATTGTGCTCAGTCGCCTGGGAGGCCATGCCACTGAAGGGTGCCAATACGCTCAAGTAGGGCTTGTGCACCCGAGGGAAACATAGTTTATTTGCTGACTTTCGGGAGAAAGTGCATATGTAAGTTTTGACGTGGAAGGTTTCAGGGGCTTTATGTGAGATGACTTTTGAGGCCATAGAGGTTATGTTGGGCATGGATGACGATGATGTATGATGTTGTATGTTATGCATGATGTATGTTATGAATGTATGTTGATGCCCTGTATGATGATGTTGATTGTGTATGTTGATGTTCCTTATATTATGTATGATTATCTTTCCCTTGGCTTTAGCGGAATGTTAATGAATGAAATGAAAGTATTATGTAACGTAAAGTGGAAGATAATGAAAAGAGGAACAAGATGAATAAATGAACGCATTAATGAACGAATGAAAGTATGAAAGGCTTGCAAGCAAACGTATGGAGGTTCACACCAATGAAGGGTGTTAGCTCAACTGTGTGCGGGTTAATTATCCTAGAAGGATGCACACTGGGGTCTTTCTTTATGATTGACCATTTGTATGGAACCATTGTTGCTTACCTTCGGTACAGTGGCTAGGGTGTTATGCACCATGAAGGAAGGTCTATGATAGGCTTCGGCCTAGTACCAGCTTTATGCATGACGGAAGGGTATAGCACATAACAATGGTACACATGAGCCTTACCTACGGTATTGCGGCCAGGGTGCTGTGCACCATGATGGAAGGTCTATGATAGGCTTTGACCCAGTACCAGCTTTATGCATGACGGAAGGGTAAAGTTCATGGTGTTGACGGAAGGAAAAGTTGTAATGAATGAACGAAAGTAAATAGATGAATGATGAAGAAAATAATGATATTATCTATGCGTACGTATGATGTATGATCACATGTAAAAGTAACGAACGGTTTTAAGGAAAGTAAAGTATGTTTTATTATAAAACTTGAACTCACTCAGCAACGCTGACTTTTATGTGTTTCCTGTTGGCAAGTAATGTTGCTGAGGATGACACGGGGCGGCTACTCAGCTCTATTAGGATGACATTCTTTTGTTTAATGTTTTTGCATTGTAATGCGAACGAATGATGTTTTGAAATAAACGATTGTATTAACTTGCAAAAGCATTTATAAGGAAATGAAAAGTTATTTTTATGTTTTCGCTACAATGTTATGAATGTTAAATGCAAAGATATATATTTTATGTGTAATGATTTACCAGCTGTAAGCGTCCTGGGAACGGGGCCTTACATGTTCAAAGCCAAGAATTTTGATGCTAATGTGGAAGCGACATCATCAATAAATTTAGAACAACCAATCTTTTTTGTTTTTGTTTTATGGTTATAGCTTGGTTTTATAGCTTTAAGCTAAAACCCTAGTCCATCTTTTCTTTTTGTTTTAATAATGGAGCCCAAGTAATAACCCAATTGTGTTCATGAGCCCATTTGCAACCCTAGTTTACAAACCCTAATTCGGCATCCCTAATGTGGCTGCAAAGGCCACCTACGGCAGCCCCTTCCATTCGAGCAAACCATAATTCGGTAGCCACAATCCGATTCGGCAGCCCTATTCGGCTGCAACACTTGGTTCGCAAGCATCCCTAATCTACAGCCCTCTTCTAATCACAAAATACAACTTTGATTAAATCGCAACTCTAATTGGGCAGCCCTAATTCTGCAGAGCTGCTTACGGCAGCCTCAACCATCTGCAAGCAACCCGTAGCTTTTTGATCCTTGAGGCAGCCTCTTTCATTTGCTTTCTTGCAAGATCTGCATCGGATCCTGTATTGTTGATTGATTGTTGATGAAATTTCTATTGTAGCATAATGTTGATGAATCCAAATCATTGGATTTCTCATGAAGAACATACTAACTTTTTCTCCAAGTTTTCTTCAGATCTTCAATAATTTTAGCAATCTAACCATGAAATCTCATCAAAATCAATATGAATCCATCAACTCCGGCTCTGATACCAATTGTGTGTTCCCGATATGAATGGGAACGATGAGCTTGGATCTTAGGATTCATATTGATAATAACAAAACTTGAATGATTCGATGCTAAAATACAATAATGATGATGAACACAAAGGTATTTAATGTTTGATGTTTATTGATATGATGTTGAGATCATCATCCATGGAGGATGATGATATAATGATATTGTTGATGGAATTAATTCCCACCCTTGGTGGTGATTATTCACATTATAATTGATGATATATGCTTATATTTATACTAGTCTAGTAATTACAATAATTACAAAATAAACCCTAGACTAATATTTTTGTTGCTTTTGTTCTGCATGCCTTCAACTTCAAAAATATTGGAAATCTTTAATTTCTTCAAAGGTAGAATACCCAACAATGTGCAACTGCTTTATGATATTTTTTTGAGATAAACTGAGCTGCCTTTCACATTTTGTGAAAGCCTTCCACTTGTAAGAAATCTGCATTTTTTCTCATGAAAGATTTCAATTCATGTATTAGGAGAAGACAAATATGTTGTCATAGTATGTGGCTTGAATGTTGGTAGCAGCTCTTCTAACCCCCTTCAGTTGCAGCTTCTTGTTGTTCACATTACTGGACATCTAGGAGATAAAAGGTCCAATATTTTCATTGGTCTCTATCTTCACTAGTTTTATGTAATGATATCTCATTTATTTCTTTTTCTAAACAGCAACAACAGTCTGCTGCACAAATAGTTCAAGTAGTTGTTGCTAGTGATTCTGTCCATATTCGACATGGGCTTCTTAATAGCCAAATAATTGAGCTAATTGATGGGATCAACTTCACAATTTTTCACTAAAAATTCAAATGATGACAAGATAAATATTTTATTGATTGCAAAATCTGGCCTCCAAGGACCAATCTAAATTAACTGAAGCTATCAAAGAGTTGGATATCTTTTTGACTCAGGTGCTTGAACATATATGTACAACCATAAATAAGCGCTAGCCTGATTGTAATAATCTTTAGTTGTATGCTGATTGCTGGAGGTCTTCCTATAGATATCATGCATGGATACAACGACCCTGCAAACTTTGCTCTTCCACAACAGGTTATCATAATTTAAAATTAAAATAAATAATGTCTTTCGTGATGTAGTTAATCTTCTTTCTTTTTTTTTCCTTACAGCCTTTGAATAAATGTCTTTTTCCCGGATCATTAGTCTATAACAAATTTCAGTCCTGCACTAATCTCATATCTTTGATGTACATGAGATCCATAATACAAAACATGTATTTGCTAGAGATGTTGCTTGGACCCTTATACTTATGATTGGGTCAATCCAGATTACGTTTGATGCATTATGGTTCTATTGAAAAGGATATAGCGTAAAAAGAAACTGGTTGAATGTCGTCTGAAGTAGTGAAGTGTTTGATCCACACACTTCATTAAGAAATTTAGATTATCGTTGTAGTACTTTACTTTTTTTGTAATCATATTCAACAAATAGAATTCTATATTAAGTTTTTGACTCGTGTTTTGACCTGTTACCCAACCCGCCCATGTTTCCATCTATATTTCTTGTTATTAGTGCTTAGTATTTGCTTATAATTCGAATGAGTTTTAGATTTCTTGGAATATCAGGTAAAATATTGATGATCTTAAGAAGTATTCAGAAGCAAAAGAAACATTGGAATTCATGGAAAGGACATTGAGGTGGAGGCACCTAGCCCCAACTACACCCAATACACTTGGTAACATATTATACAACTTTTTTATAAATCTCTTTGTTCTTTACAATAGTTTCTAATTGTGACACTAAAATCTTGGTTCATAGAATGTTATCCCTTTACTGATAAAGATCCTTTCTTCATTAAGAGCTATCCACATGTGTACTTTGTTGGTAATCAAGATAAATATGCAACTCGAATACTAAAAGGTTTCTGTCATAAAAATTGTTAGCTACCTACTCATTTCTTTTAATACATTTATCAGCAGTAAATTTTAGATATTTTGGTAAAACTTTCATGCAGGACAAGAGGGTCAGGTGGTGAGACTCATTTCTATTCCTAAGTTTAGTGAGACATGCGTTGCTGTTACGGTAAGTACTGTTATTCTCTAAAAAGATACATGGGAGAGTTGGAAAAGGAAAACATATTACACAGTATTATTTGCTTAACCAGAGACTTACAAAAATGGACTTTGTTGGACCTTGAAAGGATCATACATGCTAATTCATTTGGTGAGTTGATGGTTGTTTTGCTGGAAACTCCCCAAGTCCAAGAAGTAATGCGGATGAAGAATCTGCTAAGAAGAACCAACCGTTGACTACCCGCATTTGTAAATGCGGAATACAAAGAACAAATGCTAACAAGTATTTGTTCTTCCACATTAACAAATGCGGA
This sequence comes from Flaveria trinervia, assembly GCA_025506515.1. Lineage (NCBI taxonomy): Eukaryota > Viridiplantae > Streptophyta > Magnoliopsida > Asterales > Asteraceae > Flaveria > Flaveria trinervia. The sequence continues at coordinate 66,742,195 of CM046446.1, forward strand.
TAGTCTAAAGGATATGTGGACAAGTTTTGTTCGTCCACATTTGCAAATACGGATGACCAGCAACAAATGCGCATAAGTATTTGTTCATTCGCATTACCCAATGCGAATGACCAACTACTAATGCGGATGACAACAGAAGAGATGCTGATCAAGTACAACTCATCTGCATTTGACAATGCAGATGAACAGAAGAAATGTTGACGAAGACTTACACTAGTTCTGATGTATAGGTCAGGGGTAGTTTAGTCATTTTGTAAAGGGGCATCTTGTCAGCCTATAAATAGAATAGAAAACCTTGTACATGAGGCGACTATTGATAGAAAATTACAATAATTTGTATTCTAGATTCTCAAGGTGTAATATTACTATGTTTTCTCAAACCCTAGCATTTATTATAATCAATCACCTTCATCAATATATACAAGCATTTATGAGTATCTTCCTGCATTGAATGTTTATTGATTGTTTGTTTTCGCCATTCAATCTCTGACTTGATCACTATATTCGATCCTAGTAAGAATCTTAATCTCACTACCCAGTCAATTGGTATCAGAGCTTTGGCTGTCGGTTCTTTTTTAGATCTATCGAAGATCTGAATAGGACTTGATTGATCTAGTGATCGAGTTGCTAATAGAGTGTTCTATCACCTCTATTTAGTAAACAAGAGAATATACTCTTCAACAATTACTGTTCATAATTCCTCACCCTCAAGAACAAACCAACAGTACCCATTTTCGAAGCTGTGAACAGTCAACATAACAAAAAGCTTCAATAGAAACTAAGAAACATAGTAGATATGATTCTTTGAGCCTGTTTTGGATGATTTGGACAAGTTGGACTAAGTGAACTTAAAAAACTTATCTAATCTACATTAACAAGTTAAAATTACTTTGTTAAAATGTATTCACACAGTTTTTTTAACACTTGGCCATACACCTAAATCCCGCATGCTTAAACACAAATCTGAGTTTAAGCAATGGAAAATCATATTCAAGAATTACATTACAGGTGTGGGTCTGGACTTTTGGATCTCAATATGCAAGGGGCCATATATCCCTGTTACTTTGTCTGCAGATCAAGCTTCCATCTACAAAACATCAAGAATACCTATTAAGGATCTGATTCTTGATGATGATGAATACAAGAAAATCAAGATTGATCTCAAAGCTTACTCCATACTCACTCAAGCACTCAAGATGGATGTGTTGAAAAGACTAGAAAAGTATGACACTGCTAAAGCAGTATGGGATGTACTGCTAATTATGTGTGAGGGAAGCAGTGAAGTTGAAGAGATTAACAAGGATAAACTTGTTAATCAGTATGAAACATTTCATCACTCTAAAGTGGAGTCCATATCTAAACAACTGCACAGATTTGTGCAATTGGTAAATGACTTAGAAATTATGGGAGTCACTTATAAAGTCAAAGAGTTAAACAAGAAAATGCTGCACAATCTTCCAAAGACCTAGAAACAAAATATGACCATGTTGAAGAACACTCTTGATCTGGAGAGTACTACCCTAGATATAATGATAGCCAAGATAGAAGTATTGGATCCAGATGAAAGAAGCAGAAACTTAGGTGGACCCAAAGTGATTGAGGCATACAAGTTTCCATTAGACTCTTACTCTGTGGAAAATGTCTTCATTACTGAGGAGGATGATTTTATCTCTTCAAGAGATCAACTGAAAACCACTGGATTCATTACAACTCCACCCATTAACCATCCATCAACATCGTTCCAAGCATTAGGATTCACTACAACTCCTTCAAACACTCTTGATGATACAAGATCTGAAAAACAAAAAGCAACTTACAATGCCTTTGTTGCCAGCTTTGAAGGCTACTTGGGAGGAAGACTCACCTTAGCACATCTGATCTAGGAAGACTTAGAAGAAATGGATCCAGTTGATGTAGAAGAAATGGATTTGCAATGGCAAATGGCCATGATTGCTATAAGAGCCAAGAAGTTTTTCAAAAAGAGAAGAAAACTTAGCCTTAATGAAAACACCAAGCTTGGGTATGACAAATCCAAAGTGAAGTGCTTCAACTGTGGCATGACTGGCCACTTCTCCAGAGAATGCAATGCCCGCAAAAGAAACAACTTTCAAAGGAACTCTCAGAGCCAGTCATCCTCACAGCCAAACTCAAGTTTTCATTCCAATAATCATCAGTAGCAGTATCATCATCCACAACAACATCAAACATATCAGACTCAACCTCAATTGACAAATCAAGCTCATGGAAGCAGTCGGTCATCTGCAAATGCTCTTGTGATCAAACAAGATGGAGTATGTGACTAGAGCCTGTATGCAGAGGAAGTATAGCCTCAATTCCAAAATCATGCACTCATGGCTCACATCGATGATGGTCCATCTTCCATGCCTTCTAAGGTAAAATTTAACCTGTGTAGTGATAAATGCATTATTGAACTGCAAGGTTATAGATAGCACAACCATAAACTTGGAGACAAAATAAAAGAGGAAAAGGTTAAGTTAGAGATGCTCAGGAGAGAAATAAAAGGCTTTGAAATCAAAACAAAATCTCTCATCTCTGACATTGAAAAATTACATGGTGAAAAGTACACTCTTGCAGATGAGAATGAGCAACTGACTTAAAAGTTGGCTCAATCTAAAGCTGAACATACACTTACTGAAGTGAAACTAGAAAAGTTTCAACTGTCTTCAGTCAAGCTGCAGGAGATGCTTGATTCTCAAAAGGATCCCAAAGACATGTCTGGGATCGGGTATAACTCTTGTCCTCCACCATACAATGACATTTACACTATCATGCCTGACTCTGTTACACTCAATAAGAAAATTGAACCTAACACTATTGAATCAAAAACAATAGTAAAACAGATCACAAATCCTCTAAACCAACCAAATGTTTAAATTCAAACAAATGATGATAAAATCAGATTAGGACACCCAATTAAAATCAAAGAGTGTTCAGACAAGGAAGTGAGTGTCATCAAACCCTCAAGCCAATCAAGGCAATTGTTCCTTTTGTGAAATTTATACCTGTTGTTTCAAAAGACAAAAAGAAATTTGTGAAGTTAGTGAACCCTCTGCTAAAAGTAGTTATGATAATGAGATTATATCTCCAAATAATTCAAGCAAATCAGACAAGGTTTCACTACAAAGAAACAAAAGAGCTCACTGATTTCAACAGTGAAAATTCTATTAGACCCTTAATCTTCAAAGTTAAAATAAGGAGTCGGTTTTGACATATGCAACAAAGAGCACGTTGATCAGTTTGAGAAAGAGGTAAAGAAAGGGTTGAAGAAACAAAAACAACCCATAAAATTTAACAAAAGTAGTGTTGTGAAGCAAGCTACAAAAAGGGCTGATTCTGATTCCTCCCCTAAGCAAAAGAAAGTGACTCAACTAAAAATGGGAAAAACAGCTAAGTCTTCCAAATCAAACTCAGATTCAAGAAACAAACATATGTATTGTGACATATGTGATATGTTTAGTCACAAAACAGAAGAGTGCTTTTACAATTAATATTGCTCTATCTGTGACATGAACAACCACTCCACTAAAAAATGCTATTTTAACAAATATTGTTCAGTTTGTGATATGAATAATCATAATACATCTGATTGTTACTTCAATATGAAGGGAGTGGGAATTGCTTAGAACAAACCCATCTCAACAACATCATTGTTTAACCCCATATCAAGAGTCATTTGCCTACCAATCAATCTAGGACATCTAGATCAAACAATGATAGGAGTAACATAAAAGAAATGGGGAAGAGTCAAAGAAACAACCATCATATCACTAAGAAAAAGTTTGACCTTCCCAAAGCTAAAATTATTTTTGATAATCAGAAACGGTTTAAATATCTTCGAAAGAATAGAGACCAAAGGTTTTATTACTCCTCTGTCTCTTCAGTTGATGTTGGTGAGATGACCCCAGCAAAATATCACAAGCAATCTCCAAGGTCACCTCAAAATAGATCATAATTTAGAGGAAAGTATCAAGAGGTCACCATCATGGATAGGAACGGGAAACCTGAGACCATCATGGCTTGGGTTCCACATTCTAATTAGTTCGTTTGTGCTTGCAGTGTCATCCATATAGGTCTAATAGCATATGGTACATGGATAGTGGATGTTCTCGACACATGACTGGAGATCGTTCCCTCCTACATGACTTCAAGCAAATACAAGGAACTACTATGGCATTTGGAGGAGATTAATAAGGTGGAAGAATTACTGGTGAAGGATATGTTACAAATGGGATGCTGAGCTTTGATAGAGTGAACTACTATGAACAACTAAACTTCAATCTTCTAAGCATGTCTCAGATCTACAACAAGAAATATTCAACTCACTTTACCGACAGTCATTGCTACTTTCTGAAACCAGGATTTCAGATCTTTGAAGAATGGGTTGTCCTAAAGACTACAAGGAAGAATAACACCTATATCTTAAACATGAATTCTACAACACCAATAGAAGAAACATGTCTTTTGTCAAAAGCATCATTTGATGAGTTGTAACACCCGGTTATTTATTTATTTTGAAGCCGATGAAAGAAGAAAAAGAAATAAAGTCCAAAGTCGAGGGACCAAACTCGCCAATGAAAGAAAGATGGGTGAGTGGGGGTATTCAATGGGAGAGGGTAGCCCTTACCCTCTCCCCACACCCAAAATTCAGTTATAGAGAGAAAGGGAGGAGAAAAAGGGAGAAAAGAGAGAAAAAGGTTGGTTCGGGTGGATTCAAGTGAGCAAAATCATCGTGTAGCGGGTCCAAACGAAGCTCTACTTCTCGGTGTTGTTTGTGTGAGTTCTAGGACCCCTCTTTTACCTATTTTCAACTGATTTTGGACTGGAACACATAGTGAAAACCCATTTTTGTATGTGTGTGTTTGACCCATTTGTATGTGTTTGCGTGTGATGCATTTGGAGTTTGTTTCTGGGCTTGTGCGTGCTTGAATGGGGTTGTGGTATGCATTCTGTAGATCCATATGTACCTAGTTTACGATCTTAATGTAATATGTCTGTCATGTCCTAAATGTAATGAAATGAATGATTTGAATGAAACAGATTATGTGGTTGTTGATCTTAATGTTAAATGTTTCAGTGTATGTTTTAATGTTTATTGTTTATTAATGCAAATTGAACCAACTATATAGGTTTGCAGTTGTTTGAATACATCTTAGTGAAGTAATGATTGAGAAACGTATTCAAACTTAGTCATATGAAGTCTTCATGCGAACGGACCATGCTAATGGACCATAAGTATGAATACTTCATGCTAATGGACTAGTCGCACTACTGAACCAGGAGACAGGATCAGTCGCACGACTGAGACAAACGGATGACTCAGTTGCATGACTGAACCTTCAGTCGTGTGATTGACTCAGTCGCATGCTTTAGTCACACGACTGAACCATGCTAATGGTCCAGTCATACGATTGACTAACCCTAACCTATAAATACCACTTAATTCATGGAAAAACGTAACACTTTGAAGAATTCGACTCCTACACGTACCCTAGCCGTCCAGAACATCCAAGAAAGCCGGTCCAAGTTCATAGATCGTTCTTGATCGATTCCTATTCGTTCTTAATGTTTAGTTTAATCTTATATCGATCGGGTTAACGTTCTCACTAATTGGATTGCCAATCAAATAGGATTCCGCACTATTTGAGTTTGTATACACGTGAATCAGTTAGTACTCCATCCAGTACACGGTCCTTAACAAGTGGTATCAGAGCTAAGGATCTTGATTTACATGTGATTTAATCGATTTTGATATACAAATTGTGTTTTTCACGCAGAAAACGCAATCTTTTTGTGTCAAACGTTGTTTTGGACGTCTCCAGATCATAAAGTTAACGTTTTTCCGGCATACGGCAATTAGGGTTCTTGAGAAATTCGTGTTTTGCGTCAAAATACCTTAAGCTTTCGAATTCTCAAGATTCAGCAGCTTCAGTCGCACGATTGACTCAATCGCATGACTGAATCCATACGCATCTCTCATACGCACGATTGGACTCAGTCGGTCATCCTTACGTACGACTGAATTGCCTAGTCACATTGTTCACTCGCACCTATCCATTCGCACGAGTTAGCCAACCGCATTGGTTCATTCGCACGTCTGAGCCATACGCATTGGGCAATCGCATGAATTGTCCAATCGCACACATGTATTCGCACAAGTAAAACAGTGGGGTTCTAAAGACCAAAGTCATTCGTAATGAAGGATCAATATTCAGCGTTCACTGCCGGAAGGGACTCTAGGATTCAAAATCTGTTGCTTCTAGAAAATGAAGTAGGAAATCATAACAAGTCTCCTAAGCTTATAACGTTAGATGATTACCCACAATGGACGCAAAGATTTGAGATTTACTTAAATGGAGTAGATCCCAATTTGTGGGAGTCGATAGAGACAGGATATAGCATGCCTGTAGGTGCAGATGGAGTCAAACTTACCTTAAGCGGTATGACTGACGGCCAAAAGGTAAAGTACAATGCAGAGAAGAAAGTATATGCTTTGCTGACTCAGTCAATTCCTAACGACATCTTCCATCAATTTTCTGAGAACAAGCAAGCAATGAAGTTGTGGGATGCATTGGAAAAGAGGTATGAAGGAAATGCTTCGTTAAGAGATCTGAAGGCTAAAGCATTGAAGAAGGAGTTTGACAACTTCTCGTCAATGGGAAAGGAGAGCTTCGACGACGTCATTGATCAATTCTACCATTTGATGAGGGAGCTGCGCACTCATGGAGTCACGACGTCTATGGGTTGCAAGAGAAGTAGGTTTCCTTTGTATCCAACCTCAGACAGAATGATTTGCTCGCGAAGTTAGATATCAAAAATTTCATTATGAAGCTGAGAGAGGAAGAGTTGAGGATGAAGTACAGGGCCCTAAAGTCTTCATATGATCAGAATCTGGCATTGAACTCAACTCCACAAGCTAAAACATCTGGAGCGCCACTATAAACGACGTTGGTGTCGAGTTCAGTTGGTCCATCTCAAGCCACTACTTTGGATCTAACACGTCAGGGTCGTCTGGTACCCAATACATAGCACTGAAGCCAATGTTACAAAAATGAAGACCGAGAATCTCGGGAATGTGACTGTAGAGGTAGCAAAGGAGCACATGGATCTCTTAGCAGCTGTTGTCCACTCCTATGATAGGCTAGTTGCTAGGAAAATTAGGAACTGCCATCTGGCAGATGAGGACTACGAGCACGTAGATGAGACAGAGCTGGAGAGAATGGACATCATGTGGGCCTTAGCAAGTGCTTTTAGGAGAGCTAAAAAGTTTGTCGAGAAGATGAGACAGAACTTGATTGATACTAAGGATACAATTTTGGTTTTGACAAGACAAAAGTTACCTGCTTCAACTGTGAGGAAAAGGAGCACTTCAAACGTGAATGTGAGAAGCCCAAGAAGACAGGAAATGGGAATCCATTCTCATCTTTCACTCATTAGGATAAACCCACAAGTAGCCCTACTTTGTCGAGCAGTGATCCTAAAGTTTTAACCGCTCATGATGACGAAGGAAAAGATTGGAGCTTTCGGTTTGTGTCTCTGGGAGAATTCAACATCGCTAGTGTTAAAGATCTAGATGACGACTCAGCAAGCGAAGGTGATATTGCAGTGGAACTCGCGATGTCAAATGTTGAAGACACTGCAACTTTGGTTGATCACCTGCCTGAAGAAGGGACAAGTTCCACAAGTTTATAATCACCAGAACTAGAAAAGTCAGACACGGTTTTGATGGTTGATTCAACCACACCCTCTCAGGTAAGTTCCACTAATCAACTTTTCAATAATCATGCTTGTTCTGATTGTAATAAATTTAGGGAACGCATTGATTTGAAATTTGCTAGGTTATTAGACCATAATGATAACTTAGTAAAGGACTTGCAACTATGCACAGAAGCAATAGAGTCTTAAAACAAAATGAGCACAGCTATAAAGAAAAGATAGAACTTTTAAATAAACAACTTTGGAAACTGAAGTTATAGCCTTTAACCAAGCTAATGACATTAAGTTCTATCTAAACTCCCTAGAAGACACTAAGAAACAAAAAGCAGTTTTGGAAGTAGAAGTAAATTCATTAAAACAAAAACTACATAGTTGGACAAGTTCTTCTCATATTGTCCAACACTTAGTGAGGGAATGCAACAATAGGAGGGTTGGGATATAAAGTGGTTCCACCACCACATGAGACCTTGATGAATGCCAAAAGTAAACCAATAAATAATAACCCAATCAAGGATCATGTAGAGTCCACTCCTCTTGTAAGTGATCCAGATTCCACATGTAAAGCAAATGAATCTGTAACTAAACAAAAGGATGCCACTTGAAAATCAAAAGGTGAAATGCCTTGTGTTAATCAGGACGAACAATTTGAAAAGGTTAAAATAAAGTCTCGTTCAACAAAGTCTATTTCTAAACCAAAAGTACTAAACAAATTAACCAATCACATGCTTCATGTCTAACTCCAAATAAACAAAAAGGAAAAGATGCTAACAATGTTCAAACCATTAATTTTGTTAAACAAGATAAAACATCTAAACAAGAAGTTTCATAACCCAAACAGAATAAAGTCACACGTGTGTCACACACTTCTCCACAGAAACAGTTAAATCGTCAAGTCATGCTACAACTGTGGAAAGTATGGGCACATCGTGTCTTACTCTCCTTATTATCAGACACCAAAGTAAAAGATTGAACTTTATGACACTAAAGCAGGCTCTTCCAAAAGAAGCTCCATGACTCCACCAAAAAGAGTCAGTGAACCTAAAGTTCAACCTATCAGCCAGTCATCTGTTTATCACAAACAGGCCTTACATAAAGCTGGCTTATGGAAAGAAAAGTCTATGTCTGGTAATGAGAACAAGAAGACAAATGATCTTCCCTCACCCTCTAATGGACAATGGGTAGAATTTATGATGTGTGATGCCTCTGGGACACCCAAGCCGGTTAAGGCTTGGTTCCCTCACCCTAACTAATGTTTTCAATTGAATGTGCAGGGTGTTCGCTATAGTGCTGAAACAAAGACTTGGATTGTAGATAGCGGAGCATCAAGGCACATGACTGGAAACCGGGCACTCCTATCAAATGTCAAACAAATCAAAGGAGGTCATGTTTCTTTCGCTGGAAACAGAGGGTAGAACACAGCTCAAGGAGAAGTAGGGAACCAGAAAGTGAAGTTTGACAAGGTAAATTATGTTTAATAACTTCAAAATAATCTGCTATCTGTTTCCCAAATTGTGACAAGGGATTTAAAGTAGTTTTTGACAATAAGAAGTGCTATGTCCTGGAAAAGGACTATGTGATTCCGGAGGAACAAGTCTTAATGTTAGCCTTAAGATATAATGACCTTTACGTCTTGGATCTATCAAAAGCCTCCACAACGGATCATCAGGTTCAGCGCTTCTTGTCAAAAGCTACTGAGAAGGATTCTATCTCCTGGCATAGGAGAATGGAGCACATCAATCCACGAAAGATGAACCACTTGATCCAGAATGATCTAGTGCGAGGAGTCAATGTCAAGAACTTCCAACTCCCGGATTTTTGTGTCGCCTGTAAAAAGGCAAACAGACAAAGAAGTCTCATAAGGCAAAGAAAATTAATTCTATAGAACTACCTCTTGAGCTTCTTCACATGGATCTGTTTGGTCCAGTCAGTACAAGAAGCAACGCATGCGACTTGTATTGCTATGTAGTTACAGATGACTACTCAAGATTCTCTTGGGTGATGTTTCTGAAATCAAAATCAGAACATTTGAGTCATTCAAAGATTTTGTAACTACACTGGAGTCTCTCTACAAGCTGAAGGTGAGACAAGTACGCTTAGACAATGGAACCGAGTTCAAGAACCAATGGATGGAGGCTTTCTGCAAAGAAATGGGAATTGTGCACTAGTTCACTTCCGCTTACACTCCTCAGATGAATGGTGTTGCTGAGAGAAAGAATCACAGCTTAATAGAGACAGCACGCACAATGCTAGCAAACTCGAAACTGCCTATCCAATTTTGGAATGAGGTAGTTGCCAATGCGTGTTACACGTTAAATCGAGTTCTGGTAGTAAAACGTCATGGCAAGATGTGTTACGAGTTACTTCAACGACGTAAACCAAATCTGTAGTACCTCGAACCGTTTGGAGCACCATGTACGTTACTGAAGAAAACTCAGGATGGAAAGTTTAGCGAGAAGGCTGAAGAGGGCATTTGTCTAGGATACAACATACCGAATAAGAGAGTTTACAACAGCTCAACGGGTCAAGTAGAGGTGTGGTGTAACATCGATGTTCAGGGATACACCACTCCTCTTGCTGGAAAAGGACCCGCATTCTTTTTCGACTATGATGGATTCTTCAAGTCCTTCAACATCCCTCTCTCCACTTCTGATGATAAGTTAGTAGCCAAAAGGATGTATGATATTTTAAACACACCTTCACAAGACTCAACATCATCTGGTTCACAAGGTGAATCGTCTAACCACTCAGGGGGAGCACTCGAGGTAAGTGACTCTTCCTCTGACGATGAAGCCATAGAGAATGATCAGAACGATCAGGGGCAAGAAGTTCCAACTACTGCAAGTCCATAAGCATCTGACATTGATGCCTCTGAGTCTTCGGAACCTCACACTCCTACTACCTCAGATACGGAACCAAATGTTCATAATCTTGATTCTAAGGTAGTTGTTCCCCCCACTCCTGGATCACGCCTAAATGTCTATCATCCTCTGGAGAATGTCATTGGGGATGTCAGATTAGGAGTTCAGACAAGAACTCAGCTATATTCAGCTGATTATGTTTCGGTAATGGAAAAAGGATATCTTCACGATGCATACCGTTGTTTTGTGTCATAGTTTGAGCCAAAATACGTTAGTGGAGCCCTAAACGATGAGGCATGGGTTAGCGCCATGCAAGAAGAACTTCTTTAGTTCAAGAAGTTAGGTGTATGGACACTGGTAGATAGACCTAAAGGTGCAAAGGTCATCGGCACCAAGTGGGTCTTGAAATGTAAGAAAGATGACCAAGGTGTCATCATCAGGAACAAGGCTCGACTTGTAGTTCAAGGATTTCGACAAGTTGAGGGAATTGATTACAACAAAGTATTTGCCCCTACGGCGAGAATGGAAGCCATCCGTATCTTTCTAGCCTATGCCTCTTACATGAAGATTAAAGTCTATCAACTGGATGTAAAGAGTGCATTTCTTCATGGTGAAATCTGGGAAACAGTGTATGTCAGTCAACCCGAAGGATTGATGATCCATATCATCAGGACAGAGTTTACAAATTGGATAAGAATCTCTACGGGCTTCACCAGCCCCGAGAGCATGGTTCGAAAAACTCTCAACTCACCTTGTGAAACACGGATTTCTAGAGGTGTAATTGACTGTACACAATTCATCAAAGAAAAGGATGGTGATCTGATGCTTCTTCATATTTACATTGATGACATAATCTTCGGTTCCAAGAACGAAGACTTATGTAAGGAATTTGAAGCAGTAATGAAGGCAGAATTTGGAATGTGTGCCATGGGAGTGATGAAGTTCTTTCTCGGGTTACAGGTGGATCAAACACCAAGGAGATATTTCTACATCAAACAAAGTATGTAGGGGATATTCTGAGTCGGTTTGATATGGAGAATGCTTTCACAGTCGGGACTCCACTTGCTACAAACCATGACGTAGCACCCGGTGAGAATGGTGATCTGGTTGATGCCACCATGTACTAAGGAATGATTGGATCCCTCATGTACCTCACTGCCTCAAGACCTAATATTATGTATGCAACATGTCTCTATTCAAGATATCAGGCGAAACCAAAAGTTAACCATCTTATAGGGGTCAAAAGGATATTTCATTATCTGAAGGGTACACCAACACTTGGGTTATGGTATCCTCATGACGATGACTTCGAGCTTACCACGTACAATGACTCGGATTATGGTGGATGCAAGATGAACTACAAATCCACCTCATCAAGTTGTCAATTCTTTGGGAGGAGATTAGTCACGTGGCAGAGTAAGAAGCAGACATTAGTTGCGTTGTCAACTTGTGAAGCTGAATATGTTGCTGTGGCAAGCTGCTGTTCTCAAATCATCTGGATTCAACAGCAGATGCGGTGCTACGGTTTGAAATTTTCTAACACCCCTATATTTGTTGATAATTCTGCTGCAATAGCCGTTACTAAAAATCTTGTCCAACATCCTAAGCCCAAACACATCGGAATTAAATATCACTTTATACGTGATTGTTTTGGAAAGAATCTAATCGATGTTGTTAAATAAAGCTTTTGATAAACCATGTTTTCTATATCTGTTAGAGGTCAATGACATTAAAAAGAAAAGTGACGTAATTCCCGAAGATGAACATGCTTAGTCCGATGCGTCAAGTCCATTTTCTTTTATTTTATTTTAGTTTATTTTATTCAGTTAATTTTGGTTTTCTTTTATTTCTTCGCCTATGAAAATCCTAAAAACGCAAATCGTTTACGGTTTTAGAATTTTAAGGGGAGAATAGGTTAGTAGTTTTATAATAAAAAATGAGGGAGGAGGATAGACAAGCTAAAAGAAATGAGATCGTATCTGAGATATCGATTCAACGACTATGAAAAATGATAGTACATAGGAGCAAAGCATTTGGGACTTTAAAAGATTAAATTGAATTAGATATGATATTCAAAGTATAAGTCAGAAAAGTCTGAGCAACATAAAAGGAAAATGATAGTAAAACTAGCTGCTATTAAGGTAACACGAAGAAAGTAGACCTAGAGGGTGCTAGACCATTTGATGATGTGTAGGTAGATTCAACACAATAGATAAGTAGACCTCATTGATGATCTCAAGATCAAACTAAGTTGTTCAACAAGCTGTGGGTCATTATCTTATCCCTGGTTAACACAATCAATAGAGTTCCAATAAGGGGTGACGAGCAAAATAAACGCCACAAAAGTGTGCGAATGACCAAAATATGAGCAAACCACATGATCAAAAATGCAAAAAGAAATCAAACTAATAACCTATGTTGTTGGTGTGATCTGTGCAACAAGAATAAAATTCCTCAAACAAGAAGATAGGTTATGTGCCTCTCTTCTATGCGGTGGCACTGACCTGAGGATAAGCAAAACCTACATATTCTAGAATTCATTGTTGTTTGCCATCTCTCTGCTATGCAGTGGCACTGACCTGAGGCTTGGCTTCTCTTTGAAAGCTCTAAGAATAGTTTCGTCTTGTCAAAAATACCCGTAGCCCACTCAAAAATCTCCTGAGGAATGTTGATTACCATATAAGCGTGTTGAAATAATTAAACCTTAAACCATCACCAATCTGTGTCAAAAGTCTGTGTATGGATTTAAGTGGACAAGTATACTCACAATCATCAAGGCAGCAATTCTTGAAAGTCCAAATCAATGTGTGCGTCTTATAGTACTAGTATGATTTCCTTAATTTGCTGATGACTCTCGACGAAAACAAGAATTTAGCATCAAATGATTTTGGTAACACGTCCTGAATGAATTGATTACCTGTATGATTCCATAATGAATCGTTCCACTTATGATCAAAATAACTTGAAGCTGCCGGTTCAAGAAATAAATCTATTAGATTTCTATCTTAGGATTTCCACCTCACACAAAATCACAAAACATCTTTAGTTTTGTCTTTTAATGTTAGCTCTTTTTGTTTTGTTCTAACATTTAGTCTATTTAGTGTCATATGTCGGACTAAATCGTGGAATTCAATCTGGGATTTAATTACATAAAATAGGTCATGTCTGAGGTGACAAAATGTGTTTTGTTTAAAAGGATCAATACTGAGGTGATCAAAAGGTTTCAAAGTTAAAATGATCATGTCTGAGATGATCAAATGCTCAAAATGTTTAATCAAAAGTTAAATGGGGTTAAATGTCAAATGGTCATAAATTCAAAATCATGAGTATGATCCATTCGCACGACTAGACCATGAGTACGGACCAGTCATACGATTAGACCATACTCATGCACTATACAATCGAATGGAGCATGAGTATTAACCATTCACACGAATGGCTTATGAGATTGAGCCATTCGCCTGAATGGAGTTGTCCGAATAAGTCAGTCGCCCGACTGAAACCTAGTCGGCCGACTAAATGTGATCGACTGAACCAATCGCACGACTGAGATCCAATCGCCCGAATGAAAAGAGCGAATGGATCCAGTCGCCCGATCGAAACCAGATTCAGTATAAATAGGGCTATAGTCAATCGCATATACTCATCACCCCTCACTCGCCCTAAAATCGCCTAGAGTGCCATTACTCTGCCAAATTTTCCTCAGACCTACTTGACTTCAAATTTACGTTTTTTGACGATTGCTGGTGTTTATACAGGTACAATGCGGTACAATCTACCCAAATCACAATCGATTTGTGCCCTAGATTACTGAATTCAGCCCTAATAAAGAACCGAGACTTAGTTGGATTAATCAACTAATATAACTAAGTAAAATGTTGAAATCAAGGTTATTAGGTGCTAAGTAGGGTTATTGCGAGTCTAATGAGCCAAACCACGCTGTCTAATATTAAGAATTGCTCAAAATTTAAATTTAAATTGAATAGACAGTCTGTCATGCGACTGGACACCCGAATGAACTACAATAACACGACTGAGCTAGGCGATTGACTTAGTCGACCGAATGGACAAGGCGTATGAGCTCAGTCGGCCGACTGAACCAGTCACAGGCTCAGTCACCCGATTGAATTCAGTCGAATGACAAGTCACCCGATTGTATTCAGTTGCATGTTAGGTCAAACGACTGAACCCAGTCGTTTGGTTCAATCGCACGATTGAACCAGACTGACCTCAAACAGTTTAGAGTAAATTACTTTCTGTTGTGTGTTGATCTAATGTGTATACTTCTTGTGTTACAGAATCATGGCGGATCGTTGGATCATAAACACCAAGCACAATATCTGTGCTCATTTAGACGCCACCAGTCTAAGCACTGCCGAGTTTGCTGCCATCACAGCTTTTCTACAGGTCTATACAGTAGGCCTTCTGGGAGGTGCATCAGTTGACAAATCTAGTGAGCCCTACTGCATCAGGAGTACCATCTTTGGGCAAGACATAGAGGTGACAGGTGCAGAAATTAGATGAGTACGGGACCTAGGTGATGATTCTACTCACCCAACCAGGCTACACCCTCTGACTGTGAAGGGGATGTTTCCTCAGGATGAAGTACTCTGGGGACATCAATGTAGGTGTGCTAAACAAAAGAAACCTGTGTCCCCGGTTCAAGTACTTAGCACACGTCATATTGAAAGTGCATAGCTTCGGTGGATTTGATGACTTATCAAACCAAATCTAGAATGCCTACATGGCACTGGTGCTGAATCACCCATTCAGCTTCTCCAACATGATATTCTCATACCTGATCGAGAATCTTAAGGCAAAACACAAAGAGGGATTTTCCATGTACCCGAGATTTTGTTCAGATGATTCTCGACGAGAAGCTGCCCTCTCTGCCTAAGGAGAGCCATGATACGGTATCACTTGAGGTGATGGATGACACTACACTGGGCCGCATGAAGGTGTACTGGGGGAAGCAGGTTAAGCCCCCTGTGAGGAGACTGTTCGGGCACCTGGCCCGGGAAGAGTACGTGGCGCCGGCAAGTTGCAAGTGGCCGCACAAGGAGAGTGACTCAGATGTTGAGCAAATTGCTCTTCCGTCTGATGACTCCGATGATGACGATAGTGGCGCTGGTTGAGAGTCTAGCCCGCTACTTCTAGGGCCACCACTGCGCATGTTACACCTCCACCACCCACTCATGGAGATGCGACCACCGCCAGTTTCCATCAGGAATTCTGTCCTCCTGATGAGGAGGAAGAGAGTGATGAGAAGCCACTAACAAGGACAGTGGGCAGCAGGGTGTTTGCCACTGACTGAGGCATTCAGGAGTTGGAGGACGCCCTAGCGAGTCTAGGGAGACTGCAGCCAACCCCAGTTACACACCTGGTCAGCCCAGCAGCATCCCAGGGGGAGCATCCACCTCAAGGGCATGAGGAGAAAAAGGATAGCTCAGCCCCATGGGATGAAGACAAAGAAAAGGAGGATGACCTTCATCACCACCACCACCATAGTCACCACCTCTACCACTCCTCCCATCACCACTACCACCATTCCACCCCCACCACTACTACTACTTCACCCACCATCACCACTACAACCACTCCACCACCTATCTACACCACTTCTACCACCACTACAGCATACACACCGCCACCCACTCATCTACCTGCACCCATATTCACCACAGCCACCACTACCACCAGCAGCCACTAAGCCGGTCCCTCATCCCATACCACATTCACCACTGGATCACCTTTACCTCTTAGTGGAGTAGAGGAAAAACTATCGGCACTAAACTGTATGGTGCTAAAGCTGTTAGTTGCCAATGACGAGAAGATTGCCCAGCTACGACAGCTGATGGAGCTTACTACTGCACAATCACAGCAGATCTCTCAGCAGGCAGAGGAGATCGCCCAACTCAAAGAGCATAAAGCTAAATCAGCAAGATGATTGAAGAGTTGGAGTCATCGAACAGATCTATCATGCTCAATCTTAAAGGATCCAAAGAAGAGCCTCTGAATATCATAGAGGATGATGACGATGCTGATAATGATGATGAATAGGATGATGATGAAGAGGATGAGGATGACACAGAAGATGGAGGAGATGATGACGAAGGAGGAGATCCATCTGCTTCGGGTGCCCATGAAGCTAGTAAGAGGCGGATCAAAAGGAATCAAGATCCGGGTGCCTCGACATCGGCCCCGACAGTAGAAGAACACATGATTTAGGACAAAAGTAATGCATAGATGTTTGTGTAATTTAAATCATGTGTAATTTGAATATTGTATTAAACTTATGTGCATGAATGTTTATGTATATATTTAATGTTTACTGTCTGATTATTTACTAATAGATGATGTGTTAAATGTTTTTAAATCAAGCACATCCACATTATTAAGGAGATGACTACGATGTTGCTCCCCTTCAGCAGATCAAGTCTCACCTCACAATGATACTTGATCTGCAAGGGATTGTCAGGAGGTCAGTAAACTATACTCCCAAAGAAGGAGAAATTATTCACAACCTCATTGATGAGCAACTCGTAGAAATGTTCCGGTTAACCCCGGATTAATTGGTTAAGGATGCCCCTACCGTCGATATTGCTAGTGATGACGAGCTCAATGATGTTGATGAGATAGAGATTGAAGACATCACAGCACTGCACTATCCAAAATATATTGATCGAGAGGGAAATGTGGTCCCTAATTTTGGAGATACACTCGACAGTGATATGCATGTTAAATTGGATACGATGGAGAGCGAGACCGAGAAATCAAAAAGCCAAGCCCAAGCCACGGACACCGATGTTGAAAACAAAAAGGCTGAATGGGCGGCTTGTTTTGCAGAGATCCACGCCCAACGCACAACGCCAAAGCCGAGTGCCTATGCCAAGCTCTACAAAGTAAAGAAGCATCTTAAGGTGTCTGGGAAAATAATAGTGTGGGCTTACTTTGAGGATTTAAAAGTATATGCAGTGAAAAGGGAGAAGGGAATCGAGTACTTCAGATTTCCACATGATCTGAAGACTCTTCCTGGTTTTGAGCTCAACTAGTTGGCATGCCTGAACCTGCTGTATGCTGATCCCAGGAAGATGTTAGGCTGGTTTGAAGCTGCGTTGAAGAGAGAAAACACACACGGTGGGTTAATTTCAAGCCACAATAACCTACGAGGTACATTTGAAAGTCGGAGGTGGACCCAAGGACTAAGAAACCAAAGTGGTGTTGAAGTTGAGTCCTCCACGTACTATGTCAAAGATTCCATTAAGAGAACTGCCACAGGACTTCACTCCCCACTTCAGGTGGTGGTATTATGACTGGTGTATAGGAGAAGCGCTCATAGTATTACAGAAAGAGCGCCAAATGGAGACCATCCGGGTATTTGACCCAATGTGCTAACCAACCTGTTAGCAAATGATGTTTATACTTTATACGGGTGGCCATTATTCTATGATCCGCAGGATATTATACAGGCCATCAAATTTCAGAACGTAATAAGACTCTGCTTTGCATTCGAGATACACGCTGGAGTCACAGTCGAGGAGAGGCATAAGAAGTTTGACGAGCTAATGAAGGATGCCAAACAATGAAGGAAACTAGGCCCAATGGGGAGTTTGTAGATCCATATGTACCTAGTTTATGATCTTAATGTAATATGTCTGTCATGTCTTAAATGTAATGAAACGAATGAAATGAATGAAACAGATTATGTGGTTGTTGATCTTAATGTTAAATGTTTCAGTGTATGTTTTAATGTTTATTATTTTTTAACACATATTGAACCAACTATATAGGTTTGCAGTTGTTTGAATAGATCTTAGTCAAGTAATGTTTGAGAAACATATTCAAACTTAGTCGTGTGAAGTCTTCATGCGAATGGACCACGCTAATGGACCATACACATGAATACTTCATGCTAATGGACCAGTCACACGACTGAACCAGGAGACTGGATCAGTCGCACGACTGAGACATACAGATGACTCAGTCACACGACTGAACCTTCAGTCGTGTGATTAACTCAGTCGCATGCTTTAGTCGCATGACTGAACCATGCTAATGGTCCAGTCGTACGATTGACTAACCCTAACCTATAAATCCCACTTAATTCATGGAAAAACATAATACTTTGAAGAATTCGACTCCTACACGTACCCTAGCCGTCTACAACGTCCAAGAAAGCCAGTTCAAGTTCATAGATCATTCTTGATCGATTCCTTTTCGTTCTTAATGTTTAGTTTAATCTTATATCGATCGGGTTAACGTTCTCACCGATTGGATCGCCAATCAAATAGGATTCCGCACTATTTGAGTTGGTATACACGTGAATCAGTTAGTACTCCATCTAGTACACGGTCCCTAACACATTCCTAAGGCTTAGGATGGTTGATTTAGGCTTAGAATGGGTTTGGAGGTGCTTAGAGGTCGAAAATGACAGATTGGATTTGGGAGTGAGCTGAATTCTACACAGTTAGGGCTATGCGACCGAATGGCATGCCAGTCATGCGACTGAAGTCCACACGCATGCCAGTCGTGTGATTGAGGTTCAATCGCATGTAAGTCATGTGATTGGAACCCACACGCCTACCAGTCATGCGACTGAGGGTCAATCGCATGGGGGGTCATGCGACTAAGATTTCATACGCATTGAGTCCATCCGCATTTGTTCCTTTCTCATGGGTGTTCATTCGCATAGGTGTTCATCGGCATTGGTCCATTCACATGATGTTCAGTCTCCTAGAAGGCCATGCGACTGAAGGGTGCCCATACGCCCAAGTGGGGTTTGTGAACTCAGGGAAAATGTAATTTATGTACTGACTTTCAAGGGAGTGCAGATGTAAGTTTTGACGTGAAAGATTCCCATAAGTTTGTGTAAGATAACTATTGTGGTCATAGAGGTTATGTTGGGCATGATGATGATGTTGCATGTTTATGCATGATGTATGTTATGTATGTATGATGCTGCCATGTATGATGATGATGACTGTGTATGTTATGTTCCTTTTTATGACGTATGTTTATCTTTCTCGTGGCTTTGCATTGAATGTTAATGAATGAAATGGAAGTATTATGTAACGTAAAGTGAAAGATAATGAAAGAAGAACATGACAAATGCATGCATTAATGAATGATTAAAGTAAGAAAAGTCTTGCAAGCCTTGTATGTCGGGACACACCATTAAAAGGTGTTAGCCTAATGGTGTGCGGGTTCGCTACCCTAGGAGGATGCACATTGGGGTCTTTCTTTGTGAATGACCATTTGTATAGAACCATTGCTGCATACCCTAGGTACTGTGACCAGAGGTGCAATGCACCGTTATAGCTGGTCTATGATAGACCTAGGTCCAGTACTAGGAATAGCAGGGTATCGCAGATGGCATTGGCACACCTAAACTCTAACCTAGGTGTTGTGACCAGAGGTGCGGAGCACCATTATAGCTGGTCTATGATAGACCTAGGTCCAGTACTAGGACTAGCAGGGTAAAGTTTATGGTTGAAGGAAAGAAAAGATGTAATGATGAAAAAATGCGAAAGTTAATGAACGTACGAATGAAGAAATGAATGTATGAATGATTGATGAAGATAAGAATGATATTATCTATGTGTACGTATGATGTATGATCGCATGAAAGTAAAAAACGGTTTTAACGAAAGATAAAGTATGTTTTACTATAAACTAGAACTCACTCAGCCACGCTGACTTTTATGTGTTTCTAGTTAGCAGGTAATGTTGCTGAGGATGGCACGGGGCGACTACTCAGCTCTTTTAGATGACATCCATTTTTATAATGCTTTTGTGATGTAATGCAACAAGTATTTTGTAATTTGTTAACAATGTATTATTTTGCAAAATCTTTTATAATGAAATGAGATGTATATTTTGGTAATTCCGCTGCGATGTTTTAGGAAAGACAAATGTATTTATATGTTTTAACTGTGATGATCAACCAGCTATAAGCGTCCCGGGAATGGGGCCTTACAAGTTGGTATCAGAGCCAAAGTTTAGGTGAAATGGGTAAATTTTCAAAATAAATCTTAACTTAAACTGAGAATGGGAGGGAAAGGGAAGGGATGCCAATCTGAGTAGTTGCGTGCCATCAGATATTTTCGTAATGTTAACCGGTATTATGTGCGCATGTTATGTGGTTATGTGTTGCTCGTGGATTTAAATACTGATGCAGTCAGGACGGGTAATGCTTGGGATATGAAGAGTAAAGTAAGTGGCTAATCACAACTGGCCACTATAATTAGGGACTTACTATACTTGGCATAAATTGAGTTGTTCCCTTGAATGACCGTGTTGGTGTTTGAATCTTCAAGTGTGCGTGTGAATGGCCGGTGGTAGATCTTCGAAAGCCTCTTGTGGAGGTGGTCATGATGGCTTGGTGCTGAGCCGCGACCCAAGAGAGGAAGACCCAGAGTTGAAAAGGTGGTTCACGAAGACCAGTGACCCCTCATTCGGAGGGTGGCAACGGGAGCGCCAATCTGAGAGCCTCAGTAAAGGAGGCTGTTGTTGAAGAAGTCCATCAGGTCATGCAGACCATCTTACCGTCTGTGGTGATCGAAGTCATCAAGGCTACACGGGAAGGGGAAAGACAAGAGAGGAACAGGTCTGTGGGAGGAAGAGAGCAACCAGAGCCTTAAACGGTTCTATCTGGTGACGAAGAGGAAGAGGAAGAGCCTGTGCCGGAGGCGGCACGAGGCTGTAACTATGGGGCGCTTCAACGGTGCAACCACCATACTTTTGATGGAAACGGCACTGCTGCTGCTCACCGGTGGGTGAGAGAAATGGAAGCTGTTTTAAATATCACCGAGTGCCGGGAGGAACAGAAAGTAAAGTTTGTTGCCCATTCTTTTTTGGACTCGGCTCTGTGTTAGTGGGACAATATAGTCCAAGCCGAGGGTAGCAGGGCTATTGGAAGAATGATACGGTCGGAGTTGAAAAAGTTGGTGATTGAGGAATTCTGTCCTCATTGAGAAATGGATAAAGTTGAAAAAGAGTTACTGCAGGTGGAAGCGGGAACCATGACACATCAGCAGTACACCACGAAGTTCAACGAGATGGCACATCTGGCGCCGGATTAGGTGACGCCTCTGTCATGGAAGATTAAGAGGTATATCCAGGGTTTGCCAGCGAATATTCGCAGGCATATAATCGCTGCCCGATCAAGCTCGTTAGGTCGGCGGTGGATTTGGCAGGGAGGTTATATGATGAGAGGGTTGTAGTGGTGGTGGGTGAAGGTAGCAGGAAGGGTGGAGGTGATCGAAACTGGTAGGGGAAGAGGTTTGGTTGGGGTGATACCTCGACGGGTAACAAGAAGGCATGGGTGGATGACCGCCGTGTGGCCACATCGAGTGCGGGGTCGAAAAAGGTGTGGCAAGTGTGGAAGGGAGCATGCGGGAGAATGTAGGTTAGGATTTAACGGGTGCTTCGAATGTGGCAAGATGGGGCATGTAGCCAGGGACTATCGTATGGTTTGGTGCTTTAATTATGGCGTGGAGGCCACATAAGTAGGGATTGCAAGAAGCTGGGGATTGAGGGTTCCGGGGCGAAGAAGACGGGGAGTGAAGGGCCAAGGGCTAGCGCCATGGTATTCACTATGACACAAGAGGAAGCTAGGATGGACCCTGATGTTGTGTCTGATACGTTTCTAGTGAACCAAACTTTAGCTTCTGTGTTATTTGATTCGGGTGCCAGTAAATGTTTTATTTCTGATGCTTTCTGGGCTAAGCTTCCTATTAGTAGTATGTTGATGCGCCCTTTGATGTGAAAACTACCATAGGTAAGTCTACCAGGATTACCGAGATGATAGAGGGATGTGATGTGGAACTTGAGGGTCATAACTTTTTGTTTAGACTGTTCGTGATGACCTTAGGTGGTTTCGATTTGGTTCTTGGGATGGATTGGTTGGTGGACTTCGAGGCAAACATTGTGTATGGCAAGAAGATGATTTGTTTGGCAGCGCCTGACGGATTTTCGGTAACTGTTTATGGGGATCGGGTCACGACGATCCTGAAAGTAATCTCAATGGTGGTGGCAGGAAAGAGTATGAGGCGTGGATGTAGCGCCTACTTGGCCTATGTAAAGGATGTGGATACGCCAACACCACAACTGTCCGATGTACCGGTTGTGTGTGACTTTCCAGACATGTTCCCAGAAGACTTACCAGGAGTGCCACCTGACAGAGAGATCAAGTTTAAGATTGATCTGATACCGGGTGCCCAACCTGTTGCCAAGGCGCCGTATCAGTTGGCTCCGAGGGAGATGAAAGAGTTGATGGAGCAGTTGCAAGAACTGCTTGATAAGGGGTTCACTCGACCGAGTATCTCTCCTTGGGGTGCTCCGGTCCTGTTTGTGAAGAAGAAAGACGGTAGTATGAGAATGTGTATTGACTACCGTGAGTTGAACAAGTTGATGGTGAAGAACCGATACCCCTTACCGAGAATAGATGATTTGTTCAATCAGCTTCTAGGTGCCAGTTGGTTTTCAAGGATAGACCTTTCATCTTGCTATCATTAGCTGAAGGTGAAAGAGCAGGATGTTCCTAAAATAGCTTTCCGCACATGTTATGGTCACTATGAGTTTCTTGTCATGTCTTTTGGTTTGACCAATGCGCCAGCTACTTTTATGGATCTGATGAACCGTGTGTGTCGGCCTATGTTGGATAAATTTGTGATTGTGTTTATTGATTATATCCTGATTTATTCAAAGAATGAGGAGGAGCATGCCGGTCACATTCGGGAGGTTTTGGAGACGTTGAGAAAGGAGAAGTTGTACGCTAAGTTTTCCAAGTGTGCGTTCTAGTTGCACGAAGTTCAGTTCTTGGGTCACGTGGTGAATCCCGATGGGATTATGGTGGACCCGTATGGGAAGATCCAACCTTTGGATATATCAGAATGGAAGTGGGAGCACATCACCATGGATTTTATTACGGAGTTGCCGCGTACTCCGAAAGGGTATGATGCTATATGGGTGATTGTTGACCGCTTGACGAAGAGTGCTCACTTCCTACCGATCCGCGAGACATATTCATCTAAGAGGTTGGCTGATCGGTTTATCAAGGAAATTGTAACACGTCATGGTGTGTCGGTGTCTATTGTGTCTGATTGTGACACCTTGTTTACATCCAAGCTCTGGAAGAAATTCCATGACGCTATGAGGACGAGGTTACATATTAGCACGGCTTATCATCCCCAGACTGATGGTCAGTCTGAGAAGACCATTCAGACATTCGAGGACATGCTTTGGGCATGTGTTATTGATTCGGGGGAAGTTGGGATGACCATTTACCGTTAGCTAAATTCTCATATAACAACAGTTATCATGCCAGCATTAGTATGCCACCTTATGAGATGCTATACGGTAGGAGATGCTGAACACCAGTCTGTTGGGATGATATTGGTCAAAAAGAACTAGGGAGCATCGAGGTAATCGAGGCTACGACTGAGAAGCTTGAAAAGATCAAGGCTTTCATGAAGGTGGCCAAAGATAGATAGAATTTGTATGCCGATAAACGACGCAGACCAATTGAGTTCCAGGTGGGTGACTGGGTTATATTGAAGGTCTCACCTTGGATGGGTATTATCCGATTCCGGAAGCGGGTCAAGTTGAGCCCAAGGCATATATGGCCTTTCCGAATAATTGCTCGAGTAGGAGAGGCGGCCTATAGAATGGAGTTACCAGATGAGTTAAGTGGAATTCATCCGACATTCCATGTATATCATCTTAGAAAGTTCTTGGCAGAAGAAGATATGATTGTTCTACTGGAGGATATCGAAGTAGACGAACAACTCAATCATGTGGAGCAACCAGTGGCAATCATCGATCGAAAAGAGAAGAGGCTGAGAAATAAAGTGGTTCCTCTAGTGCGTGTACAATGGAAGCACAGGAAAGGATCCGAGTCTACATGGGAGACTGAAGAATAAATGAGGCGGCATTACCCATGTTTGTTCGAGGAATAACAGGTTTCGGGGACGAAACCTATATAAGGGGGGTGGAGTTGTAACACCCGGTTATTTATTTATTTTTAAGCCGACGAAAGACGAAAAAGAAATAAAGTCCAAAGTCGAGGGACCAAACTCGCCAACGATAGAAAGATGGGTGAGTGGGGGTATTTAAAGGGAGAGGGCAGCCCTTACCCTGTCCCCACACCCAAAATTCAGTTAAAGAGAGAAAGGGAGGAGAAAAAGGGAGAAAAGAGAGAAAAAGGTTGGTTCGGGTGGATTGAAGTGAGCAAATTCGTCATGTAGCGGGTCCAAACCAAGCTCTACTTCTCGGTGTTGTTTGTGTGAGTTCTAGGACCCCTCTTTTACCCGTTTTCAACTGACTTGGGGCTGGAACACATAGTGAAAACCCATTTTTATATGTGTGTGTCTTTGACCCATTTGTATGTGTTTTCGTGTGATGCATTTGGAGTTTGTTTCCGGGCTTGTGCGTGCTTGAATGGGGTTATGGTATGCATTCCAAAGGCTTAGGATGGTTGATTTAGGCTTAGAATGGGTTTGGAGGAGCTTAGAGGTCGAAAATGCCAGATTGGGTTTGGGAGTGAGCTGAATTCTATGCAGTTAGAGCTATGCGACCGAATGGCATGCCAATCATGCGACTGAAGTCCACACGCATGCCGGTCATGCAATTGAGGTTCAACCGCATGTGAGTCGTGTGACTGGAGCCCATACGCCTATCAGTCGTGCGACTGAGGGTCAATCGCATGGGGAGTCATGCGACTGAGAGTTCATCTGTGTGAGTCGTAATGTTAACTGGTATTATGTAAAGAGTGCATTTCTTCATGGTGAAATACGGGAAACAGTGTATGTCAGTCAACCCGAAGGAGTTGAGGATCCATATCATCAGGATAGAGTTTACAAACTGGATAAGACTCTTTACAAGCTTCACCAAGCCCCGAGAGCATGGTATGAAAACCTCTCAACTCACCTTGTGAAACATGGATTTCGTAGAGGTGCAATTGATTGTATATGTTCATCAAAGAAAAGGATGGTGATATGCTGCTTGTTCAAATTTATGTTGATGACATAATCTTCGGTTCCAAGAACGAAGAATTATGTAAAGAATTTGAAGCAGTGATGAAGGAAGAATTTGAAATGAGTGCCATAGGAGAGATGAAGTTCTTTCTCGGGTTATAGGTGGATCAAACACCAAATGGAATATTTCTACATCAGACCAAGTATGTAGGGGATATTCTCAGTTGGTTTGACATGGAGAATGCTTCTGCAGCTGGGACTCCACTTGCTACAAACCATGATGTAGCACCCGACGAGAATGGTGATATGGTTGATGCCACCATGTACCGATGAATGATTAGATCCCTCATGTACCTCACTACCTCAAGACCTGATATTATGTATGCAACATGTCCTTTTCAAGATATCAAGCAAAACCAAAAGTTAACCATCTTATTGGGGTCAAAAGGATATTTCATTATCTGAAGGGTACACCAACACTTGGGTTGTGGTATCCTCATGATGATGACTTTGAGCTTACCGCGTACAGTGACTCGGATTATGGCGGTTGCAAGATGAACTACAAATCCACCTTAGCAGGTTGTCAATTCGTTGGGAGAAGATTAGTCATGTTGCAGTGTAAGAAGCATACATCAGTTGCATTGTCAACTTGTGAAGCTGAATATGTTGTTGCAGCAAGCTGCTGTTCTCAAGTCATATGTATTCAACAGCAGATGCGGGACTGTGGTTTGAAATTTTCTAACACCCCTATATTTGTTGATAATTCTGCTGCAATAGCCGTTACTAAAAATCCTGTCCAACATCCTAAGACCAAACACATCAGCATTAAGTATCACTTTATACATGATTGTTTTGAAAAGAATCTAATCGATGTGGTTAAAATAAATACGGATTTTCAACATGCTGACGTCTATACAAAAGTCTTTGATAAAACACGTTTTCTATATTTGTTAGAGGTCAATAGCATTAAAAAGAAAAGTGATGTAATTCCAGACGATGAACAGGTCTAGTCCGATGCGTCAAGTCCATTTTCTTTTATTTTCTTTTATTGTAGTTTATTTTATTTAATTTATTTTATTGACTTCATTTATTTGCCTATTAAAATCCTAAAAACGCAAATCATTTACAGTTTTAGAATTTTAGGGGGAGAATAGGTTAAGTTAGTATTAAAAACGAGGGAGGAGGATAGGCAAGCTGATAGAAATGAGATTGGATTTGTGAACTGATTTAATGACTATGGAAAATGATAGTACACAGGAACAAAGCTTTTGGGACTTTCAAAGATTTAAATTGAATTAGATGCGAAATTCAATGTATAAGTCTAAGAAGTCTAAGCAAAAATAAAAGGAAAAATGATAGTAAAACTAGCTAGTACTAAGGTAACACGAACAAAGTAGACCTAGAGGTTGCTAGACCATTAGATGATGTGTTGGTAGATTCAACACAATAGATAAATAGACCTCATTGGTGATCTCAAGATCAAACTAAGTTGTTCAACAAGCTGTGGGTCATCATCTTATCCCTAGTTAACACAATCAACACAGTTCCAATAAGGGGTGACGAGCAAAATAAACGCCACAAATGTGTGCGGATGACCAAAATATGAGCAAAGCACATGATGAAAAATGAAAAAAGCAATCAAAATGATAACCTACATTGTTGATGCAATCTGTGCAACAAGAATAAATTGCTCAAACAAGAAGATAGGTTATGTGCCTCTCTGTTGTGCGGTGGCACTGACCTGAGGATAAGCATAACCTATATATTCTAGAATTCATTGCTGTTTGCCGCCTCTCTGCTGTGCGGTGGCACTGACCTGGGGCTTGGATTCTCTTTGAAAGCTCTAAGAATAGTTTCTTCTTGTCAAAATACCCATAGACCACTCAAAAATCTCTTGAGGAATGTTGATTACCATATAAGCATGGGATCCACAAATACTTGTTGAAATAAACTAACCTAATGTATCACCAGTCTGTGTCAAAAGTCTGTATATGGATTTAAATGGACAAGTATACTGACAATCATCATGGCTGCAATTCTTGAAAGTCCAAATGAATGTGTGCGTCTTATAGTACTACTATGATTTCCTATATTTGATAATGACTCTCGATGAAAACAAGAATCTAGCATCAAATGATTTTGGTAACACGTCCTGAATGAGTTGATTACCTATATGATTCCATAATGAACCGTTCCACTTATGGTCAAGATAACTTAAAGCTGCCTGTTCAATAAATAAATCTGTTAGATTTCTATCTTAGGATTTCCACCTCACACAAAATCACAAAAACATCTTTATTTTTGTCTTTTAATGTTAGCTCTTTTGTTTTGTTTTAACATTTAGCCAATTTAGAGTTATATGTCAGACTATGTCATGGAATTCAATATGGGTAGAAATTACTTAAAAGGGTCACGTCTGAGGTGACCAAATGTGTGTTCAAATGTTAAATGGGTCACGTCTGAGGTGACAAAAATGTTATTTGCTTAAAAAATCACGGCTAAGGTGACCAAAAGTTTTCAAAGTTAAAATGATCATGTCTGAGATTATCGAAGGCTCAAAATGTTCAATGAATAGTTATATGGGGTTAAATGTCAAATGGTCATAAAGTCAAAACCATGAGTATGATCCATTCGCACGACTGGACCATGAGTATGGACCAGTCGTATGATTGGACCATACTTATGCACTAGACAACCGAATGGAGCATGAGTATGAACCATTCACACGAATGGCTTACAAGATTGAGCTAGTCGCCCGAATGGAGTTGTCCGAATGAGTCAGTCGCCCAACTGAAACCCAATCGGCTGACTGAAGGTGATCGACTGAACCAATCGCCCGACTGGGTTCCAATCTCCTTAATGAAAAGAGCAAATGGATCCAATCGCCCGATTGAAACTAGATTCGGTATAAATAGGGCCATAGTCGATCGCACGTACTCATCACCCCTCAATTGCCCTAAAATCGTATATCGTGCCATTACTCTGTCAAAATTTCTTCTGACCTTACTTGACTTCAAATTTCAAGATTCTGACGATTGTTGTTGTTATACAGGTACAATGCGGTGCTACCTACCTTAATCCCAGTCGATTTGTGCCCTAAATCAAGGAATTCGGCCCTAACCAAGAACTGACACTTAGTTGAACGAATAACTAATAAAACTAAGTAAAATGTTGAAATCAAGGTTATTAGATGTTAAGTAGGGTTATTACGAGTCTAATAAGCCAAACCATAATGTCTAATGTTAAGATTTGCTCAAAATTTGAATCTGAATCGAACTGACAGTAGGTGATGCGACTGGACACCCGATGAACTACAATCGCATGATTGAGCTGGACAAATGTCTTAGTTGGCTGAATGAACAATGTGTATGAGCTCAGTCGGCCGACTGAACCAATCGTAGGCTGATGGTTAATCGGTGGACCATCAACACAAAGCATAATATTTGTGCTCATCTTGACGCCACCACTCGGAACGCTGCCGAGTTTGCTGGCATTATAGCTTTCCTGAAGAGATCACAGATACACCGAGCCATCTCTACACCATGCACTCCTTACAGGTCTATACAGCAGGCCTTCTAGGAGGGTGCATCAGTTGATAGATCTTGTGAGCCCTACTGCATCAGGAGTACTATATTTGGGCAAGATATTAAGGTGACAGCTGCAGATATTAGACAAGTACTGGATTTTGGTGAGGATGCTGATCACCCAACCAGACCACACCCTCTGACAGTGAGGGGATGCTTCCTCAGGATGAAGTACTCTGGGGACATCAATGTAGGCGTGCTAAAAAAGCAACCTGTGTCCCCAGTTCAAGTACTTGGCGCATGTGATACTGAAGAGCATAGCTTCGAGGAGGGGTGGGTTTGATGACTTACCAGACCAAATCCAGAATGCCTACGATGCACTGGTGCCGAACCACCCCTTCAGCTTCTCCAGCATGATATTCTCATACCTGATCGAGAATCTTGAGGCAAAAAGCAAAGAGGGATTTTGCATTTACCCGAGGTTTCTTCAGATGATTATCGACGAGAAGCTGCCCTCTTTGCCTAAGGAGAGCCATGTTGCGGTATCACTTGAGGTGATGGATGACACTACTTTTGGCCGCATGAAGGTCTACAGGGGAAAGCAAGTCAAGCCCCTTGTGAGGAGACTGTTCGGCCACCTGGCCCAGGAGGAGTACGTGGCGCCTACAAGGCGTAAGTGGCACCACAAGGAGAGTGATTTAGATGTTGAGCATATTGCTCTTCCATCTGATGACTCTGATGATGATAATGGTGTCACTAGTGGAGATTCTGGCCTCGCTGTTTCTAGGGCCAACACTACACATTCTACACCTCCACCACCCACTCATGCAGATGCCACCACCGCTAGTTTCCATCAGGATTTCTATCCTCCTGATGAGGAGGAAGAGAGTGATGAGGAGCCCCTAACTAGGATAGTGGACAGCAAGGTGGTTGCCACCGACTGAGGCATTTGGGAGGTTGGAGGACGCCCTAGCGAGTCTGGGGAGACTACAGCCGACCCCAGCTACTCACTAGGTTAGCCCAGCAGCATCCCAAGGGGAGCATCCACCTCATGGGGCATAAGGAGGAAAGGATGGCTCAACCCCATGGGATGAAGACCAAGAAGAGGAGGATGACCTTCATCACCACCACCACCATCGCCACCACCTCTACCACACCACCCACTACCTCTATCACTCCTCCCATATTCACCACTGCCACCATTCCACCTTTCACCACTACTGCCACCACACACTCCAACACTACCTCAGCCACTCCACCACTTCCCTACACCCCATCCACCACCACTCACCACTTTAGTTTACCCATCACCACCCACACATATACCACCTCCCATATTCACCACTGCCACCACCACCTCTAGCCACCAGGCAGGACCATCAAATCACCCATCCTTTCCCTCAGGATCATCTCTACCTCCTAATAGGGTAGAGGAACAACTTTCAGCACTAAACTGTATGGTGCTGAAGCTGTTAGCAGCCGATGATGAGAAGACTGCTCAACAACAACAGTTAGTGGAGATCTCTTAGTAGGCACAGTAGATTGAGGAGCAGGCTCAGCAAATGGTTGCTCAGAGTCAAGAGATTTCCCAACTCAAGGAGCAAAATGTGTTATCTACTAAAAATATTGAGGAGTTGGAGGATGCTAGGAGGACCATCCTGCTCAAACATAAGGGCACAAAGGCTGAGCCTCTGAAGATCAGAGAGGGAGACGGTGATGATGGTGATGATAGTGATGATGATGATAGTGATGATGATGATGATTATGATGGTGATGATGAAGGTGATGATAAAGGTGATGATGAGGATGGATGAGACACCGAAGGAGGAAGAGAGTCATCTGCTTCAAGTGCACAGGAAGCTAGTGAGAGGCGGACCAAAAAGACTTAAGATCTAGGTGCCTCGACATCAGCCCCGACAGCAGAAGAACACATGATCCAAGACAAAAGTAATGCATAGAGTTGTGTGTAATTTAAATAATAAGTAACTTGAATATTGTATTAAACTTATGTGTTTGAATGTTTATGCATATATATTTAATGTTTAATGTCTTGATTATTTACTGATGCATGACGTGTTAAACGTTTTAAATCAAGCAGATCCACATTATTAGCGAGATGAATACGATGTTGCTCCCCTTCAGCAGATCAAGTCTCATCTCACAATGATACTTGATCTGCAAGGGATTGTCAGGAGGTCTGTAAGCTATACTCCCGAAGAAGGAGAAATTATTCACTACCTCACTGATGAGCAACTCGTAGAAATGTTCCGGTTAAACCCGGATGAATTGGTTGAAGATGCCCCACCGTTGATGTTTCTAGTGATGACGAGCTCAATGATGTTGATGAGATAGAGATTGAAGACATTACAGCACAGCACTATCCAGAATATACTGATCAAGAGGGAAATATGGTCCCTGATTTTGGAGATACACTCGACAGTGATATGCATGTTAAATTGGATATGATGGAGAGGGAGACCGAGAAATCTGAAAGCCAAGCCCAAGCCACGGACGCCGATGTTGAAAACAAAAAGGCTATATGGGCAGCTTGTTTTGCAGAGATCCGTGCCCAAGGCACAGCGCCAAAGCCGAGTGCATACGCCAAGCTCTACAAAGTCAAGAAGCATCTTAAGGTGTCTGGCAAGATAATCACGTGGGCTTAATGTATATGCAGTGAAAAGAGAGAAGGGAATCGAGTAATTCAGATGTCCAGATGATCTAAAGACTCTTCCTAGTTTTGAGCTCAACCAATTGGCATGCCTGACTGAACCTACTGTATGCTGACCCTAGGAAGATGTCAGGCTAGTTTGAAGCTACGTTGAAGAGAGAATACCACACACAATGGGTTAATTTCAAGCCTCAACAACCAACGAGGTATATTCAAAGGTCAGAGGTGGACCCAAGGACTGGGAAACCCAAAGTGGTATTGAAGTGGAGTCCTCCGTGTACTATGTCTAAGATCCCATTGAGGGAAATGCCATAGGACTTCACTCCCCACTTCAAGTGGTGGTATTATGACTGGCGAACAGGAGAAGCGGTCATAGTATTAGAGAAAGAGAGCCAAATGGAGACCATCCTGGTATTTGACCCAATATGGCTAACCAACCTGTCAGTGAATGATGTTTATACTTTATACAGGTGGCCACTATTCTATGATCCGCCAGATATTATACAGGCCCTCCAATTTCAGAATTAATAAGACTCTGCTTTGCCTTTGAGATATACGATGGAGTCACAGTCGAGGAGAGGCATAAGAAGTTCAACAAGCTTATGAAGGATGCCGGACAATAAAGGAAACTAGGTCCAAGGGGGCGTTTGTAGATCCATATGTACCTAGTTTACGATCTTAATGTAATATGTCTGTCATGTCCTTAATGTAAATGAAATATATGAGTTGAATGAAACGTATTATGTGGTTATTGATCTTAATGTTTAATGTTTCAGTGTATGATTTTAATGTTTATAATTTATTAACGCATATTGAACCAACTATATAGGTTTATGGTTGTTTGAATAGATCATAGTCAGGAAATGAATGAGAAACATATTCAAACTTAGTCATATGAAGTTCTCATGCGAATGGCCCATGCTAATGGACCATACGCATGAACAAGTTTATGCTAATGAACCAGTCGCATGACTAAACCTGGAGACTGGATCAATCGCACAATTATGACATGAGATTGACTCAGTCGCATGACTGAACACTCAGTCGTGCGAATGGATCAACTGCATGACTCAGTCCCACGACCGAACCATGCTAATGGTTCAGTCGCACGAATGAGTAACCCTAACCTATAAATACCACTTAATTCATGAAATAACATAACACTTTGAAGAATTCGACTCCTGCACGTATCCTAGCCATCCAGGACGTCAAAGAAAGCCAGTCCAAGTTCATAGATCGTTCTTGATCGATTTCTATTCGTTCTTAACGTTTAGTTTAATTTTATATCGATCAAGTTAACGTTCTCACTAATTGGATCGCCAATCAAATAGGAATCCACACTATTTGATTTGGTATACACGTGAATCAGTTAGTGCTTTGTCCAGTACACGGTCCTTAACACAGTCAACCCAAAGGATTTGAGGATCCATATAATCAGGACAAAGTTTACAAGATGGATAAGGCTCTCTACAGGCTCCATCAAGCCCCAAGAGCATGGTATGAGAAGCTCTCGACTCATCTTGTGAAACACCGCTTTCGTAGATTTGATTGTACACTATTCATCAAAGAAAAGGATGGTGACTTACTGCTAGTTCAGATCTATGTTGATGACATAATCTTCGGTTCCAAAAACAAAGCATTATGTAAAGAATTTGAAGTAGTAATGAAAGCTGAATTTGAGATGAGTGCCATAGGAAAGATGAAGTTCTTTCTTGGGTACAGGTGGATCAGGCACCAAAGGGGATATTTCTACATCAGACCAAGTATGTAGGTGATATTCTCAGTCAGTTTGATATGGAGAATGCTTCAGCAGTTGGGACTCCACTGGCTACAAACCTTGATGTGCACCCGGCGAAAATGGTGATCTGGTAGATGCCACCATGTACCGAGGAATGATCGGATCCCTTATGTAGCTCATTGCCTCACAACCTGATATCATGTATGTGATGTGTCTCTACTCCAGATATCAGGCAAAATCGAAAGTCAACCATTTCATAGGAGTCAAAAGGATATTTCGTTATCTGAAGGGTACTCCAACACTTGGGTTGTGGTATCCTCATGATGATGACTTTGAGCTTACAGCGTATAGCAATTCGGATTATGGCGGCTGCAAAATGAACTACAAGTCAACATCTACAGGATGTCAATTGTTTAGGAGAAGATTAGTCACCTGGCAGTGTAAGAAGCAGACATCGATTGTTCTGTCAACTTGTGAAGCTGAATACGTTGTTGCTGGAAGTTGCTATTCAAAAATCATCTGGATTCAATAGCAATGCATGACTACGGTTTGAAATTCTCTAACAGTCCTATATTTGTTGATAATTCCGCTACTATAGCCGTAACTAAAAATCTTGTCCAACATCCAAAAAATAAACATATCAGAATAAATATCACTTTGTACGTGATTGTTTTGAAAAGAATTTAATCGATGTTGTTAAAATTAATACGGACTTTCAACGCGTTGACTTCTACACAAAAGCTTTTGATAAAGCAAGATTTTATATCTGTTAGAGGTCAATGGCGTGAAAAAGAAATGTGAAGTGATTCCAGAAGATGACAGTACATAGTCCGACGAGTAGAGTTATTTTTTATTTTATTTTATTCTATTTTATTTTATTTTATTTTTTCGCCTATTAAATTTCAAAACGCAAAAACATATTTGGTTTTAGAGTTTTAGGGGGAGAATAGGTTAGATTAGTATTATATATTAGTCGTGTTATTTAATTACTTAAAAAAGCGAGGGAGGAGGACAACTTAGTTAAAAGGAAAGAAATCAAATCTGTGATACTGATTCAACAAATTTGGAAAATGATAGTACACAGGGAACATATTATTTGGGACTTCAAAAGGTTTAACTACTTATGATGCAAAATTCAAAGTTAGTCAGAATAGTCAAAGCAAAATAAAAGGAAAGATGATAGTTAAACTAGTGCGCTACAATGGTAACATAGAGAAAGTAGACCGAGAGGTTGTTAGCTCATTAGATGATGTGTCGGTAGATTCAACACAATAGATAAGTAGACCTCATTGGTGATTTCACCCACAAACTAAGTTGTTCAACAAGTTCTGGGTTCCCATCTTATCCCTGGTTAACACAATCAACGAAGTTCCAATAAGGGGTGACGAGCAAAATAAACGCCACAAATATGTGCGGATGACCATAAAATATGAGCAAAGCACATGAAAAATGTAAAAATCAATCAAACTAATAACCTATGTTGTTGGTGCAATATGTGCAAAAAGAAAATAATTGCTCAAACAAGAAGATAGGTTGTGTGCCTCTCTGCTATGCGATGGCACTGACCTGAGGATAAGCATAACCTATACATTCTAGAATTCATTGTTTTTTGCGCCTCTCTGCTGTGCGGTGGCACTGACCTGAGGCTTAGCATCTCTTTGAAAGCTCTTAGAATAGTTTCTTCTTGTAATATACCCGTAGACCACTCAAAAATCTCCTAAGAAACATTGATTACCATATAAGTGTGGGATCCACAAATGCTTGTTGAAATAACTAAACCTTAAATCATCACCAATGTGTGTCAAAAATCTGTGTATGGATTTAAGAGGACAAGTATACTGACAATCATCATGAGCTGCAGTTCTTGAAAGTGAAAATCATTGTGTGCATCTTGTAGCTCCAGTATGATTTCCTAAAATTGCTATTGACTATTAGTGAAAACAAGGATCAAGCATCAAAACTGTTTATTAAAGTGCCCCAAGTGATTATGATATACCTATATGATTCCAAAATGAATCGTACCAGAAATGATTAACTAGAATTGAAGTTGTGCTGTCGAGGAAGTAAAATCAATTAGAAATATTCTAATAGGTTGAATTTCATCTCTAATCAAAAATACAAAAATATATCTTGTAATTGTTCTTAATTTCAAGTTGTTATGTTTAATTTTAGTTAATTGTAAGGCAAAAGTCGGACTCAACAACTCGTCGTAATTTGTGAATCACTCACTCAAAAGGGTCACGTCTGAGGTGACCAAAACATTCAAAATTAAAATGAGTCACGTTTGAGGTGACAAATTCGTTTTAAGTAAAAGGATCACTTCTCAGGTGATCAATAGTGTTTTAAAATTAAAATGGTCATGTCTGAGATGATCATCGCTGATAATGTTTTATCTTTTCTTAAAAGGATAAGTGTTTGAAAGTGCATAAGGTCAAATTAACAAGTCAGAACCATTCGCACGACGGGACCATAAGTATGGACCAGTCGCACGAATGGAGCATGAGATTGAACCATTCACACGATTGGATCATGAGTATGAGCCAAACGCACGAATGGAGGTGACCGACTGAGTCAGTCATACAACTGAACCCCAGTCGCACGAATATATGATACCGACTGAGCCAGCCGCACGATTGAGACCCAGTCGCCCAAATGAAGCGGGCGAATAGGTCCAATCGCCAAACTGAAGATAAAATTAGTATAAATAGGGCTAAAGTCGGTCGCATATTTTCATCACCCCTAATCACTCCCAAATATCCTTAAAGCAAACACACTCTGCCAAAATTTGATTTAGTCGATTTCTCACTGCTCTTGTGTTACTGACTTATACTTTCATCATCTGCAGGTATTTGTGATTGAATTTGCACAAAATGCGGGATGAAATAAAACCCTAATATGCTCAAATTGTTTAAAATCACGAAATAAGTAACAACCATCAAATAGACCACATAAACATGTCTAATGGTTAAAATGAAAGACAGTCTGTGAGAATTAGGGTTTCTACGAGTCTAAAGAGTCTAAACACAACGTTTAACTTCAAGTTTTAACCTAGATTCGGGGTTAAAGTGTGAAACAGAGAGCTATGCCACTAGTCACTCCGAATGAACTTCAATCGCACGATTGAACTGGGCGAGTGACTCAATCGGCCAAATGAACTGGGCGAATGACTCAAACGGCCGAATGAACTAGGCGTATGAGCACAATCACCCGATTGAACTCAGCCGCATGCACAATCACCCGATTGAACTCAGTCGCACGCTCAGTCGCCTGATTGAACTCAGTCGCATACTCAATCGACCGACTGAACTCAGTTGTATAGTTCAATCACACAATTGAACTAGACTGATTTCAAAACAGGTTAAGTTTCAAGTGTTTTTGTTATGGATTAATCTGATGTTTATGTGTCTTACGTTATAGAAATATGGCAGAAAGGTGGACTATAAACACCAAGCACAACATATGTACCCACCTTGATCCTACATCCCAGAACGCTACTGAGTTCTCAGGGATTATAACTTTTCTGCACAGATCACGAATCTTCAAGGCTATCTCTACTTAGTGCACCCTTACAGGTCTATCCAGCAGGCATTCTGGGAGAGTGCCAGGGTGACAGATCAGCGGAGCCTCATTGTATATGGAGCTTAATCTTGGGTCAAGAGATAGTGATCACGGAGGAGGACTTGAGACTAGTCTTAGGTCTGGGTGAGGATGGAGACCACCCAGCTAAGCTACATCCCTTGACAGTTCAGGGATGCTTTATGAGGATCAAGTACGCCGGTGACTTAAATGCCAGAGTACTAAAAAAGAGCAACATGTGACCCCAATATAAGTATTTGGCACATGTGATCCTCAAGTGCATAGCCTCCAGGCGTGGAGGATTTGACGACCTCTCCGACCAAATCTAGAATGCATTCGTTGCACTAGTACTAAACCATCTGCTCAGTTTCTCTCTCATGATCTTCTCCTATCTGGTCGAGAGCCTGGAAGCCAAGGGTAATGAGGGCTTTTGTATGTACCCACGGTTCCTCCAGATGATCATTGACCAGAAGCTGCCCTCACTGCCTAAGGAGAGTCATGATGTTGTTACTCTTGAGGTCATGGATGACACCACCCTTGGGAGGATGAAGGTCAATCGGGCAAGCAGGTGAAGCCCCCAGTGAGGAGGTTGTTCGGCCATTTGGCCAATATAGAGTATGTGGTGCCAGCTAGGAGGAAGTGGTGCCACGACGATAGTGATTCTGATGTTGAGCAGATTGCTCTACCCTCTGATGATTCTGACAGTGATGACCACGATACTGAGGTGATGGTTAGGGTGGACCCGAGTCTGCTCCCATTCACCCTGATTTCCAGATGGAGGAGGAGGAGGAGTCTGACGAAGACTTAATGATGTGAACGGTGTGAAGCCGGGTCGTAGCCACAGAGAGAGGGCGCAGGGCGGTTGGTGGACGCCAAGGGGAGTCGGGGATGCTGTTACTACTGATACAGATCCATCTATTACCCCGACCCACCCAGCAGCCAAAGGGGAGCCATTATTTCTAAGGGCTCTAGGAAGAAGAGAATGGCTCACCCTTATGGCAAAAAGGGTAAGAGGCCAAGATTTACATTGACCCACCACCACTACTGCCACAGCCACCACCACAGCCACCACCACATCCACCACTATCACCACCACTACCACATCCCCTACCACCACTTCCACACTCCCATACACCATTACTACAGCCAACCCTTCACCATCCACTCATATTCCACCACCCATATTCACCACAGCCACCACTATCACCACCAGCCACCAAGCAGGACCATCAACCTACACCACCTTCAGCACAGGACCCACTCTACCCCCCATTGGGGTAGAGGAAAAGCTGGCTGCGCTTAACCGGATGGTGCTGAAGCTATTAGCGGCTATAAGGAAAAAGCTGCTAACCTAAGTCAGCTTATAGAGCTAAATGCTACCCAAGCACAACAGATTTCCCAGCAAGCACAGTAAATTGCCCAACTTCAGGAGCTCAATGACCAATCAGTAAAGAAGATTAAGGAGTTGGAGGCCTCAAACAGGATGATCATGCTCAAACTAAAGGGATCGAAAGATGAGCCTATGAAGATTAGAGAGGATGATGATGATGATGATGATGATGATGATGAAGATGATGATGATAGTGATGATGATAGTGATGATGATGAGACTAGTGAAGATGAAGGGCCAAGGGCAAAGAAAGATGATGATAATGATGAAGAAGGAGATGCAGCTGCATCTGCCTCAACTCAAGGTCAAGAGAGAAGGACAAAGAGAAATCAAGACCAAGGAGCATCATCCTCTGCCCCACCTACTGAGAATCCTGCCATTCAAGACAAAAGTAATGCTTAGATGTTTATGTATTTGAAAACCTTTGTACTTGAATCTTGTATTAAAATTCTATAATTAATGTTTATATATCTTTATCAAATGTTTGAATGTCTTGATTAATTACTAACTTGTCTGCAGATGATGTATATACCTTATACAAGTGGCCACTATTTTATGACTCGCAAGATATAGTAAAAGCCTTCCAGTTCCAAAACATGATACGATTCTGTTTTGCATTCGAGATACATGTCGGAGTTACAATAGAGGAATAGTACAAGAAATTTGAAGAGCTAATGAAGAATGTTAGACAATGATGTAAACTAGGTCCAAGGGGGAGTTTGTGATACATATGTACCTAGTTTAAAAGCTTAATGTAAAATGTCTACCATGTCTTACATATATGTAATGAATGGGTATGAATGAAATACAATATGCGGTTGATGTTTATAATGTTTAATGTTTCATTGTTTATTGTGTGATAATTTATAGTGAACTAACTATATAGGTTTGTGGTTGTTGTACATAATTCTTAGTCAATAATGGTTGAGAAATGTATTCAAACCTAATCATATGAAGTCCTCAAAGGAATGGACCATATGCATGAATACTTCATGCTAATGGACCAGTCGCACGACTGAACCAGGAGACTTGATCGGTCGCACGATTGAGCCATAAGATTGACTAAGTCGCACGACTGAACCTTTAGTCATGTGGATGGATCAATCGCATGATTCAGTCACACGACTAAACCATGCTAATGGTTTAGTCATACGATTGGAAGACCCTAACCTATAAATACCACCTAATTCGTGGAAAAAA
Organism: Flaveria trinervia; assembly: GCA_025506515.1. Lineage (NCBI taxonomy): Eukaryota > Viridiplantae > Streptophyta > Magnoliopsida > Asterales > Asteraceae > Flaveria > Flaveria trinervia. The sequence continues at coordinate 66,781,858 of CM046446.1, forward strand.
GGAAACAATTTGAATACCTACGCACATGATCGTACCCTAGCCGTCCAGAGACTCAAGAAGACTTGTTCCAAGTTAATAGATCACAGTTGATCGTTCTCTAATAGTTCTAAACGTTTCTTTAATCGTTATATTGATCTGAACTGTTTTCTCCCTAATTGGATCGCCAATCAAATAGGATTCTGCACTATTTGATCTGGTATACATGCAGAATCAGTTAGTACTCCATCCATACTTGGTCCCCTGACAAAAATTTTCTGAAAAAGCATATGATGTTTCTTTGTTGGATATTCCTCAACATCTAAATCTTATAGTATTTATATTCCACAACATAACATTATGCAAGAAGCTCCTAATGTATCCTTTGATGAATCTGTATTTACTAAATCAGTTAAAGGTTTATCATGGTTGTTTGACATAGATGCTTTGACTGAATCATTTAACTATGATTATTTGAACACTACAGGATCTGAGGAAGTATGTTATCCATTTGTTCCACTCATATGAATGAAGTAACATTATTTGTTGATCCTCCAAGGATTCACACATCCTCAGGTGGAAACACTTCAGCAGCAGACATAGACACTTCATGTGAAAATGATCACTTATCATCCGAAGAAGCTGTTGTAACTCCTACGAAAGAGATAAATGATTCTGGAGAATTGCTTGTAACTCCTACGGAAGAGATAAATGATTCCAGAGAAGTTCCTATAACTCCTACAGAAGAGCAAACTGATTTTGGAGAAGCCACTATAGCTCCTGTAGAAGACAATCATAATGCTACTAATAATCAAGCTACTGAAGATCATTCAACACCACATGTTGAACAGTTCGACTACTTCCTACACTCTCAACCTGGTTTGGATCAGTCTGCACCAATATATATACCTAACCTAGAATCATCTATTCCAGTTGAATCAACTCCATCAACAAGAATCAATAAGACTCATCCAGTCAACAACATCATTGGAGATCTTACAAAGAGAACTACAAGAAGTCAAAGTGGTACTTCCAACATTTGTCTTTTTAGTTGTTTTCTTTCTGAAGTGGTTCCTCCAAACATCACTGCTGCTTTAAACAACAATAGCTGGATTGAAGTTAGGCAAGAAGAGCTTCAACAATTTAGAAAGCAAAAAGTATGGTCTCTAGTTGATTTACCAGAAGGCCAACATCCTATTGGTATGAGGTGGCTATACAAAAACAAACTTAATGATAGAGGGATCATTGTAAGAAATAAGGCAAGGTTGATTGCACAAGGATACACACAAGAAGAGGGAATAGACTATGATGAAGTTTTTGCACAAGTTGCAAGAATTGAAGCCATAAGAGTGTTCCTACCTTATGCATCATATTAGAAGTTCACTGTGTATCAGATGGATGTCAAGTGTGCATTCCTATATGGGAAAATTGATGAGGACATTTATGTGTCACAACCCCCTGGTTTTGAAGATCCACATTATCCACATAGGGTATACAAACTAGATAAGTTCAATGGGTGAATTGACTACAAAAGAGGTATGAAACATTATCATCTTTCTTGCTCAAGCATGGCTACAAAAGAAGAACCATTGATTAGACACTCTTTCTCAGACAAGAACATCAAGATCTCTTAGTTGTTCAAATATATGTTGATGACATTATATTCGATCAACAAATAAGAGATTGTGTGTAAAATTTGAAGAGCTAATGAAATCTGAATTTCAGATGAGTTCAATGGGTGAATTGACTTTCTTTCTTGGTCTTCAAGTTCATCAACAGTCAGATGGGATATTCATCAATAAAGAAAAACACATACATCAAATTTTGAAGAAATACAATCTTACATATGTATCCTCATGCAAAACACAAGCATCAACAATTAATAAGATTGTTCCTGATCCTTCAAGAAAATCTATTGATAAAAAATTATATAAATCAATGATAGGATCACTTATGTATCTAACTGCTTGTAGATCTGACATTATGTTTGTTGTGTGGGTGTGTGTGCTAGGTACCATTCTGATCCAAAGGAGTCTCATCTAAATGTTGTCTAAAGGATTTTCAGATATCTCAAAGGAAAACTAGGACTTGGTCTTTGGTATGCAAAGGATGGTGACTTTACACTCTACTCATACTCAGATAGTGACTATGGTGGTTGTAACAGTTACAGAAAATCAACAACTAGTGGATTTCAATTCATAGGACGAAGACTGGTATCACGGCAGTGCAAGAAACAAACCAATGTCTTTGTATCCATAACTGAAGCTGAGTACATAGCTACTTCAGCTAGTTGTTCTCAAGTCATTTGGTTTCAAAATGTAAGGCCCCGTCCCGAGACGCTCACAACTGGTCAATCATCGCACAAAAGCATACATAATATTTTAACATTAGTAAGACATTGCAGAGGAATTTACTTAAACCATTTCATATATATATAATTATTTTTGCATAATAATAAAATAATGTTAACAATTACGAAACATCATTTGTTCACATTACAATGCAAAAACACAATCGTTATACAAAATGGATGCCATCCAAAACAAGCCAAGTAGCTGCTCGTGCCAACCTCAGCAACCATCACCTGCCAACTGGAAAATACATAAAAGTCAGCGTTGCTGAGTGAATTCTAGTTTTATAAAATAAAATACTTTTACTTCCATTTAAAACCTTTCTTTACATTCTTATGCGATCAAGCATCATACATACACATAGATAATAACATTATTATCTTTGATCATCGTTTGTTAACTTTCATTCATTTTTCATCTTTCACTTCATCATCAACGAGATTGCACAAAGCAAGAGCTCCATGTTGATTGACAACAAATGTCGATCCCTATCGGTACACATCTTCATGGTAGCTAACCTCCGACAGTTGATCCACACTGCAAGGCACATAGCCTGCTCATGAATACAGATCAATCATCATACATCAAACTCACATAAGTGAAGTCTATCATAGTGCTTGCAAGACTCCTCATCATCAAAAGGACCCGGGGGTAACATTCATTAAGATTGACTTTTCATCATCTTAAATCTCACTTCATTAAAATGATACTTTACATTCATTATCATAATCACAACACATAAAGTCACATCATAATAAGTAGTAAGGAACACATCATACATCAGATACATAACCATGTTAATCACACATAATCATCATGCACAGGCATCAATCATACATCATCATCATAAACATCTTGCATCAAACACTCACATACATAAACATATGCACAACAAGCATAAGTCATCATAAAACATAACTGATCCTCCGCGGGGCAGTGGGGGTTCGGGGGTAGCAGCCCCTGATAGTAGGGTCCTAGGGGCAGCAGCCCCTAGTGGGGTCCAAGGGGCAACCCCCTTGGCTGGGGCCATGCTGGACTCGATGAGGGGATCTAGAACACACCTGGACTAGTTCAAACCTCTTAAAATCTTGGTCATATATAGTGTATATTTAGGATGCATTTCCAGCCCCAAACTAGTTCAAAAACCTTCAAATAGGGGATCTAGAACTCACCTGGACTGGATGAGTAGCTTCTCAATTAAACTTTCAAAGCAAGGGTTGCACTACATAGCCTATAGATAAGTTAACACTCAAAGGAGTTAATTTCTGCCTAATTTCGCTGCTAATTTCGCTGCTAGGTCAGCAATTTCGCTGCTAGTTTCGCCAGCAGTTTCGCTGCTAGTTTCGCTAGTAGTTTTGCTGTTAGTTTCGCTGGCATCTTCACTGACAGTTTCACCCAACTTTCGTTGGAAAACCATGTCGGCGAAACTACCTGCGAAACTATAGTTTCACAGGAAGATCCACAGTTTCACTAGATGAATACCTAATTTCGCTGGATGAACACCTAGTTTCGCAAAACGGGCTGAAAATTATGAACCACCCCATTTTGAACCAAAACATCAATCTTTTACACCCAAAAACTTGGATTATCACCCAATAAGCTTTATCTAAGCTTCTTACATGTTTTCTTACACCAAAACATGAGTTTTGGGCGAATCTTTGCCACTTTTAATAACCAAACCCTAGAATCAGGGTTTACATCAAAAGCAATGAATAAATGATGTTTCTTAGCAAGATTCTTAGTGTTTTCTTGTTGTTTGGATGCCCACGAACACCGATCTTCGATCTCGAGATCAACCGAGCCTTGAATCTTCAATTCTCTCTACTTTCTCTCTCTACTCTCTCTCTCTAGAACTAGAGTGTTGAGTTACAAATGAGAGCTGCTCAAGCTAATCCGTTTATATATACCGGGTGTTCCCGAGACCTTAAACTCTCCAAACACATATCCCGAAGAGTTAACTCGGTCTATAACCATATCTATCTTATCTCCATTAAATGATCTTGTCTAAGCCCATATTATTATTTGGCTCCCTAAGACATTATTCGGGGCATTACACAAAACCAATTGCTTGACAATGGTTACAACTTCCTTCAAACTTCAATTTAAATAGACAATTATGCTACTATGTTTATAACTGTTAATCCTGTGCAACATAGTAAAACAAAAAATATTGAAATAAGATATCAATTTCTGAGAGATTGCTTAGAAAAGGGTTGATTAAGTTAGTCAAAGTGGATACATCAAATCAGCTTGCTGATTTATTCACTAAAGCCTTTGACTCAGTTAGATTTAATTTTCTAATTGATTCTCTGGGCATGATTAACTTAGTTTAATCAATTTGAACAAACAAAATACTGTGTCTAATGCTGCTTCAGCATGACATATGCATGGGAAATAATAGTACACTATATCTTTGCTTAATCCTTGAATTCTTAAATATCTTTAAATCTAAGCAAGTTTCTTGATATGTGAGCAGGTTCATCTTGAGTGGAAACTATACTTAGTGCATGCCAAACATAATTCAAAGTGATTGTTTGTGGGAAACTTCATTTTGATGATACAAAGTGAGTCTTATTCTGATGTGATCGAATCACTCATCTAAGCACACTATGTGCCGACACTTTATAATATCTATCTTTGCAAAACATACACCCTCTATTTTGTGTAAACAAAGACCTGGGTGTATGATCACCATACGGTATATCAGTTATCAAAGGTGAAAAGATCATGATCCTCATCATCCCTCTGTTTTGTGTAAACAAAGACCTGGGTTAAAGGCACCTCTATTTTACATGAGTAAAGACCTGGTGACCTAATGATGAGCATATCTAAGCTCTCAAAAGAATCCTATGTGATCAATTGTACATTTATCTAGAGCTTTTATATCTATGCATTAATGAGATGTCAAATGCATCTCAAGATAGAACTTATAACTTAAAGTACAAGTTATTAAGTGTGATAAAAATGATGATTTGACTTGCAAAGGGAGGACAAAATCTTTGTTATTTGAATGTGAAGCCCATAATAGTTATTTCCTAATCAATATTAAAATATGATAAACAACATGCCTAGTTGATAGATTAGCTCTTATATGGATTAAAGTGGACAATATACTTGCAATCAGAACTATGTTTAGGTATCAATTCGACAAAATAACTCATCAAGAAGAGGCCTAGTCTTATAGTATGATCCGATCATATGTGTATACATGCCTAAGCATCATCATACAGTTAAATAACAATCATGATATTCTGTTTAGAAATTTATGATAAATGCATACTTTCATCATTTAATCACAAATTTAGGGGAGTATAATTCATGAAGATAAGTTTATCAATCAACAGCTTTGTCTATTTCATTATCAATTTGAAGGAATTGGAATCTGAGCACCAACTTAGCTCCTGGATACATGAAGTTTTTAAAATCATTTAAACTTTCTTCTACTAAATTATTATGAATACAAAGTCAACAAGCTCCAAAAGCAATAAATGGTTCTAAGCAGTAGACTTGGACCATACATCAAAATAAGTTTTTCTTCACAAGTGTTCTATAAACATCAGCAGATGCTACAATGCCATCTTAAGCATCAGCAGAAGCTACAGTGTGGAAAATTTAAATGTTTTTCCGTGCATTGGTAAACTACGGATGAGCAAAGATCAACATATATAATTTAATTTCATTGTTTGGTAACCTATGAAAATTTAAGTTATACTTCATCAGTAGAAGTTTTTAAGACATCCGCGGATAATTTATGGAATCCGTAGATGATCTATGGAAGAACTTAGAACATAAAAATTGTTGAGGGTCCCACTTACTAAGGGTCCCACATCATTAAATAAATAAATTAATGTGTCTGAGAAAGTATAAGTGATGTTCTTGACTTCAAAACTCATTATTCACTTTTTCAATTTAGTTTTTCAGACCTAGAAAACCACGCACTCAACGAATTTTTCCCCCTTCTACAACATTCAAAAATTACCAAATCAAAACATCAAATAAACATATATTTCTGCTCTCAAATCACTGTGTTCAAGGTAAACTTGTCATAATACTCAATAAAGAACTGGTTGATTCTCGTACAATCTCACAACTGTTCGTATTCTCATATCAATAATGTGATTCTAACAAAATCTTCTTTATTCTTATGAACATATGGATAAATGATTTGCGAGAGAGCATAATGTGTGTGCTTTCTTAAACCCTAATGACCCTGTCTCAGAAGGGTGTCAAGACATTATCTGATATCTAAGAAGATCCAGGCTGTTCTATGCCTTATCTGCAGAGCCTGTGATACATCAATCACACATAACTAATTTCTAGAACTCCACCCAAATAGAAGAAGATGATCAAGTTATTGTGGCTGATGTGAAGAATCAAATACTGAGAGTGGATGAACATACAATAAGAAGGGTTCTTGAGTTGGGAGATGTTGAAGCTGGTCACCCTGATGTATTCGATAATGAGTACATAGAGAAATTCTTTCTTCTGACGGGGTATGATGGTGACATCGAGAAGGGAGAAATCAAGAAAGGAAGACTCTGCAAGCCATGCATATTTCTCTGTCACACTTATCTTAAGTGCATCTCAAACAGGAAATCTGGACTGGACAGATTTTCAAGGCATATCTCTTTAGGCATTATTGGTGTATTTGAGGGAAGAACCTACAATTACTCAAAGGACATCTTCAACTGCTTATATGATCAGATCAAAGTACATAAGGCTGACAAGATGTATATGTTTCCAAGGTTTCTGCAACTGATCATCAATGTTGATCTGCATGGGACTGATATAGATGGTGATGTGTTTGTTCAAGCACACCTAGGTAGATCTGTTCTTAATAACATATCCTGGAAGTATGAAGGTGAAGACATGCCCATGTTTGCTCATGTAATAGATGCTATTGCCAATATTCCCCAAGAGCTTGTGTGGGATGATTAACAGGAAGATTCTTCAACCAACTCTATTCAAGCCACACACTCACCAATTCTATCACCCGTTCAGCAACAACATCAATCTCCACAACCACCTTCTTCTACAAATCAAAATTCTCAACCCATCTCACCCACTCATTCTATTCACCCTCAACAATCTCCCTCAGCTAGTCAAAACACTATCTCTCAGGCCATAACTATTCAATTATCACTATCCAAGACTGAATCTCCTATCCATTCAAATGCTACTGAGCCAGTTTCTCCAGACATTGTCAATTAGCAGCAACAACAACCACAACATGATGAGCATGATGAATCAAAAGATGAATGCTCTAGTTCACTAAGTGTGGCGCATACTAAAGATCATAAAGATGAAATTGTTGATCAACAAGAAGAAGAAGATAAGTATGAGGAAGTGATTGCCTATGATAAAGATGACATCAGTGATATGGACATCCTAGTAAGCAAAAGCTATCTGGTGGCTGAATACAACAAGCTTGTAGTGAAGTCAAACTGCAAAAAGCAAGGATTAAAGAACTGAAAAGGATAATAGCAGAAAAGGATGATGTGCTGATACAGTTAGAAGCAAGGATCAAAAGCTTAAGAGAAGATGCCTAGTGTAATAATGAAGTGATTGATGCCCTACTTAAACAAGATTTTGAGCTCAAAGAATCAGTAGAGAAAGAGAAGAATGAAAATAAGAAGCTAAGGCTGAAGATTGATCAAATGAATGAGTCTTTCTATGATCAATCAGCTCTGTTGAGAAGAAAAGAGGAAGAGATTGATCAACTAAAAATGAAAATATGTTGTCTTGAATCAAACCAACTAAGGAACATGTTGAATCTTCTAAGCAATTTTTTCTATACTCAAGAAAGAGGAAGTATTTGGGTTCAAAAAAGAAACAGATAATCAATGTTGAAGAGTCACCCAAAAGGTCAAGGCAAACATCCTCAGAGCACACAGCTTCTATGAATGTTTCAACATCAAAGCCAGTTACTGCTTAAAAGTAGGGGTGTTCATCGGATCGGATAATAGATTTTTCGGATTTGAAAATTTCAGGACCCTATCTGAAATCCGATCCGAAAAAGGAATTTTCTATCCGATCCGAATCTATCCGAATTCAATTCGGATAGGATTCGGATAATATTCGAATTTATCCGAATAATCCGAATAAACCAAATAAGATTTTTATTAAATTTTTTTGTTTTTTGTTTTGTTGCTAATTTTTTAATTTTGAATATTTTATAAGTTGGAAATCATAATAAAAATATAAAACTAAAAAAATGAATTGTATGCAAATTCAAATTTGAAATATAATAGGTAATTATATGAAACACAAAGATTAGAATCTCTAATTTAAAACAATGGTCGATTATTGCATAATTATTTAAGATTATGACTAAAACGTGTAAATATTCATGTGTATTAAGTTGAAAACATAATAGATAGTTGAGTAATGAGTTCTGGGCTAGAAATATACTTGAAGTCTTATTCTGATTATTTGAATATCCGAATAATCCGAATAAAAAATTGTAATATCCGAAATCTGATCCGAAATCTGAATAAGGAATTCTGATTCGGAGGAGATCCAATCCGAATATCCGAATAAGGATTCAGATCGATTTATTTGGATTCAGATACGGATCAAATTTCAGATAGTTTCGGATAATGGATTTTTTGAACACCCCTACTGAAAAGGCTGAGAGTGATGCTGAATGGAAAGAGCTTACTGAAGAGGGTTCTAACAAAGAACAAGAAGTATCAAAGGCTGATGATCTTTTGACAACAAAAGACATAATGGAAGAAAGGTTAGAGTCATCCTTGTTTATGACCCTGATCAATCATGGGTTCCCAATTGACATGGTTGAAAGGATGAACTTGACTGAGATGAAAGACATGCTAAAAGAGTTTGAATTTGCCAGATTTATAATTCCTAATTATGATTATGAGGCATTCACAACATTTCAAGCCATCTAGAAAATAAAGAAAGACCTAGGCCATTGTGACACAACAAAACTCAGCAAATACAATATGGTCTATTAGCTACAGGGTCACAACTACAAGGCACATGAGCTCAAAGGAAGAAATGTTGGTGAGCTGAGAAGAATGATGGAACATGTTATGTTTGTTGAGCTTTACTCAGGCGTAAGGTTCAGAACTGAAGCTCCAAATCCAATCTATGAGCACCAAAGGAAACTTTCTGCTTATCCTGTAACTATTGACTCCAAAGATCAGTACAAAGGCAAAGACAAACTAATCATAGAACCAAGAGCAGTCATTCCTGGCAAAGTGTGGCCATTAGGGACAACTGTTAGAGAAATAATTAAACAAAAATCAACTCTCATAGAGTTGTATGATCATATCATAACTCCCAGTTCTATGGAAGAAAACAAGATTATAGCTTGGAAATATGATCCAGACTGGGATTGTGCAATTATCAAAAGAACCTCTGGAAGAATTTAGTATTTTCATGATACAGAAGCATTGATGAGGCTTCATGAGAGAGATATCAAGGACCTGCAAAGTCTAATAATGTCTAACTATCCAATTAACTTAAAGGGAAGAGATTTCTCTATGTTGGTGGGAAAATTGAAGACAAAATTCATAGATGATGTGCTCAAGGAAGCTAAGGGATATGATGATGATCATAGAAAGAGAATTTAAAGAATCAAAAGAACAACAAAGCCCTCTTCACTTGTTGATGAGGAAATGTTAAAAAGGGTGGGATACAGCCATGAAAATGTAGCATCTATCAAAAGCTTCAAGGGAAATCAATACACATCTCCCATAATAGAATGGGGTTATGTTGAGAAAACAAAAGAGCTGGTGCTACTGAGGAATACTTAAGGAAAGAAGGCTGAGAAGATTTGACTTTTTGATCCAGTGGAGATCAAATTGCTTCACCCAAGCTATACTTCATACCTTCATGACAAATTCTTTCCAAAGCTAACTGATGAAAAGGCTCAGAATGACTTGTGTCTATATGTGCACATGATTGAAGTTGTGGATAAGTTGCATGCCAAAGCATACAAAAGAAGAAGGTATAATGCTGGGATGCTGAAGGGAGCCAACATTGAAGATATATTAGAACTAAGAATCTAAGAAGAAGATGAGCTGGAAATTGTTCCCAATCAGTGTGTTGTGGAAACCCTCACCACAGAAGAAGATATATTGGGACTGACTTTTGAGACACTCCAAAGGATATGCAGAATGGAGATCAAGTACAAATACGATGATCAAAGGATGCAATATTTAAACAAGAAAAGGGTTTCAAGATTGAAGGAGCTTTTAGTTTTGAAGAAATGATTACAAGTATCTAAGCCTAAGGGGGAGTATTGTTAGGTCTAGGATCAGTAGATCTAGTCCATTTTGTATAGGCTTAGTACTTGAATTAATATCTTTAATGAATGGTTGTAATTCATTATTGTGTATGCATTAAATGTATAGGTTAACCCATAATATATGTGTGTTGATTTATGTATGTTTGCAGGTACAAACATATACTTAATCAAATTTTGAAATTGACTAAGTGTAAGACACATCTACGGATGAACATTTTGTTCTTCCATAGATATGTTTCTTACAAGTAACAAACATCCGAAGATCATCTGCGGATGAACCATCAACTGGAGTAAAGTGAGAATTCCAATTGAAGATTCCTGCGGAAGAACAATTGCTTCAGAAGAAACAGTTTGCTTCAGAAGAAACAGTTTGCTTCAGAAGAAACAGTTTGCTGCGGAAGAACAAGATTCCTGCAGAAGAACAGTTTGCTTTGGAAGAAACAGTTTGCTTTAAAAGAAACAGTTTTCTTGGGAAGAAACAGTTTGCTGCGGAAGAACAATATTCCTGCGGAAGAACAGTTTGCTACGGAAGAACAACTAACTATGGAAGAACAACTAACTACGGAAGACAATACTCTTGCGGAGTCCCAACACTTGCACTTAAACAATACAAGTGTTACAAGTCAATAAGTCGGTTATGCGAATCCCAAGAAATCCGGATATTCATTAACTAAAACAATTCAAATCCCAAGAGATCCGATGTTTTCTTAACAAAAACATCATTGTCTATATATTGGATCCTAGGTTTCAAATCAAAGTATGGCTTCGATAGAAAACAACAATAATCACACAATCAAACCCTAGCAGCCGTCACATCATTCAACACAATTTTCAATATCATTCATTAGTTATTTGTAATCATTAATGTGTTTTAATGAAATACATTTGATTTAAACTGATCATTGGTTGTATTTCATCAATCGTGTTCTTGAATATATTTATTGATATTGATAATCATTAATACGAACAATTAAACCAAGCCAATGTTGATTCCGCAAATGTTGACTTGACATCAACTAAAATTGATAATTCTTGATTGTGATCCTTAGACTCACAAGAAGTCTATGTGAGTCAACCACCTGGCTTTGAAGATCCAGATTTCCCTCACAGGGTGTACAAGCTTGACAAAGCCCTATATGGTATTCATCAACCTCCAAGAAAGTGGTATGAGACTCTATCATCTTTCCTTCTTGAAAATGGATATGAAAGAGGAAAGATTGATGAGACTCTTCAGATATTAAAGAAAAAAGACATGTTAATGGTCCAGATTTATGTGGATGATATTACATTTGGCTCGACAAAGAAGCAACTCTGTAAAGACTTTGAAGACCTTATGCATTCAAAGTTTCAAATGAGTGCAATGGGGGGACTGATTTTCTTTCTAGGGGTGCAAGTCCAACAAACAGAAAATGGAATCTTCATTAATCAATCAAAATATGTGGAAATAATGTTGAAGAAATTCCACTTTGCTGATTGTCAGTCTATCAGAACTCCTGGGGATACTAAAGTGAAGATTGGACCTGATCTAGAAGGCAAATCAGTGGATCAGACTCATTATCGATCTATAATTGGTTCACTTATATATCTAACAGCTAGTAGGCCTGACAATATGTTTGGTGTTTGTGTGTGTGCCAAATATCAAGCTGATCCCAAGGAATCTCATGTAAATGTTGTCAAGAGGATATTTAGATATCTTAAGGGCAAACCAGCTCTTGGGTTATGGTATCCAAAGGAAGGAGACTTCAATCTTTATGCCTTCACTGACAGTGATTATGGAGTACGCAACTTCAATAGGAAATCCACTTCTGGAGGTTGTCAATTTCTTGGTCCATGACTGGTCTCCTGGCAGTGCAAGAAGCAGACAAATGTATTTGTCTCAATAGCAGAAGCTGAGTATATTGGCATGAGCTTGTTGCTCTTAAGTCATCTAGATTCAAAACCAGATGCTTGATTATGGTTTTAATTTCTTGCACACACCAATTCACATCGACAACACATCAATTGTTTTCATTACAAATAATCCAGTTCAACACTCAAAAACAAAAAACATTGAAATCAGATATTACTTTTTGAGAGAGTGTGCTGAAAAGGGGTTAATTAAATTGATTCAAGTACCCACTGAAAATCAGTTGGCTGATTTATTTACCCAGGCATTTGAACCTAGTAGGTTTGAATTCCTAGTTCAATCAATTAGCATGATTAACCTTAAAAAAACCAAATCAAAAACATTAAAAAAATAATTCAAAAATATCAGAAAAATCACAAAAAGAAATCTATTTTGATGAAGAAAAGAACAAATGGGAAATGATATAATTACAGTCGTTATATCATTCACTGTGCTTAACTTTGAATTTTGAAAGACTGTCATGACTTACCAGATATGTTGGTAGGCTCAACTTGGAAGAGAATATACATGCAGTGATGAATTAAAATCTTATTCAATGGTGAAACACTCATCTCAAAGTACAGGTATGTATTGGCTTATTTGAGTGTATGTGTGTAGCAACCTAAACACACCAGGTAATGATACTTTGTGAAACTCTTTCACCTACATCAAGTATCATCTTTGTTTTGCTAGGCAAAGACCTGATGAAACAAGCACATAGTGAAGATGTACTGATCCAAAAGATTCCCAATGAGGAACACATCCAAATTGGACGAATCTACAAAAGCAATACATTCCAAGTGAATGAAAAAAAGAAACCAATCATGGATCACCTTCCAAAGTAAAGTGACAAGAATCGCAATATGGATCATCATGAAAAGGATCAAAGTAAATGAATCCCAATATGGGTCGGTGAAAAAGAGATCTCATAACTTAAGTAACATGGTAAAGAATGATGGGATTCAACAATGTAATCAACTGAAGCTTACCAAATCATAATTATAGCCAACTGAAGATCTTATTGTACAAGTTCAAAGACCAAGTTGATTATCAGAAGAAAACAAATACAAGACAAAGTCAACATCAAGACAACAAGAAAAGTCAAAATTAGGTCATGATGTAATATTAGTATAAATAGACCCACTAGTGCATTTTTGCAAGTGTGGCTTTTGTGTGTGTGTTTTTCATGGTGTAAATCACCATCCAAGGAGAAATCCTCTCCTTTGAGTGGGTTTGATTTCACTAGCCATCTATGATTCTCATTGTAACTTGTTTATCAACATCAATGAAATCATAACATTATTATTATCTATCTCTTTGTTCTTTGATTCACACACGTCCACCCATCTTAATTTTGATTTCTAGATCTGAACGAGATGAATCCTAAGATCCAAGCTCAATGAATTTAAAATATTGATTTAGCAAAATGGTATCAGAGCTGTTGATTGCTAGATTTATCTAGTTTTCAGATCTGATTTCATCTTTAATGATGTCAAGAACAATGAAAAAAAGAAGAAAAATGAAGAAGAAAGTCCTTGTTCATCAAAAACCTATTTGTTCATACCCAAAATCAGAAGCAAAACCAACAAATTTGTTCAACTATGGTACAATTTGAAGAATCATGAACATGTTCATGATTATTTCTTCAAAATTCGATGCAATTGAACAAGATTAACATAAAAAAAAGAAGAAAACACATTTGTTCATCTCAAAATCAAGAAGAAAAATCATCAGATCTGTTCTAATATGGTACTATTTGAAGAAATATAATCACTTACTAGATTATTCCTTCAATATTCGATGCAATTGAACACGATTATCATTAAGAACAAAGAAAATATGAAGAAATGGAAGCTACTACTAATTTCCTGACCTGCACTGCAGTGTGAAATCGTTTTTGTTCAAGTCTGTAAAGAAATGCGAATGAAGCTTCATAAAATGCGGATGTGTTATACACAAATGCGGATGTGTTATACACAAATGCGGATGATTTTTCACCAAATGCGGATGACTTGGCAACAAATGCAGATGCCTTATCACCAAATGTGGTAGACTTGTAAACAAATGTGAGTAATTTAAGCACTAATATAGATGCTTTGAAATCAAATGCGGATGCATTGAAATCAAATGCGGATGCCTTGCAACCAAATGCAGATGCTTTGCAAACAAATGCAGATGAGTTAGCAATGAAATGTGGTTGTGTTGCAAGAAATGCTTATGAACAGTTGATGAACAAGACTTTAAAAAGAAAGAAAAACATGAATATGGATGATTGCAACCAACAGGCACGTCCATTTTGATCATGAAAGCAAAAAAAGAGAGTATAGAAATCAACTTTTGTTACTTTTTCACAGATTCATCCAAAGACTTGTACAACTATCAGATGGCCTTTTTGAAATATTTGAGCTCACATTATTTTTTATGATGTTTTGCACCCATGTCTGACTACTGAGCGGACAGTTAGCCGGACTTTAATCAAGGGAGTACTCATTATCTGAAAATGTCATTTATCAACTTAATTCAAAAGAGTGGAAGTGTTTTCAACATTAATTCATGTTCCTAATGTAGTTTATTGACGTTCAAACCCTCACCATATGTCTAATTCATACTAATCCTTGAGTTGTGATATAAACTGTAATCCAAGAGTGATACAACCCATATCCAATACCAAGTAGTATTCTCAAGTGATTCTAACCTTTGAATAAAATATATTAGGAGGAGCTTAATCTGAGGGGGAGAACATCAATGAATTGTGCTAGAACATCAATTGATCAAGAAGACATGTGACAGAGAAGATGTTCAAATTCAAGGTTTGGCAAGCATCAGTTTAAGAGGAGTATTGTTGGGATTCAACAATGGAATAAGCTGAAGCTTACCAAATCATAATTACAGCCAACTAAAGATCTCATTGTACAAGTTCAGAGACCAAGTTGATTATCAGAAGAAAACAAATACAAGACAAAGTCAACATCAAGACAACAAGAAAAGTGTGTGTTTCTCATGGTGTAAATCACCATCAAGGAGAAATCCTCTCCTTTGAGTGGGTTTGATTTCACTAGCCATCTATGATTCTCATTGTAACTTGTTTATCAACATCAATGAAATCATAACATTATTATTATCTATCTCTTTGTTCTTTGATTCACACACGTCCACCCATCTTAATTTTGATTTCTAGATCTGAACGAGATGAATCCTAAGATCCAAGCTCAATGAATTTAAAATATTGATTTAGCAAAATGGTATCAGAGCTGTTGATTGCTAGATTTATCTAGTTTTCAGATCTGATTTCATCTTTAATGATGTCAAGAACAATGAAAAAAAGAAGAAAAATGAAGAAGAAAGTCCTTGTTCATCAAAAACCTATTTGTTCATACCCAAAATCAGAAGCAAAACCAACAAATTTGTTCAACTATGGTACAATTTGAAGAATCATGAACATGTTCATGATTATTTCTTCAAAATTCGATGCAATTGAACAAGATTAACATAAAAAAAAGAAGAAAACACATTTGTTCATCTCAAAATCAAGAAGAAAAATCATCAGATCTGTTCTAATATGGTACTATTTGAAGAAATATAATCACTTACTAGATTATTCCTTCAATATTCGATGCAATTGAACACGATTATCATTAAGAACAAAGAAAATATGAAGAAATGGAAGCTACTACTAATTTCCTGACCTGCACTGCAGTGTGAAATCGTTTTTGTTCAAGTCTGTAAAGAAATGCGAATGAAGCTTCATAAAATGCGGATGTGTTATACACAAATGCGGATGTGTTATACACAAATGCGGATGATTTTTCACCAAATGCGGATGACTTGGCAACAAATGCAGATGCCTTATCACCAAATGTGGTAGACTTGTAAACAAATGTGAGTAATTTAAGCACTAATATAGATGCTTTGAAATCAAATGCGGATGCATTGAAATCAAATGCGGATGCCTTGCAACCAAATGCAGATGCTTTGCAAACAAATGCAGATGAGTTAGCAATGAAATGTGGTTGTGTTGCAAGAAATGCTTATGAACAGTTGATGAACAAGACTTTAAAAAGAAAGAAAAACATGAATATGGATGATTGCAACCAACAGGCACGTCCATTTTGATCATGAAAGCAAAAAAAGAGAGTATAGAAATCAACTTTTGTTACTTTTTCACAGATTCATCCAAAGACTTGTACAACTATCAGATGGCCTTTTTGAAATATTTGAGCTCACATTATTTTTTATGATGTTTTGCACCCATGTCTGACTACTGAGCGGACAGTTAGCCGGACTTTAATCAAGGGAGTACTCATTATCTGAAAATGTCATTTATCAACTTAATTCAAAAGAGTGGAAGTGTTTTCAACATTAATTCATGTTCCTAATGTAGTTTATTGACGTTCAAACCCTCACCATATGTCTAATTCATACTAATCCTTGAGTTGTGATATAAACTGTAATCCAAGAGTGATACAACCCATATCCAATACCAAGTAGTATTCTCAAGTGATTCTAACCTTTGAATAAAATATATTAGGAGGAGCTTAATCTGAGGGGGAGAACATCAATGAATTGTGCTAGAACATCAATTGATCAAGAAGACATGTGACAGAGAAGATGTTCAAATTCAAGGTTTGGCAAGCATCAGTTTAAGAGGAGTATTGTTGGGATTCAACAATGGAATAAGCTGAAGCTTACCAAATCATAATTACAGCCAACTAAAGATCTCATTGTACAAGTTCAGAGACCAAGTTGATTATCAGAAGAAAACAAATACAAGACAAAGTCAACATCAAGACAACAAGAAAAGTGTGTGTTTCTCATGGTGTAAATCACCATCCAAGGAGAAATCCTCTCCTTTGAGTGGGTTTGATTTCATTAGCCATCTATGATTCTCATTGTAACTTGTTTATCAACATCAATGAAATCATAACATTATTATTATCCATCTCTTTGTTCTTTTATTCACACACGTCCACCCATTTTAATTTTGATTTCTAGATCTGAACGAGATGAATCTTAAGATCCAACCTTTATGAATCTGAAATATTGATTTAGCAAAGAAAGTTGTGAAAAAGTTCTACCACACATTACATATGGATGGTTGATCATTCCATGCTTTTGTGTGTGATGTACATGTTGAATATTTAAATCAACCAAAAAGATGATAAATATCACATGCATTAAAATATCAACCTCGTATGAGTTTAAGAGGACAAACATACCTTCAATCAACAAGTTCATAAACATGTCTATTTTTGTAACACACGGTTATTCTTTTAAAGATTATTAAAGAAAGAATAAAATGAAGGAAAAGAATGAAAAGAAATAAAGCACAAGTAGAGGGACCTAATGTGTCAAAAGAACAAAATCTTTAAGAGTTGGTGATAAAGGTGGCATGGCCGCCCATCACCCTCTCTTGCTCATATCATTCGGATATTTCTAGAGAGAGAAAGCCAAGAGGAGCAAAAATCTTGGGTATTTTGAAGAACAAGTGCAAGAGTCAAATTCAAGGTAAGAATTCATGGTTTTAAGATGTTCTTAACTGGTTTTATCCACGGATGTATGCTTATGTGTGCTTGTGTGTTCGGTCATGTGTGTTTTGGTGGGTTTCTAGGTGGTTGAACTCAATTGCAAATGGGTTTGGGAGAAGTCACACCTAAGAGGCTGAAAAGGTGAGTTTTAGGAACCCCTTTTTACTCGTTTTTAACTGCTTTGGGGCTGGAAATGCGTGTATGAACTTTTATGAAAGTTGGGTTTTATGCCCGTATGTGTGTATGTGTGTATGTGTGTAATTGTGGGTGGGGTTTGATTTTGGGCTATGTATATGTTTGATGATGTTGTGATTATGTTTCTAAGATTTAGAATGTATGACTTAAGCTTAGAACATGATAGGTGATGTTTGGGGACTGAATTACGATGATAAGTGTGAATTAGACTACCCATGCGCCTAAACAGTTGCCCATGCGCCCAACAGAAATAACTGCCTAAGTGTCCCATGCGCCCAAAACCTCATGCGCCCAAATAGTACCCATGCGCCTAGAAATAGGCTGAAATTTTCTAAGTGTCCAGACGCCCAGGATTTCCATGCGCCTAGGCACTCATGCGCCTGCATAGTGTCCATGCGCCTAGAATTGCCCAGAAATGACTAGGTGTTGCCCATGCGCCTCCTAAGTGTTCCCCATACACCTGCATAGTGCCCATGTGCCTAAAGACTTAGAATATTTTCTGATTTTTGGGGGAAAAGTGAAATGTAGGCTTTGACTTGGGAGGTTCCCGGGGGCTATGTAAGTTGACTTTTGGAAGTCATAGATGATGTGATGGGTTACGTATCATGATGTATGATTGATGCTTATGTAGGATGGTATGTATGATGTACGATGTATGTATGATGGTGCCTTGTATGGTGATGTTTGCATGTTCATGTTGGTGTTCCTTATTATGTATGTTTATCTTTCTCATGGCTTTACATGTTATAGTTGTAGGATTCTGTGTGCCCAAGACACTTAGAATATTGATGTGGTTAGTACGTCATGATCCAAGTCGGGTTATACCCAATAACAAGCTTAGCAAACACCAAATAATATTTAATTGATGATGTGATCATGCAATAAAATATTAACACCAATTTAGAAAATGGGTTTTCTAAACAAGTTGCATATGACATGGAACAATTTATTAGGATATTTTGTTCAATTATATTATTTGTAATGTTATTTATATTAGTTAGATGACATTACAAATTAAAATGGCTACATATGTTATACAATTAATTGGTTAGTTGTATACATTTACTAAGAGATACCAAGTTATAAGACCATGTAACATTGTAATGTGTCTAATTTTAAAAGGGGGGAAACCAATTTTCAAAGCCTTTTTGGCCGCCCCCTTATTGTGTTCCTATTGGACCACTTTGTTGATTAGATACACACAATTAAGGGGTCTTATATTTTGCCTCTTGGACCATCCATACAAAGAATACACATGCAAAAAGCTCTCTCTCTTTCTCCCCTCTCTAGTTTCGGAAACCAGGCAGAAAGAAGGAGCTCCAGCAGCTTGTTTTTTGGTGTTCAATCCTAGCATACAAGGTGTTTTGTAATAGTGCTTGGGGTATACGAAACTTGAGGATCTCTACATTGAGTTCTTGGTCGATTCAAGCATCCAAAACACTCCTCTAAGTCGATTTTTCTGCTGGAGAAAGGTAGCCATTCACAGCCTCATATGGCTGTGATTTTATGTACATTAATGTTTGTTCATAGCTTGTCCATTCATATATTTAAGATCCCTATTGATTTGGGTTTTGTTTTCCATCTTAAAACCACACTTAGAACACGAAAATTTCAGATTATAAACTTGTTATAATCCTATACATCCGCTGCGTTTTCTGAAAAGATTAAAAGGTTATACTATGTTTTAGTGTTCTTTCAAACCCTTCAATAGTTATGAAAGAAATGATAAAGTATTATGTAACGTAAAGTGGAAGATAATTAAAAGACGAACATAATGATAGAATGCATGCATTAACGAAAAAGAAAGTAAGGAAAGGCTTGCAAGCAAAATGTACGGAGGTGCACGACTCTAAATGTCATAAGCTCAACTGTGTGTGGTTTAGCTAACCCTTAAGGATACACACAAGGGTCTAGTCTTTGTGACTGACTAGTGATATAGTACATGGTTTATAGTGAATACCCACCATGATACTGGTGCCAGGCTATATGCGTTATGGAAGTCATTTATGATCTTCGGCCCAGTACCCGCTTTGTGCTTACATTTGGGGTGTAGCATATAGTTGGGATCTTTGTCGCTTGCCCCGGTGCTAGTGCCAGACGATGTGCATTATGGAAGTCATTTATGTTCTTCGGCCCAGTACCCACTTTGTGCATACGTTTGGGGTATAGCTAATGACACTGATCCGGAAAGAGATAAAGAAAGAATGTGATGAACACTAAAGGAAGATAATAATGTTATTATCTATGTGTACGTACAATGTGTGATAAGGTACGAAAGTATAGTATGATTTCAAAGAAAGTAAAGAATGGTTTTAAACGAAAGTAAAGTATGTTTTATTTTAAAACTAGAACTCACTCAATAACGCTGACTTTTATTTGTTTCCAGTTGGCAGGTAATAGTTGCTAAGGATGGCACGAGGCGGCTACTTGGCTCGTTTTGGATGGCATCCATTTTTTTAAAATGTGTTTGTGATGTAATGTGACAAGTATTTTGTAATTTTATAACAATGTATTATTTTTCAAAAGCTATTATAATTAAATGAAATGGATGTTTAAATGATTTTGTTGCATGTTTTTAGTAAGTTAATACAAATATATGTTTTATGTGCGATGATTGACCAGCTGTGAGTGTCCCGGGAATGGGGCCTTACAATTTTATCATAAAGGATGCACATGTGCAATGTAAGATTGATAAGATCCTAACAAAAGATATGCTTTTCTTCATTATTAATAATCAAAATTAAATGATATTCAAAAAGTTTAAATCTTTAAAGTTTCTATCCTGATGTGGATATAAACTTTAGGGGGAGTAATTTAAAAATTTTGACTAAGTTTGTATAAACATTTACTATATTAAATTACTTTCTTAAAACTTCAAAACAAAAATAAAAGAAAATCTTTGTGTTGTTGCATAAGTTATACCATAGTATCTCAGCTTATGCAGATTCTTGGAAGCATAAGAAGTCCAAGATCAGTCTAACAATAGGAAACTTGTATCACCTCTGGCATACAAGTCAATCCAAGCAAGAATTGATAACCCCAATAATAATCAATAACTTCATAAGAGAACTTAATGAAAGACAGTTCTTCATAACAAGAAAAACCTAAACAGAAACATTAACCTTTGATTAAGTTCAAAAGTTAATGCAGGTAAGTGCATTGGTTAATGCGGGTGAAGGTAAGCCATGCATATAACTAATGCAGGTAACCATTTATGTCAAAGTGAAACTAATGTGGACAAAGAGTTTACTCTACCGCATTGGAGTCTAACAAGTATACATGAAAAGTTTGGTTAAAACCTATGCGGAACAAAAGTGTTCTACCGCATTTGGTAATGTGGATGATAATTTCACTTCCGCATTTGTTTTACTCATCCACACTTGTCGATAAGTGTAACTTCAACACTTTTCATGCACTTTCAAAAGGAATAAACAAGTGTTCAATCTCTTCTGTCACCATGGTGTAAGGCCCCGTTCCCGGGACGCTTACAGCTGGCCAATAATCGCTCATAAACATATAATTACATTTAACTTTCATAAAACATCATAGCGGAACATGAAAATAACTTTTCATTTCATTAAAAATGCTTTTGAAAGTTAATACAATCATTTATTTTGAAACATCGTTCGTTCGCATTACAATGCAAAAACATTAACAAAAGAATGCCATCCAAAATGCCATGTAGCTGCCCCCCGCCATCCTTAGCAATGCTCACCTGCCAACTGGAAAATGCATAAAAAGTCAGCGTTGCTGAGTGAGTTGTAGCTTTATAATAAAACATATTTTACTTTCATTAAAATCGTTCTTTACTTTTGCATGTGATCACACATCATACGTACACATAGATAATATATTATTATCTTCATTATTCATTCATTAACTACCATTTATTCATGCTTTCTTACTGTCATTCATACGTTCATCATTACTTTTTTACATTCCATCAAAAACCATGAACTTTACCCCACCGTCATGCATAAGGCGGGTACTGGGTCGGGGTCTATCATAGACCCCCCGTCATGGCGCACAACAGCCTGGCCACAGTACCTAAGGGTAAGTTCAGGCGTACCATTATCATGTGATATACCCACCGTCATGCATAAAGCGGATACTAGGCCGAGGTTTAACATAGACCCCCCCCCCCCATCATGGCGCACAGCAGACTGGACACAGTATCTAGGGTGAGCGACAAAGGTTCTATACAAATGGTCGGTCATAAAGACGGACCCCAATGTGCATCCTTCTCGGGTAGCTAACCCACACGCCGTTGGACTAACACCCTTCATTGGGCGTGTTCCCACATACCAGGCTTGCAAGTCTTACTTTGCTTTATTTCGTTCATTAATGCATGCATTCATTTCATCATGTTCCTTTTTTCATTATCTTCCACTTTACGTTCCATAATACTTTCATTTCATTCATTAACATTCAACGCAAAGCCAAGGGAAAATAATCATACATAATAAGGAACACAACATACACAGTCAACATCATCATACCGGGCATCATACATACATAACATATGTCATACATACCATCATGCATACCATCATACATAAGTATCAATCATACATCATAACATCATCATACAATGCCCATCACATCATCTATGACCTCAAAAAGTAAACTTATATAGCCCCCGAGAACCTCCCAAGTCAAAGCCTAAATTTCAACTTTTTCCCCAAAAAGTCTGAAAATATTCTAAGTGTTCATCCACATTTCTTTTACTTATCCGAATTTGTTTATCCGCATTGACTTTACTCATCCGCATTTGCCAATGCTCATCTGCATTTCCTCATCCGCATTTGCTCAGACTTAGAGTTCCCATCCACATTGACTTTACTCATCCACATTTGCTCACACTTAGACTTTCTCATCCGCATTGACTTTACTCATCCATATTTGTCAATGCTCATCCGCATTTCCTCATCCGCATTTCCTCATCTGCATTGCTCACACTTCGACTTTCTTATCCGCATTGACTTTACTCATCTGCATTTGTCAATGCTTATTTGTATTTTATCAGTAGCATTAACTTTTGTTAGGTCGGTTTTCGGATTGATAAACATCTGAGCATGTTCTTGACGGAAGGATAACAATATCACAAACCAAAAGTCAAACAATAATACGAACTATAATTGAATGGTTTCATTGAACAAAACCTAACGATTACAAGCTTGTTACAACATAAGAATCAAGACTTTTGGCAAGGGGAAGATCGAGCATGATCTCCCCTCTCATCCGGCAGCCCTAGGATCCGGGCAGACTTCCTCTCCAAAAACCTTTGGAAATCCCTAATCTCTCTACATATTGAAACTGATATATATAGGCCTCGGCCCATATTAGATGCGACTGGGCCCATTCGTGCGATTGGACCATGCGTATGGTTCAATCGTACGAATGGACCATGCGTATGGTTCAATCGTACGACTGGACCATACTTATGGTTCAGTCTTACGAATGTCCCAATCGCATCTCTCAGTCGCACGACTGGTCCATTAGCATGGCTCAATCGTACGATTAAGTCTCGTTCACATATGCTCCTGCGAATGACCCAGTTTCATGTGTTTACAACATATCAGGTGTATAACATTAAGCCTAGACTATTCGACAAGTGACGGACACACTATATATGACTATTATGCTCCAACAAATTCCCCCTTGGATGTTGCTTGCGAATAGTAGATAACACCTCTTACAATCTTCAGTCAATCTTTTCTCTGGTTGCCAATAGAATCAAATGAAAAACCATATTAGCCAATGTTGTCAATCCGTCAGGTTACGCACATCCCTGAAAATGAATTTAGGCACAACAACTTTCGTTTAGTTTGTAGAACACCATCATAGTAGCAAGATTCCCCATATGACTGATTTTTCCAGATAATGACATCAACAGTTTTCCATTGCTTCAATCTTCACATAGGCTAACTTGATTAACATTAACACCTGCAGAAATTCCCCCTCACATTCAGCATATCCCAATATATAGACATTGTGCTCTCCTTGCGTCTTCACACAGTGTATTGGGTAAAAGGTTGAAGGTTCCAATCCACAGCTAACAATATCAACCAAATCAGCATGCACGAAGATTCATCATCGGAAACCGGTTCACATCATCACTTTCTGATTGCGTCTTCACGTTCTCTATAAATGGATTCCCCCTAAAAAGCAGAATCCTTTCTGTTCGGATAAATATAACTTGATTGGCCCATATGTAGTTAGATGCTCCTGACTACCCCACAAAATCAGCACCAACTGCTGACATCTTCTCTTCTCTCTTTCGTGTTCCAATTACATTCACCTATTCTGGAAGTCCGACGAATAATGGGGTATACATCAAACTTATTTGATAAAAGAACCTCAGGGTGAATATGCTTTGCTCATCTTCAAATCTATGCAAGAAGCTATTCTAGACTTTTTTTTGGTCTGGAACAAATGCAGATGAGTCAATACGGATGGCTCATTCGTGCAATTGAACATACGACTGGTCGAGTCGTACGACTGAACATACGACTGCTCTAGTCACACAAATGGTCCATTCGCATGGCTCATTCGTACGAATGGTCCATTCGCATGAACGGGTCTACACGTAGATTTTCAGATCTGCAGCCACCAAGGCTGCCCAAAATCCTAATGTGACGAATTTTACATGAACCGAAACAAAATAGGCATCATCAGATTTGAAAGGATGATAGGAACATGGTTTCGAATTCGATTTTAACATAGAAGCAACACACGTAACAAAATTTGAGCAAAACACGAAGAACATGATGTAGGTTTAACGTCAAGATCTGAAATTTGATCCAAAAATCAAGAGCTTGGGTTGCTAGAATGATTGTTAGATCATTCCAGCAGTAACCGGCTCTGATACCAATTGTTAGGTCAGTTTTCGGATCGATAAACATCCGAGCATGTTCTTGACGGAAGGATAAACAATATCACAAACCAAAAGTCAGACAATAATACGAACTATAATTGAATGGTTTCATTGAACAAAACCTAACGATTACAAGCTCGTTACAATATAAGAATCAAGACTCTTGGCAAGGGGAAGATCGAGTATGATCTCCCCTCTCATCCGGCAGCCCTAGGCTCCGAGCAGACTTCCTCTCTAAAAACCATTGGAAATCCCTAATCTCTCTACACATTGAAACTCGTATATATAGGCCTTGGCTCATATTAGATGCAACTCGGTCAATTCGTGCGAGTGGACCATGCATATGGTTCAATCGTACGACTGGACCATGCATGTGGTTCAATCGTACGACTAGACCATACTTATGGTTCAGTCTTACGAATGTCCCAATCGCATCTCTCAGTCGCACGACTGGTCCATTAGCACGGCTCAGTCGTACGACTGAGTCTCATTCGCATATGCTCCTACGAATGACCCAGTTTCATGTGTTTACAACATATCCGGTGTATAACATTAAGCCTAGACCATTCGACAAGCGACAGACACACTATATATGACTATAAATAACATACCAGGTGTATAACTTTGAATCTGCCCAAGTGGTATTAGAGCTATTGGATCTTGATTACGTGTTGATTCAATCATTTTGATACAAAATTGTGTTTTTGCATCAAAAATGCAATCTTTTTGTGTCTAACGGAGTCTTGGACGCTTCCTGATCGAAAATTGTAGTTTTTCCGGCATACGGCTATCAAACTTCAGCAGGTTCAGTCGCACGATTGGCTCAATCGCACGACTGAGTTCATTCGCATCCTTCAACCGCACGATTGAACTCATTCGTACCCTCATTCATACGACTGAGATCTTCATTCGGACTGCTCAACTGCATTAGTTTATTCAAACGACTGACTCATCAGTATTTGTTTAGTCGCACGATTAAACCATCCGCACTTGTTCAATCGCCCGAATAAGCCCAATCGCATACCTTCATTCGCATTCATCAGCAGCTTGTTAAATAGTAAAGTTAAGTGAAATGGAGGATCAGTTTTCAGCATACACAGCAAGTAGAGATACACGTATTGAGAATCTACTGCTGTTGGAGAACGAAGTGGGGATTCACAATAAACCCCCAAAACTTATTACGTTAGACGACTACCCACAATGGAAGCAACATTTCTAAATCTACTTAAATGGTGCGGATACAAATTTGTGGGAGGCAATAGAGTTGGGGTACAGCATGCCAGTTGGAGCTGACGGAGTAAAACTTACTCTAAGTGGCATGTCGGATGCACAGAAGGTAAAACACAACGCTGAGAAGAAAGTCTACGCCTTGCTTACTCAGTCTATTCCGAAGGATTTTTCCATCAGTATTTAGAGTATACTCAAGCCAAGAAACTTTGGGATGCGTTGGAGAAGAGGTATGACAGAAATGCCTCTATGAAGGCTATCAAGGCAAAAGCCTTGAAGAAGGAGTTTGACAACTTCTCTTCAGTGGGAAAAGAAGGCCTTGATGATATGATCGATAGATTCTACCACTTAATGAGTGAGATGCACACTCATGGAGTGGTTACTTCAATGGAAGATAAGGTATCCAACTTTGCTAATGGATTATCAGAAAAATAGGGTTCGTTTGTTTCAAATCTCAGACATAATGGAATGCTCTCGAAGTTAGACATAAATGACTTCATTCTGAAACTGAGAGAAGAGGAGTTTAGGATGAAGTATCGAGCCCAAAAGGCAAACTACGATCAGAATCCTGCACTCTACAATGCTACTCCTTTAGTCAAGACATCTGGAGCACCACTGCAAACCGCCTTCATCTCAAGCGCGGGAGTTCCAGCACAACCCTCAACTTCGGGATCTGAAATGTCAGGGTCTTCTAGCACCCAATATATGATACCTGAAGCTAATGCAGCAAAGCTTAAAACCGACAACCTCGAAAATGTGACTGTGGAGGTGGCCAGAGAACATATGGACCTTTAGCTACGGTGGTTCAATCCTACGATGGATTAATTGCTGGAAAGATAGGTAACTGCCACCTGGCATATGAAGATTATGAACAGGTGGATGAAATGGAGTTGGAACATATGGACATAATGTGGGCTCTGGCAAGTGCTGTCCGACGAGCTAAAAAGTTTATCAAAAAGACCGGATAGAACCTGGTTGCAACAAAAGACACAACCTTTGGGTTTGATAAGTCAAAGGTTACATGTTTCAACTACGGTGAGAAGGGACACTTCAAGAGGGAGTGTATAAAACCAAAGAAGACAGGTAATGGAAATCCCTTCTCGTCATTTAACCGTCAAGACAAGGCCACAGCTAGTAATGCTGACTCATCAAGTAAGGATCCAAAAGCCTTAACTGCTAATGAAGATGAAGGACAGGACTGGAGCTTTCGGTTCGTCTCACAAAGAGAATCCAATAAAGCTAGTGTGGAGGATATTGATGACGATTCTGCAAGTGAAGGAGATATAGCAGTAGAGCTCGCAATGTCAAATTCTGAAGATACTGCAAATGTGGTCAACTACCTGCCTCAAGAAGAAAAATCTGCATCATCATCTGAATCACCAGAATAAGAGACAACCGAGCCAGCACTCATGGCTGATTCTTCTTCAACATCCTAGGTAAGTACTACTGACCAACTATTAATAATCATGCTTGCTTAGAATGTAATAAATTTAGAGAAGTTATAGATTCAAAATTTACGAGGCTATTAGATCATAATGATAGCTTAGTAAGGATCTGGAACTGTGCACAGAAGCAAATAGAGTATTGAAACAAAACGAGCACAGTTACAAGGAAAAGATAGACCTATTAAATAAACAGCTTAGGGAAACTGAGGTAGTTGCATTTAACCAAGAAAATGACATTAAGTACTATCTGAGCTCTCTTGAGGACACTAAGAAGCAAACAACAGTTTTAGAAGTAGAAGTCAATTCATTAAAACAAAAACTGCATAGTTGGACAAGCTCATCACACATTGTCCAACACTTAGTAGGAGAGAGAAATAATGGGGAGAGACTGGGATACAAAGTGGTTCCACCACCACCTGAGACCTTGATGAACACCAAAAGTAAACCAGTTAATAATAACCCCATCAAGGATCACGTGGTGTCTACTCCTCTTGTTAGTGATCCCGATTCCGTAAGTAAATCAAGTGAATCTGAACCTAAACAAAAGGAGGCCACTTCAAAGGCAATAGGAAAGATTCCTTGTGTTAACCTGGAAAAATAATTCGAAATGGTTAGTTTATAGTCAAGGTCAAACAAAGTAAAACGAGAACCTAAAAAGACTATAAAATCTAATCAATCATGTGCATCATGTCACAATCCAAGGAAATAAGAGATTAGAGATGTAAAACCAGGTAAAGCAACTAATTTTGTAAAACCAACTCATACATCTAACAAAGTAGAGTCTCAGTCCAAACATAATAAGATTGACTGTGTGACAAGTATATATCCACTAAAACAAATAAATCGTAAAGTTAAAAGCAGATCCTGCTATAATTGTGGAGAGTATGGTCATATAGCATCTCACTATCCTTATTACCAGACACCAAGGAAGAAAGTTGAACTTTCTGCATCTACATCTAGATCTTTTAAGAGGAACTCAGTAACATCTCCTAAAAGGGATTGTGAACCCAAAGTTCAACCCATCAGCCAGTCGTCTATTTATCACAAATAGGCCTTACACAAATCTAGATTATGGAAAGAGAAAACCTCCTCAGTGCCTAAAAATAAGAACACACAGAATTCTAATCAATTCTTAACC
This sequence comes from Flaveria trinervia, assembly GCA_025506515.1. Lineage (NCBI taxonomy): Eukaryota > Viridiplantae > Streptophyta > Magnoliopsida > Asterales > Asteraceae > Flaveria > Flaveria trinervia. Next base: position 66,810,749 of record CM046446.1, read on the forward strand.
TCAAAGGGTCAATGGGTTGAGTTTGTGATATGTGATGCCTCAGGGAAACCCAAGCCAGTTAAGGCTTGGGTTCTAACATGAACTAATGTTTCCATTGAATGTGCAGGGTGTTCGCTATAGTTCTGAGACTAACACATGGATTGTTGATAGCGGAGCATCTAGGCACATGACAGGGAACAGAGATCTCTTATCAAATGTCAGACAAATTAAAGGAGGGCATGTTTCATTTGCTGGAAACAAAGGTGGGTATATCACAGCCCAAGGGAAATGAGAAGATTAAGTTTGATAAGGTAAACTTTGTCCAACAATTACAAAATAACCTGCTTTCTGTCTCTTAAATCTGTGGTAAAGGATTCAAGGTAGTTTTGACAACCAAAAGTGGTACGTACTAAAGAAGGAATACATGATCCCGAAGGACCAGATTCTAATGTCAACTTCAAGATATAATGATCTTTATGTCTTGGATCTCTCAAAGGCACCCACAACGGATAGTGAAGTCCAATGTTTCTTGTCCAAAGCTACTGAGAAGGACTCCATCTCCTGGCATAGGAGAATGGGACACATAAATCCAAGAAAAATGAATCACTTGACCCAGAATGATCTTGTGAGGGGCGTAAATGTCAAAAACTTCCTACTCCCGGATTTCTGTGTTGCATGCAAAAAGGGTAAACAGACGAAGAAGTCTCATAAGGAAAAGAAAGTTCATTCTATAGACCTTCCTCTTGAGCTTCTTCACATGGATCTGTTTGGTCCAGTCAGTATAAGAAGCATCACTGGCGAATGTATTGCTATGTAGTTACTGATGACTACTCAAGGTTCTCTTGGGTAATGTTTCTGAAATCCAAATCAGACACATTTGAATCCTTCAAGGAATTGGTAACTACACTGGAATCCCTATACAAGCTGAAGGTACGACAGGTGCGCTCAGACAACGGAACCGAGTTTAAGAATCAAAAGATGGAGGCCTATTGCAAGGAAAAGGGAATTGTGCATCAATTTACCTCAGCCTATACCCCTCAAATGAACGGCGTTGTTGAATGAAAGAACCGTAGCTTGATAGAGACGGCACAGACAATGCTGGCAGACTCGAAACTGCCTATCCAATTTTGGAATGAAGTAGTGGCAAATGCATGTTATACTCTTAATCGAGTTCTGGTAGTTAAACGCCATAGAAAAACATGCTACGAGTTATTACAACGACGTAAACCTAACTTGGAAGAAGACTCAGGAGGGAAAATTCAGTGAGAAGGTTGATGAAGGGATCTTTCTAGGATACAACATACCTAACAAGAGAGTTTACAACAACTCAATAGGTCAAGTAGAGGTGTGGTGCAATGTTGATGTTCAGAGATATATCACACCACCTGCTAGAAAAGCGCATGCCTACTTCTTCGACTATGATGGATTCTTCAAGACCTTCCACATACCTGCTCCTGCTTTAGAAGACGAGTTGGCAAACAAGATGATGTACGATGTATTGAACACACCATCTCAAGATTCAACAAGTCATGATACTACCAACTCAGGGGGAGCAGATGATGCGAGTGATTCTTCCTTTGATGAAGACAATGAAGAAAATGAGTAGATCAACCAGGATGTGCTGGTTCCGACTTACACAAGTTCACCAGCACCAGCAAGTGATACTTCAGAATCATCAGAACCTCAGACTCCTACTGCCTCCAACCTAGAACCAAATACTCATCATCATGACTCTGAGGTGGTTGTTCCAACAACTCCTGGATCACGTCTAAATGTCTATCGTCCATTGGATAACATTATAGGAGATGTGAGATCAGGGGTTCAGACTAGAAATCAGCTATCAGCTGATTATGCCTCAGTGATGGAAAAAGGATACCTGCACGACGGTGCAAACCGCTGCTTTGTGTCTCAGTGTGAGCCAAAGTATGTTAGTGAAGCACTAAATGATGAAGCTTGGGTTAGTGCCATGCAAGAAGAACTTCTTTAGTTTAAGAAGTTAGGTGTATGGGCATTAGTCGATAGACCTAAAGGTGCAAAAGTCATTGGCACAAAATGGGTCTTGAAATGCAAGAAAGATGATCAAGGGGTGATCATCAGAAACAAGGCTTGGCTTGTTGTTCAGGGTTTTCGACAAGTTGAAGGTATTGACTACAATGAAGTATTTGCACCAGTGGCATGGATGGAAGCCATCTGCATCTTTCTTGCCTATGCATCTTATATGAAAATCAAAGTTTATCAACTTGATGTGAAAAGTGCATTCCTTCATGGGGAAATCAGAGAAACAGTGTATGTCAGTCAACCCGAGGGATTTGAGGATCCACATCATCGAGATAGAGTCTACGAACTTGACAAGGCTCTTTATGGGCTTCATCAAGCTCCAAGGGCTTGGTATGAGAAACTTTCAACTCATCTTGTGAAACACGGATTTTGCAGGGGAGTCATTGACTGCACACTGTTTATCAAAGAAAAAGATGGAGATCTACTACTAGTACAGATCTATGTAGATGACATAATCTTCGGTTCAAAGAACGAAGAATTATGCAAAGAATTCGAACCAGTTATGAAGGCGAAGTTTGAGATGAGTGCCATGGGGGAGATGAAGTTCTTTCTCGGGTTACAGGTGGATAAGACACCAAATGGAATCTTCTTACATTAGACCAAGTATGTAGGGGATATTCTCAATCGGTTTGACATGGAGAATGCCTCCTTAGCTGGCACTCCACTAGCTACAAACCATGATGTGACACCCGATGAGAACGGTGATCTGGTAGATGCCACTATGTACCGAGAGATGATTAGATCTCTCATGTATCTCCCTGCCTCAAGACCAGATATCATGTATGCTACATGTTTATGCTCATGATATCAGGCAAATCCAAAGGTGAACCATCTAATTGGGGTAAAAAGGATATTTCGTTATCTGAAGGGCACACCCACACTTGGGTTGTGGTATCCTCATGATGATGACTTTGAACTTACAGCGTATAGTGACTCGGATTATGACGGCTACAAGATGAACTACACGTCTACATCAGCAGGGTGTCAGTTCCTTGGGAGAAGATTAGTAACCTGGCAGTGTAAGAAGCAGACCTCGGTTGCTTTGTCAACTTGTGAAGCCGAATACGTTGTTGTTGCAAGCTGTTGTGCCCAAATCATATGGATTTAGCAGCAAATGCGGGATTACGGTTTGCATTTCACTTCCACCCCTATATTTGTTGATAACTCTTCTGCGATTGCAGTCACTAAAAACCCGGTCCAACATCCTAAGACCAAACACATCGGAATCAAATATCACTTTATACGTGACTGTTTTGAAAAGAATTTAATTGATGTGATAAAAATAAACACTGATTTTCAACGCGCTCACCTCTATACAAAGGCTTTTGACAAACCACGTTCTCTATATCTGTTAGAGGTCAATGGCGTTAAGAAGAGAAGTGAGGTCATTCCTGAAGATGACCATGTATAGTCCGATGCGTCGCGTCTAGGTTCTTTTATATTTTTAATTTTAGTGTTATTTAAGTTTAATTCTCTTGTTTTGTTAAATGATAGTTTGTTAATTACACTTAGTGTCCTTTCTTGCTCCTTAAAATCCTAAAAAGAAAATCCTTAGAGGTTTTAGTATTTGAGGGGGAGAATAGGTATGAAAAAATAAATAAATAACAAAAAAACGAGGGAAAAGGAGAGGCAAGCCGATAATAAATAAGATCGTACGTGTGATACCGATTTAATGTGTGAAATATGATAGTACACAAGTACAAACCATTTGGGACTTTAAAAATCAAAATTGAAAAAGATGCAAAGTTCAAGTATAAGTCTGTGTAGTCTGAGCAATATAAAAGGAATATGATAGTTAAGCTAGCTATTACTAAGGTAACACAAAGAAAGTAGACCTAGAGGTTGCTAGACCACAGCTGATATGTAGGTAGATTCAACACAATAGATGACTAGACCTTTTTGGTGATCTCAAGATTAAACTAAAATGTTTGACTAGTTGTGGGTAACACCTTATCCCAGGTTAACACAATCAACAAGATTCCAATAAGGGGTGACGAGCAAAATAAACGCCACAAAAGTATGCGTAAGACCAAAGCATGAGCAAAAGGACATGAAAAATGCAAATACAATGAAACTGATAACCTAGGTTGTTGGTGAGATTTGTGCTAAAAGAAGAAACATTGCTCAAACAAGAAGATAGATTATGTGCCTCTCTGCTGTGTGGTGGCACTGACCTGAGGATAAGCATAACCTATATATTCTAGAACTCATTGTTGTTTGCCGCCTCTCTGTTGTGCGATGGCACTGACCTGAGGATTGGCTTCTCTTTGAAAGATTCTACGAATAGTCGCTTCTTGAACACTACCCTAAGACCGCTCAAAAATTCCTTGAGGAATGTTGATTACCATATGAGTGTGGGATCCACAAATGCTTGTTGAAATAAACTAACCTTAAAACGATCACCAAACTGTGTTGAAAGTCTGTGTATGTATTTAAGAGGACAAGTATACTGACAATCACTGAGGCTACAATTCTTGAAAGTTCAAATCAGTGTGGGGACCTAAGAGTACTAGTCTGATTTCCTAAATTTGCTAAATGACTCCAGATGAAAAACAAGGAAAAAGCATCAAAGTTTTTTTTAATAACTTTTCCTAAATGATTTGAATATCATGTATGATTCCAACTTAAATTGATTCATGTATGGTTTAAATGATTGAGGCTACTCTCTCAGAATAATTATTCCTTAGAACTACATCTTAGGAATTAACTCTCACAATAACACAAAAACATGTCTTAGTTTGTTTAAGTTTTCAGTATTATTTCTTTTATTTCTGTACAAAGTTTGTCAAATTCTGTAGGTTAGTATCGGACTATGTCATGGAAGTTGATAAGGGACCTTATCATCTAAAAGGTCATGACTGAGGTGACCAGAAGTGCTTTAAAACAGCAATTAGGTCAAATCTGAGGTGACTAATCGTTTAAAAGGATCACGTCTGAGGTGATCAAAAGTTTTTCAAGTTAAAATGATCATGTCTGAGATATCAAAGGATTATAATGTTAATTCAACAGTTTAAAAGGGTTTAAATGTCAAATGGTCAGAAAGTCAGAAAAATTTCAAGAGTATGACCCATTCGCACGACTGGACCATGAGTATGGACCAATCATACGAATGGATCATACTCATGCCTTTTATAGCAGAATGGACAAGCGTATGGACCATGCAACCGAATGGATGATACGAATGAGCCATTCGGCCACGTGAGAGGAGGCGAGTGACCAAGTCACACGACTCAACTCTAGTCGCACGACTAAAGGTGACCGACTGTGCCAGTCGCACGACTGATACTCAGTCGCACGAACAACTTGTGCGACTGGACTCAGTCGCACGACTGTAGGAAACCCTAGTATAAATAGTGGGATAGTCGGTCGCAGTCACTCATCACCCTCAAAATCGCCCCGAGATGCACGAACTATTTTACTCTGCCAAAATTTTCATTAGATCATTATATACCACTAATTCTTGTGCACTGACGATTCCACTGACTATATAGGTACAATGCGGTTCAATCCAATCATATTTCATTCAATTTGACTCCAACATCGACAAGTTCGATCCAAACCAAGAACCGAGCCTTGTTTGACAAAATAACCTAACTAATCCAAGCAATCAACTGAAATTAATGTTACTAGGTGTTAAGTATAATGATTGCGAGTCCAATGAACCAAGACACGACATCTAATCATAAGAATTGGTCAAAACTTATATTTGAATTGAACAGTGGTCTGTCATGCGAATGGACAGGCTGATGAACTTCAGTCGCATGACTGGGTAGTGTGAACAGCTAAGTCGCACGACTGAATCATGCATGTGAGTTCAGGCGGACGACTAGTATACACGATTAAGTATACATATGGGTTAGCTCAGTCACATGACCAGTCGTACGTATGGAATAATTCGCACGACTAGATCTAAGTCGCACTACTCATTCGCACGACTAGATCTCAGTCGCACAGTATCATTCGCACGACAGATAAAAAAAGGGAAATATTTTCAAGTCCAAGTGATTCGAGATATTCTTAATCAACGGATACTAACGTTTCTTTTTTTGTAACAGATGGTGAGTCCGTGGACAATGAGCACCAAGCACAATATCTGTGCTCATCTGGATCAGTCATCCAGACATGCACCTGACTTTGCTGGAATCATCTCGTTTCTTAGGCGCTCAAGGATCTCTCACGCAATCTCAACTCCATGCACATCATACCGTTCTATTCAGCAGGCCTTCTGGGAAGGTGCTATAGTTGATAGAACCTCAGAGCCTCATCGAATCCGTAGTTTGATATTTGGAGAGGCCATTGAGATCTCTGAGGATGATCTCAGGACAGTGCTGCAGCTTGGGGACGATGCTGAATGCCCCACACGACTACACTCCCTGACTGTCAGAGGTTGTTTCCTGTAGGCCAAGTACGCTAGGGACATCAATGCAGGGGTGCTCAACAAGAGCAACCTGTGTCCCTAGTTCAAGTACCTTGCGCACGTACTGCTTAAGTGCTTAGAGTCTCGGAAGGGAGGTTTTGATGAACTGTCGGATCAGATCCATAACGCATATGCTGCACTGGTGCTCAACCATCCATTCAGCTTCTCCAGGATGATCTTCACCTACTTGGTGGAGAACATTGACGGGAAAGGGAAGGAGGGCTTCTGCAGGTACCCTCGCTTTATGCAGATGCTTATAGACTAGAAGCTCCTTTCCTTGCCGAAGGAGAAGGAAGATGTGGTGGTACTCGAGGTAATGGACGATACCACCTTGGCAGGATGAAGGTTTACAGGGGGAAGCAGGTAAAGCCCCCTGTGAGGAGATTATTTGGGCATCTGGCCCGGGAAGACTACGTGGCTCCGGCTACGTGACTCTGAACAAGAGCAGCTACAGCTCCTTGATGATGACTTCGATGATGATAGCAGAGATGCTGGAGATGAAGGACCCACTCAACAAAGGGGTCCCACTACTGATATTCCATCTCCAGCATCTGCCCCCACTGGAGACGGAGCGGAGACTGCTGGGTTCCACCAGGATTTCATGCCTGGTGAGGAAGAGGATGAGTCAGATGAGGAGCCACTGACTTGGACTGTGGGAAGTAAAGTTGTTCCCACAGAACGAGGGCTCCGGGCGGTTGGTGAACGTCCAGGCGGATTGGGAGAGACCACTGATGATCCTACTTATACTCCTGATTTGCCAGGCCGCACTATAGGGGGAGCATCCTCCTCGACTGGATCGAGGAAGAAGAGGATGGCTCAGCCCTATGGCTTGAAAAGAAAGAAACGCAGAATCACCTTTATCACCACCACAACAACTACCACCATTCCACCTACCACCACTACCACCATTCCACCTACCACCACTACCACCATTCCACCCACCACTACCACCAGTTCATACACCACTTCCACACCCACTCGACCAGATACACACATCCCATCCACCACCACTACAGCTCATCCACACCCATCCACATCGATACCAACCCCAATCTTCTCTACATCCACTACCACCACCACAACCCATGGAGTTGGGACCTCCTCATAGGTCCCACCTGTTTTTGGATCCGCTTACCCATCTGTCTAGTTGGAGGAGCAGTTGGCTAACCTTAATAGGTTAGTGCTGAAGCTGTTGGTGACGGATGAACAGCGAGCCTCTCAACTTAATCAGCTGATGGAGCTTAATGCATCCCAAGCCCAAAGGATAGAGGCCCAGAGCCAAGAGATTACTGAGCTGAGAGAGATGCATACATCCTCAATACAGAGGATACACGATTTGAGGCCCAGAACAAGAAGCTTATGCTGACTGAAGGGATCCAAAGATGAGCACCTAAAGATCCGAGAAGGAGATGGAGATGATGGTGATGATGATGACAGTGATGATGATGAAGATGATGACTGTGATGATCAAGGGGATGACACTGATGCAGGTGATAATGTTGATCATGATGATGATGATGAAGAAGGAGATGCAGCTGCATCTACATCAGGTCAAGGAGCCCCATCATCTTCTGCTGATCCTACTGACACACCAGCTATTCAAGACAAGAGTAATGCATAGTTGTTTATGTTATTTAAACTATGTGTATTTGAATATTGTATCTAATTAATGTAATTATGTTTATGGTTATTATTAATGTTTACTATTCTGTTTGTTGATTAAATGATTGATGTGTTACATGTTTTAAATCAAGCAGATCCTAATTTTCAAGGAGATGAATATGATGTTGCTCCCCTCCAACAGATCAATACTCAACTCACAATGATTCTTGATCTGCAGGGGATTGTTAGGAGATCAGTGAATTACACTCCTGAAGAAGGAGAAATAATTCATAATCTCACCGACGAGCAACTGGCTGAAATATTCCGACTCAATCCTGATGAGATTGTGAAAGATGCTCCAACTATGCAAAAGGAGAGTGACGATGAGCTTCAAGATGTCGATGAGATCAAGATTGAAGATGTCAGTGCACAACACTATCCAGAGTACACTGACAATGAGGGAAATGTCATTCCAAATCTAGGAGAAACTCGTGTCAGTGACACTTTTGAGACTCTGGATAAAATGGAGAAAGAGTCAGAAAAGGATAAAGAGAAGGCCCAAGCCTCAGACGCCAAAGTCAACATCAAAAAGGCTGAATGGGCATCATGTTTTGAAGAAATCAGAGGCCAACGTAGAGCTACAATGTCAACTGTCTACACCAAACTGTATAAGATCAATATCAAAAGGTGGCAGGCAGGATCATAGCGTGGGCACATTTTGCAGACCTCAACGTTTACGCGGTTAAACATGAGAAGGGAATTGAGTACTTCAGATTTCCACATGATCTGAAGACTCTTCCAGGTTTTGAGCTCAACCAGTTAGCAAAGTTAAACTTGCCATATGTTGATTCTAATACTTAGACATATGAACTACTGATTGGGCGTATGAGTAGCCAGGGCACACTATTTATCAGATTCAATCCCTAAAACCACATTTATCATGTTCTAAGCTTAAATCTTACATTCTACGCCTTAGAAACACAACCATAACATCATCAAGCATGAACATAGACCAAAATCACACCATAACCGCAGCATACACATATTCATTCATACGGGTATAAAGCCCAGTTTAATAAAAACATAAGTTCATGCCTTTCCAGCCCCAAAATAGTTAAAAACTAGTAAAAGAGAGGTCCTAGAACTCACCTTAGCAGCTCTTGAGTATGGCTTCTTCCAAACTCGTCTGCAATTGAGTTCAACCACCTAGCAACCCACTAAAACACACACCCTAACACATACAAACACACACCCTAACACATACAAACACACATAAGCATACAACCGAGGCAAGGCCAATTAAGAACATCATAAACACATGAATTCTTACATTGAATTTGCACTTTTCTGGTTCTTCTTCAAGAAAACCAAGAGTTCTGCTCTTTTTTCGTCCTCTCTCTCTAAAGTCCGAGTGATATTATTGTAGAGAGAGGGATGGGCGGCCATGCCACCTTTATCACCAACTTTTGAAGATTTTTTCTATTTGACACTTTATACCCCTCAACTTAGGTAAAATATCTTTTCTTTCTTTTTCTTCACTTTATTCTTCTTTCTTTGACTTTAAAAAAAATAACCGGGTGTTACAAGTCCACCCCCTTATATAGGTTTCATCCCCGAAACCTGTTATTCCTCAAACAATTGTGGGTAATGCTGTCTCATCTCTTCTTCAATCTCCCACGTAGACTCGGATCCATTCCTATGCTTCCACTGTACACGCACAAGAGGAACCACTTTATTCCTCAGCCTCTTCTCTTTTCGATCAATGATCGCCACCGGTTGCTCCACATAATTGAGTCGTTCATCTACCTCGATATCCTCCAGTGGAACAATCATATCCTCGTCTACTAAATATTTCCTCAGATAAGATACATGAATGTCAGGTGAATTACACATAACACATATGGTAACTCCAACCTATAGGCCACCTCTCCTACTCTAGAAATGATTCGGAAAGGCCATGTATCTCGGGCTCAACTTGCCCCGCTTTCTAAACCGAATGATACCTTCCAAGGTGAGACTTTCAACATAACCTTGTCACCCACCTGGAACTCAATCGGTCTATGTCGTTTATCAGCATACTACTTCTGTCTATCTTTGGCTACCTTCATGGAGGCTTTGATCTTTTCAAGCTTCTCAGTCATAGTCTCGATCACCTCGACGCTCCCTAACTCTTTCTAACCAACAGCACCCCAACAGGTAGGTGTTCTACATCTCCTACCATATAGCATCTCATAAGGAGGCATACCAATGTTGGCATGATAATGTTGTTATATGAGAACTCAGCTAACGGTAAGTGGTCATCCCAACTTCCTCCTAAATCAATGACACATGCCCGGAACATATCTTCCAATGTCTGAATGGTCCTTTCAGACTGACCATCCGTTTGGGGATGATAAGTCGTGCTAATATGTAACCTCGTCCCCATCGCGTCGTGGAATTTCTTTCAAAATTTAGATGTAAACCAGGTGTCACGATCAGACACGATAGACACCGGCACACCATGACGAGTTACAATTTCCTTGATGAATAGATCCGCCAACCTCTCGGATGAATATGTCTCGCGGATCGGTAGGAAGTGAGCACTCTTAGTCAAACGGTCGACTATCATCCATATGGCATCATACCCTTTTGGGGTACGCGGTAGCTTTGTAATAAAATCCATGGTGATATGTTCCCACTTCCACTCTGGTATATCCAAAGGTTGGATCTTCCCGTACGGCTTTTGGTGCACAGCCTTCACTTGTAAACAAGTAAGGCATTTACTCACATACTCCACCATATCATGCTTCATACCCGACCACCAATAATCTTTCTTCATGTCTTCGTACATCTTTGTAGCACCGAGATGAATAGAGTATTGAGTCTTGTGAGCTTCGTCCAAAATCTTCATGCGTAGTTCCCCAAAACGAGGAATCCACATCCGACCGAATCGGGTTCTAATATCAAGTGTGTTTTCACCCAATTCCGCAATCAAACCTCTCATTGTTTCGGAGTTCAGATGATCTTCTTTCAATGCGTCATCTGGAAACTCTTTGACCTTCTTCATCACATCAGAGGTCATGATCAACTAGTAAGCTTTCACCCGAATCAGCTCGGGTCTCTCTTTTCTGCTAAGGGCATCTGCCACCATGTTGGCTTTGCCTGGATGGTAGTGGATCTCGCAATCATAATCTTTTATAAGCTCCAACCATCATCTCTGCCTCATGTTTAGGTCCTTCTGCTCAAAGAAGTACTTCAAGCTCTTGTGGTCAGTGAATATGGTGCACTTTGTACCATACAGGTAGTGCCTCCAAATCTTTAACGCGAAGACCACAACTGCTAGATCCAAATCATGAGTAGTGTAATTACCTCATGAACCTTTAACTGCCGATATACATAAGCTATAACTTTTCCCCTCTGCATTAACACACACCCCAACCCCGAGTAGGATGCATCAGAATAAACCACCAGATCTTCACTTCCATCGGGTAATGACAGAACATGAGCTTGAGTCAACCTCGCCTTTAACTCCTCGAACGCCTTCTCTTGAGATTGACCCCATACAAACTTTACATCTTTCCGGGTCAACTTGGTTAGCAGAGAAGCGATCTTAGAGAAGTCTTGAATGAATCTTTTGTAATAGCCCGCCACACCCAAGAAGCTACAAAACTCGGATGACGCCTTTGGAGACTTCCATTGCATCACCGCCTCTACCTTTGCTCGATCCACCATAATCCTCTCAGGATTAACTATATGATCCAAATACTGAACTTCGTGGAACCAGAACGTGCACTTCGAGAATTTAGCATACAATTTCTCCCTTCTCAATGTCTCCATCACCTTTCGAATATGGCCGACATGCTCCTCTTTACTCTGGGAATAAATCAGGTTATCATCAATAAACACAATCACGGATTTATCCAAAATCAGCCACACACTCGATTCATCATGTCCATGAAAGCAGCTGGCGTATTGGTCAAGCCAAATGACATAACGAGAAATTCGTAGTGAACATAACGCGTGCGAAAAGCTATTTTAGGAATATCCTGCTCCTTCACCTTTAGCTGATGGTAGCCCGATCTAAGATCTATCCTTGAGAACCAACTGGCACCTTGAAGCTGATCAAACAAATCATTAATTCTTGGTAAGGGGTATCGGTTCTTTATCGTCAACTTATTAGCTCATGGTAGTCAATACACATCCTCATACTACCGTCTTTCTTCTTCACGAATAAGACCGGAGCACCCCAGGAGAGATACTTGGTCTAATAAACCCCTTATCAAGCAGATCTTGCAACTGCCCCATCAACTCTTTCATCTCAGTCGGAGCCAATCGATACGGTGCCTTGGTAACAGGTTGGGCACCCGGTATCTGATCAATCTGAAACTTGATCTCGCGGTCAGGTGGCACTCCTGGTAAGTCTTCACGAAACACATCTGGGAAGTCACACACAACCAGGACATGGATAGCTGTGGTGTTGGTGTATCCACATCCTTTACATAAGCCAAGTAGGCACTACATCTACGCCTCTTGCACTTTCATGCCACCACTATTGAGATTCCTTTCGGAATCGTCATGACTCGATCACCATAAACCGTTACCGAACTCCCGTCAGGCACTGTCAAACGAATCATCTTCTTGCGACACACAATGTTGCCTCGTTGTCCGCTAACCAATCCATCCCCGGGACGATATCAAACACGCCTAAGGTCATCACAAATGGTCTAACAAGAAACTTGTGACCTTCTAATTCTAAATCACATCCTTCTATCACCTTAGAATCCTAGTAGACTTACCTATGGCAGTTTCTGCATCAAAGGGTGCATCTATATTCTTACTACTAACGGGCAATTTAGCAAAAAAGCAAGAGAAATGAAACTTTTACTAGTACCGGAGTTGAATAACACAGTGGTTAAAGTTTGGTTTACTAGAACGTACCTGGCACAATATCAGGGTCCGTCCTAGCCTCCTCCTGCATCATTGTAAACTCTTTGGCGCTCGCCCTCGGTCCTTCACCTCTAGTCTTCTTCACCCTAGAACCTTCAGCCCTCAGCTTCTTACAGTCTCTACTCATGTGGCCCTCCACGCCACAGTTAAAACATCGGACCGTACGACAGTCCTTTGTTATATGCCCCTCTTCCCACATTTGAAGAATAAGTTCGATCTCAGCCTACATTCTCCAATATGTTCCTTTCCACATCTACCACACTTCTTCGACCCCACACCAAATGTGACCACACGAAGGTCATCTACCCATGCTTCTTGTTACTCGTCGGGGCACCACCCCGACCAAACCTTTTTCTATTCCAATTACGACCACTACCTTTCTTGCTACCTTCGGTCACCACCATAGTCCTTTCATCATACAACCTCCCTGCCAAATCCATCACTGACTTATATGTGCTCGGCCGGGCGGCGATCATGTGCCTATGGATATCCGCTGGCAAACCCTAAATATACCTCTTGATTTTTTGAGACAGAGGCATCACCTAAACTGGCACCAGCCGTGCCATTTTGTTGAATTTAGTGGTGTACTGTTGATGTGTCATTGTTCTCGCCTCCAGCTGCAGGAATTCCCTTTCCACCTTATCCATTTCCCTATGAGGACAAAACTCCTCAATCACCAACTTTTTAGCTCAGACCACCTTATTCTCCCAATTTCCCGGCTACCCTCGGCTTGGACTATATTGTCCCACCAACACAAAGCAGGGTCCACAAATGAGTGGGCAGCAAATTTCACTTTCTAGTCTTCTCGGCACTCGCTGATATTCAAAACAACTTCCGTTCTCTCACCCATCGGTGGGCAGCATCAGCAGTGCCATTACCATCAAAAGTAGGGGGCTTGAACCTTTGAAAGCCCCGTAGTGAAAGCCATGTGTCGCATCTTGCGTAGGCTTTTCTTTTTCTTCTTCTTCTTCATCATCAGATAAAACCGTCTCAGTCTCAGGCTGTCTTCTTTCACCCGTAGGTCAAGTTCTTCCTTCCTTTCTCCTTCCCTCACAGCCTTGATAACTTCGGTCACCATAGACGGTAAGATTGTCTGCATGACCTGATGAACCTCTTCAACAACAGCCTCCTTCACCGAGGCCCTTAAATTGGCACTCTCATCACCACCCTCCGGATGAGGGGTCTCTGGTTCTTCATGAACCACCTTTTTGGCTCTAGGCCTTCCTCTTATAGCCCATGGTTCAGCATCATGACCTCCACCACGTGAATATTTAGATGATCTACCACCCGCCATCCTCAACACACACACTGAAAGATTCAAACACCAACACGGTCATTCAAGGGAACAACCCAGTTTATGTCAAATATAGTAAGTCCCTCTTCATACCCCAAGCATTACCTATCCTGACTACACCAGTATCTAAATCTAAAAGCAACACATAAACCACATAACATGCGCACGTAATACCGGTTAATCATTAAGAAAAACCTGATGGCAAGTAGATACTCGGACCGGCATCCCTTCCTTTTCCGTCCCATTTTCAGTTTAAGTTTAGGTTTATTTTGAAAATTTACCCATTTCACTTAACTTTGGCTCTGATACCAACTTGTAAGGCCCCGTTCTCGGGACGCTTACAGCTGGCCAATCATCGCTCATAAACCATATAATTACATTTAACTTTCATAAAACATCGCATCAGAACATCAAAATAACTTTTCATTTCATTAAAAATGATTTTTCAAGTTAATACAATCATTCATTTCGAAACATCGTTCGTTCGCATTACAATGCAAAAATATTAACAAAAGAATGCCATCCAAAATGCCAAGTAGTTGCCCCGCGCCATCCTCAGCAATGCTCACCTGCCAACGGGAAAAATGCATAAAAATTCAGCGTTGCTAAGTGAGTTCAAGCTTTATAATAAAATATACTTTACTTTCATTAAAAATTTTCTTTACTTTTGCATGTGATCACACATCATAGGTACACATAGATAACTTATTATCTTCATCATTCATTCATTAACTTTCATTCATTCATGCTTTCTTACTTCATTCATATGTTCATTATTACTTCTTTTCATTTCATCAAAACCATGAACTTTACCCCACCATCATGCATAAGGCGGGTACTGTGCCGGGGTCTATCATAGATCCCCATCATGGTGCACAACAGCCTGGCCACAGTACCTAAGGGTAAATTCAGGCATACCATTAACATGTGCTATACCCACCGTCATGTATAAAGCGGATACTAGCCCGAGGTCTATAATAGACCCCCGTCATGGCTCATAGCAGCCTGGCCACAGTATCTAGGATAAGCGACAAAGGTTCAATACAAATGGTCGGTCATAAAGACGGACCCCATTGTGCATCCTTTTGGGGTAGCTAACCCACACCACTGTTGGACTAAACCCTTCATTGGGTGTGTTCCCACATACAAGGCTTGCAAGAGTTACTTAGCTATCCTTCATTCATTAATGAATGCATTCATTTCATCATGTTCCTCTTTTCATTATCTTGCACTTTACATTACATAATACTTTCATTTCATTCATTAACATTCAACGCAAAGCCAAGGGAAAATAATCATACATAATAAGGAACACAACATACACAGTCAACATTATCATACCGGGCATCATACATACATAACATACATCATACATACCATCATGCATACCATCATACATACCATCATACATAAGCATCAATCATACATCATAACATCATCATACAATGCCCATCACATCATCTATGACGTCAAAAAGTCAACTTATATAGCCCCCGGGAACCTCCCAAGTCAAAGCCTAAATTTCAACTTTTTCCCCAAAAAGTCAGAAAATATTCCAAGTGTTCATCCGTATTTCTTTTATTTATCTGCATTTGTTCATCCGCATTGACTTTACTCATCCGCATTTGCCAATGTTCATCCGCATTTGCTCACACTTAGACTTTCCCATCCGCATTGACATTACTCATCCGCATTTGCTCACACTTAGACTTTCTCATCCGCATTGACTTTACTCATCCGCATTTGTCAATGCTCATCCGCATTTGTCAATGCTCATCCGCATTTTCTCATCCGCCTTTGCTCACACTTAGACTTTCTCATCCGCATCGACTTTACTCATCCGCATTGACTTTACTCATCCGCATTTGTCAATGCTTATTCGCATTTTCTCATCCGCATTGACTTTCCATCCACATTTCTCTGAACCTTGGGCAGATTCTAAGGCTTAGACATATGAACTACTGATTGGGCGTATGAGCAGCTAGGGCAGACTATTCATTGATTCAGTCCCCAAACCTCATTTATCATGTTCTAAACTTAAATCTTACATTCTAAGCCTTAGAAACACACCATAACATCATCAAGCGTGAACATAGACCAAAATCACACCTAACCACAGCATACACAGATTCATTGATACGGGTATAAAGCCCAGTTTAATAAAAACATAAGTTCATGCATTTCCAGCCCCAAAATAGTTAAAAACCAGTAAAAAAGGGGTCCTAGAACTCACCTTAGCAACTCTTGAGTATGGCTTCTTCCAAACTCGTCTGCAATTGATTTCAATTGCCTAGAATGCCACTAAAACACATACCCAAACACATACAAATGCCCATAAGCGTACAACCGAGGCAAGGCCAGTTAAGAACATCATTAACACACAAATTCTTACCTTGATGCACTTTTCTGGGTCTTCTTCAAGAAAACCGAGAGTTCTGCTCTTCTTTCGTCCTCTCTCTCTCTAAAATCCGAGTGATATGATTGTAGAGAGAGGGATGGACGGTCATGCCACCTTTATCACCAACTTTTAAAGATTTTGTCTTTTTGACACTTTTTACCCCTCAACTGGGTAAAATATCTTTTCTTTCGTTTTCTTCACTTATTCTTCTTTCTTTGACATTAAAAAAATAACGAGGTGTTACACATGGATGATGATCAAGTAAATGTGGAACTTTTACTCTACCGCATTTGCTACAGTGAGCAAATGCTGAACAAGTTTGATGTACCCATTTGCTACAGTGGGCAAATACTAAACAAGTTTGATCTACCACATTTGCTACAATGAGCAAATGTTGAAGAAGTTTAATCAGCCACATTTGCTACAGCGAGCAAATGTTGAACAAGTTTGATCAGCCGCATTTTCTACAGTGAGCAAATGCTGAACAAGTTTGATCAACTGCATTCGCTATAGTGCACAAATGTTGTTGAACTTTGTTCCTCCGCATTTGCAACAGTGCACAAATACGGATAGGCGAAATCTTAAGTATTCAACTCCCGCATTTGTTACAGTACACAAATGTGGATGTCTACTCTTAAGTTTACTCTTCCGCATATACAATAGTAAACAAATGCGGATGTCTAAAACCCTTACGCATTTTCTACAGTGTGAACTAAAAATTGAACGCATTTGTTCTGAAACTTGTGAAAAACTTGTGAATGCTATTATTTGACTATTTAAAGTACAATTTCAAAGGTCATTTAATCCTTTTCAAATTGAGTGATTCTATAGGGCGACGAACAAAAACACACAATTCATCTTCATCAATCAAACACACTGTTCATCTTCATCAATTATCATCATCTGTTAACAATCAAAGATCTTAGTTCATCTATTTTGTCCTCATCTTCGATTCTAATAAACAATAGTATCGAACAAAAGGTGAAACATTCAACATTTTGTAACCTAATGTCGAACGCTTGGACCAATATTGAACTTAGAACCCTAGGCCAATGAAGAACACTCAAAATCAGACTTATTCTAAGAAAAGATGAACATTTTTTACTTCAATGAGCATGCAAACTAAGAAGAATATCAACCAACAAGAAAAATTCATAACCACATTCCTCATATGAATAGAGGATGATGAACTCAAAAATGTCAAAATAATTCTTGAAATAAAATATGATTAATGGTCAAACAACATCAAAATCATCTCTTCAAACATGAAAAACAAAAATAACAATGAATAATTCTTGAAAACATCAAAATTTGAAGTGATTCCTCTAGAATAGTAACTTGAAATACTAATCTTTGACCATCAAAAGTCAAACTGATGAAGTATGCATAAATGTAAAACATATACTTTCATCAATCTAACTCATTTGCCTCTAATGCAAGGTACATGGCTAATCTTACCTGAAGCAAGCTCCACAATGTCAATGGTTATCTTGACGCTAATGTACCCAAGGCAGGAGGACTCAGAGATATGATTAGATTCATCTCTACTACAAGAGTAGCTTATGCCATCGCAGTCAGACCTATTATCTATGAGAGATTCATAAGGTCATTCCGGAACACTACTGAAGTAACAGAGGTTGATGGTGAAAAGAATATGTCTAGGAGAATTGATGATGAACATACTTTGGTCATCACTAAGCAAACTGTGAGACAATGTCTATAGTTTGGTGATGATGCAAACACACCTACTGCGCTAGAATATGATGAGATCACTACCTTCTTTGCTAACATTGGCTATGAAGGGGGATGTTAAGGAATACAGATTGTGGAAGGATTGGTAGACTTACCATGGAGATTTCTAATCCACCTCTATTAGCACTATTTGTCCAAAAGAAAGATAGGATGGAATGATATTCCTGTAATCACTTCATCAGCAATATGTGCTTTGTAACACCTAGTTATTTAGAGTCAAATAAGAATGAATAAATTGAAGAATAAGAAAGAAAATATATTTTACCCAAGTTAAGGGGTAAAAAGTGTCAAAAAGGACAAAAGGTTTGAAAAAGTGGGTGTAAAAGGTGATGGCCGCCCATCACTCTCTCTACACCCACAAATTTGGATCTTGTTACAGAGAGAAAGAAAAGGAGCTGAAATTCTTGGATTTTGAAGAACAAGAGCTGAAAAGTTTGAATTCAAGGTAAGAATTGTGTGTTTAAGGTGTTCTTGACTGGTTTCATCCTCGATTGTATGCTTATGTAGGTTGTCCGTGTTCGGTTGTGTGTTTTTAGTGGGTTTCTAGGTGAGAACTTGTAGCAATCGGCTTTGAAGGAAGTCATACCCGAAGAGGCTGCTAAGGTGAGTTCTAGAACCCCTCCTTTTACTTGTTTTAACTGATTTTGGGGCTGGAAATGCATGAATGTATGTTTTTATAAAACGGGGTTTTATACTTGTATGTTTGAATGTGTGTATGTCATGGGTATGGTGTGATTGTGGGAATGTTCATGTTTGATGATGTTATGGTTGTGTTTCTAAGGCTTAGAATGCAGGATTTAAGCTTAGAACATGATAGATGAGGTTTTGGGGACTGAATTTGATGATAAGTGTGCCCTAGGCTGCTCATACGCCCCAACAGTAGTTCATACGCCTAAGTTTAGAAAAAAAACTGCTTAAGTGTTGACAAATGCGGATGAGCATTGACAAATGCGGATGAGTATTGACAAATGCAGATGAGAAAGTCAATGCAGATGAGAATGTGAATGAACAAATGTGGATGAGTAAGTCATGCGAATGAACAAATGTGGATGAGTAAGTTCATGCGACTGAAGAAATGCGGATGAACAAAAAGGAAATGCAGATGAACAAATGCGGATGAGTAAGTTCATGCGACTGAACAAATGCGGATGAACATAGTTAATGCGGATGAACAAATGCGGATGAGTAAGTTCATGCGACTGAAGAAATGCGGATGAACAAAGTTAATGCGGATGAACAGAAAGGAAATGCGGATGAACAAATGCGGATGAACAAAAAGAAATGTGGATGAACAAAAAAGAAATGCGGATGAACAAAAAAAATGCGGATGGACAAAAAGGGAAATGCGGATGAACACTTAGAATATTTTCTGACTTTTTGGGGGAAAAGTGAAATGTAGGCTTGGACTTGGGAGGTTCCCGCGGGTTCATGTAAGCTGTCTTTTGAGGTCATAGATTATGTGATGGGCATTGTATGATGATGTTATGATGTATGATTGATGCTTATGCATGATGATATGTATGATGTATGTTATGCATGCATGATGCCCTGTATGATGATGTTGATTGTGTATGTTGATGTTCCTTACATTGTATGCTTATTTTCCCATGGCTTTGTGTTGAATGATGATGAATGAAATGAAAGTATTATGTAACGTAAAGTGAAAGATAATGAAAAGAGGAACATGATGAATGAATGCATGCACTAATGAACGAAGGAAAGTAAAGTAAGTCTTGCAAACCTTGTATGTCGAAACATGCCCAATGAAGGGTGTTAGTTCAACAGTGTGTGGGTTAGCTACCACAGAAGGATGCACATCGGGGTCCATCTTTATGACCGACCATTTGTATAGAACCTTTGTCGCTTACCCTAGATACTGTGGCCAGGCTGCTGTGGGCCATGACGGGGGGTCTATGATAGACCTCGGTCTGGTATTAGCTTTATGCATGAAGGTGGGTATAGCACATGACAATGGTACACCTGCATTTACCCTAGGTACTGTGGCTAGGCTGCTATGCACCATGATGGGGGGTCTATGTTAGACCCCGGCCCAGTCCCAGCTTTATGCATGACGGTAGGTTAAAGTTCATGGTTTTGATGGAATGAAAAGAAGTAATGATGAACGTATGAATGAAAGTAAGAAAGCATGAATGAATGAAATTTGATGAATTAATGATGAAGATAATAATGATATTATCTAATGTTTACGTATGATGTGTGACCACATGCAAAAGTAAAGAACAGTTTTAATGACAGTAAAGTATTTTTTATTATAAAAATTGAACTCACTCCGCAACGCTGACTTTTTATGCATTTTTCCATTTGGCATGTGAACATTGCTGAGGATGGCGCGGGGCAGCTACTTGGCATTTTGGATGACATTCTTTTGTTAATGTTTTTGCATTGTAATGCGAATGAACGATGTTTTGAGATGAATGATTGTATTAACTTGCAAAAGCATTTATAATGAAATGAAAAGTTATTTTTAATGCTCTGCTGCGATGTTTTATGAAAGTTAAATGTAATTATATGTTTTATGTGCAATGATTGACCAGTTGTGAGCGTCTCAGGAACAAGGCCTTATAGCTTTATGCACTAATAGGTCATTCAACATGTCAGCATATGTTTCCTATGGTCTGGTATCCAATGTCCAGGAAGGAAGAAGGTACATGTTCTTGACATACCCAAGGTTCATTCAATGTCTAATTAATGAAGCATTCCTAGATATAGTAGCCAAAGGACCTGTGCTGAATATCCTTCACTATGATGCAAAGTCATACAAATATATCAAGAAGAGAGATCCCAGGAACTTCTATAGTGGAGCTTGCTTTCCTCTTTTACCTTGGATACTCCAACAAATTAACCCTGAGGAACAAGGTGAAGAACAGCAGGCTCAAGCTGATGACAAAATTCAAGAACCTGTGCTCATGTTCAACAAGTTGTTGATGAGCATGTTGAGGAAAGAGAGGAAGGACATAGGTCAGTGTCACCCCATGTGGATGTAGGGAGTGATCTTCACACTAAACCTCATGTTCATGACATGGAATCACCTTTTGCACCTTCACCAATACAAACTCCACAAAGAACCCCACTACCAACACCTCATAGATCACTAATTACATCTCCCCATACACAATCTATCACTTCCACACATATATCTCCAATTCATCATTCACCCATTTCATATGCCCAACCGTCTCCTATTGCAACAGAGCCAGTTGAGTTTGGTGACTCTGCCAGCTTTTTAAAAAGATCCAAATCATGATGTGATGAGGAGGATAACCGAAGCCCAATGCTAGTTAAGAAAGTCACTTATGAAGCTACTCCTTCAGAAAGCTATGTGAATATGGTATGAATAAACCAAATGAGAAGGATGGCTTATCTCTCAACATATGCAAAAAGTAACAAAGATGGAAAGATTACTAAATAGAAGATCAAGCATCATTCAAGATAGATTTTTGGAGCTTGATAAGAAGGAGGCTGAGTTGAAATAAATGAAAGAAAGGTATGACTCAAAGAAGAAAGAAAAGGAGAAGGAGATTGATATACTAAAAGTTGCCCTTCAACAATCAAGAGAAGAAATAAGTGGTCATGTGGACATTTTAGCAATACAAACAATTGCTAGGGAAGAGCAAGAAGAATTAATAGAAGAACAAGCTGAAATCATTCTTAATTTGCAAAATCAGAATGAAAGCCTATGCAAAAGAGTCTCTGAGCTTGAAATGTTGGCTGAAATTAAAAGAGAAACTGAAGCAAAAATAAACAATGATGATAAGAAAAGAGTTGTGGATATTGAGAAGGAAACTTCCTCTGAAAGTTTATCAACAGAGGGTGATGATGACTCTCCTCAAGCTAAGAAGATGAAACTTTCTGAGAACGAAAAAGAAGAAGGGAGAAGCAAGTCAAAGACTGAAGAGTCCAGCTTGGTAATGGTTGTCTATTCAGAAAAATCAGCTGATGCTCACTCTTAAGAAGCTGAATATAGTGATATGATCAAAGCTCTAGATAGCTTCACAGCTGAAGAAGTCATCATTGATGATGATTTCTAGGACTTTATAGGTGAACAAAGGACTGTTGCTGAACCAATTGTTGTTATTCCTCAATCTCTGGTCCCTCTTGAGAAGGAATTGAGCATGCAACTAGTGCCTGCTGTGTCACTTACTGAAGATCAAGAGGAGCTAATTAGAAAACTATGTGAAGAACAACAAGAAAAGGAAGAATCAGCTGTTGTCATTCCAAAACAAGAACGACCACAGGCTGAAAATTGCCTCAAGAAACTGAACGTCCTAAAACCTCTTCTGGTCCATCAGTGCAAACATATACCAGAAAGAGGAAGTACTTATCTGGAAAGGCGAAGGGAAAAAGGCCTATGATGGAAGAAGATCCAATAAAGAAAAGCAAAAAGGATGATCCAAGAAGCATTGCAGCTATAGCTGAATTCTTAGAAGAACATGAAAAAGCTTAGGCTCAACTAAAAAAGAAAGATGATTTTGTAGACTTGGAGGAAGGAGAAATAGAAGGGTGTTATGTGGTTGATGAACCAATAGAAGTTGAGAGCCCAAAGAAGGAAGAAAGATCAGTAGAAGAAATGGTTGAAAAGGCTCAAACTGATTATTTAATAGTGAAAGCCATGTTTTTTTATGAATCATGGATATGATCTAGATGAAGTTTTCAGCATGACTTATGAGGGAAAAAGCAGAAAAAGAAAAATTGAACAAGTTGCTGGACCCCACAGTTGAGACTGAGTATAAGAAGACTCTCTCTCCTAAAGCTAATGTGCCCAAATGAAATTCATGAAGAAGCAAGCCTCAACTCCTCACTCTTATATCATGATCCCTATAACATGTCTGATAGGGAAATGAAGGATTATCTAATCAAGTCAAGGTTTCACGAAGAGAAAGCTTGGTAATATGAAAACAAATTCTGTAAGGGCTGCCATCCTTAGGTTGATTAATGAGAAGAAAGAGATACTTAAGACTCTAGAAGAAAAAATTATTAGCAAAAAGCCTAGAACCAAAGTGTCTGCTCAAGATATGCAGCTCACCCATAGAGAT
The DNA here is from genome assembly GCA_025506515.1 of Flaveria trinervia. Lineage (NCBI taxonomy): Eukaryota > Viridiplantae > Streptophyta > Magnoliopsida > Asterales > Asteraceae > Flaveria > Flaveria trinervia. Next base: position 66,834,229 of record CM046446.1, read on the forward strand.
CATGACTCTTTGGCACCTGTACTACACATATATCTTGAGTTTTTGCTGAGCCTTCTCAACTGAAACTTCAAGAAGGTCTAACCACTATAGAGATGATTAAGGGTGTGTCTACTCCCAAGGGCAAAACTGATCAGAAAATTATTGCCTGGAAGTATGACAGTGACTGGAATATGTTTATGGTCAAAAGGATCTCAGGGCTAGTTTAATTCTTTACAAAGTACTCTGCACTTGAAAATACCCTGGAGATTCATGACTTAAAGGAACTGGCCAACTTGGAATTGATCAATCACAAGGCCATGTTCAGAGGATATGAGTTTGAAGAGATTCTTAAATGTTCAAGAGAACTGACAGCTTCAAATCTCTGAAGGCTATGCGTATGAGGAAAGATAGATCCTTCATAAACCCTCTAGAAAAGAAAAGGACTAAACCAGCAAAGGAAGTTGTATTTCCAGAACTGAGAGTGAAACCAACTGAGTCTTTAAAAAGAAAGATGATGTCTGGCACCCATTCCTCTATACCAATCTCCAATGTTTACTATGGTGAAAAGACTTATGAGTTAGCAAATGAAAGAAAATAGGGCAGAAAGGAAGGGACAAAAATTAGATTGTTTAGTGGATATGAAGTGAGGCTATTAGATGAATCATACATCAACTACATCTACACCAGGCATTTCAGAGAAATATCAAACAAACTTGGTGAAGAAGACATGCACTTCTTTTTGAAATGCATCAAAATACTAAAAATTGAAGGGTTTGTTAGAAGATAAAATCAAAGTTTAACATCTTAAACTTTCTGAAAAACGCAGCGGATATATATTTTGAAACATGATTATAAAACTGAAAAGTCATGTTCTTTAGGTGACAGATATATGTATAAAACAACCCATATTACAAAGGATCATATTATGTGAATAAGCAAGCTATGTAAACACAAAACGAGAATTATGGACGGCATATAGAGGCTGCCATAAACTACCTTTCAGCAGCTCAAAAGGGTCGAGATCTTTGAAGATGATGATGTTTTGATCAGCAATCCTTCAAGGTGGAGGACCTCAAATCGTAATACCCACAAGCCTTCCAAACACTTACTTGCTAGGTAGTGTTACACCAAGCCTTGTCCCTCTTCTTGAACCCCAAATTTCAGCCAACAAGTAGCTTCAAGTTCAGCCAATAATCACTTGGAAATCAGCCAAAGATTTCGAAAATCTTGAGAGAAGAAGGAGAGAAAGACTTTTGCTTATGTGAGATAGAAAGAGAGTGTTCAAGTGGTTATCATGAAAGAGTGTTTTTCTAATTAATTCTTGCATGAAACAAGACCAAAATGAAGTTCCCTAGGCCCTTGGGCAGCCGAGTTTGGTGTTCAAAAGAAATTTTCCCACCCTTTTTATCCTTTATTTTTACAACACTCTTTCAATTAACTAATTTATAAAATTAAAACTTAGTTTAATTTTATGACATAACACTCTTTTATATTTCATTATTTAACCAACTTAAATAATGAAACATAAAATTATCTCATGAACATATTATCCACATAATGACGTTCTATCACAAAAGCAATATTTAGAAAACCAATTTTCTAAATAGGTGTGAAACATTTATTGTATGATCATATCAATAAATAAGTGTTTGTTAGTGTTTGTATAGCCTGTTATTGGTTATGACCTGACTTGGATCATAACGTACTAACCACATCAATCTTGTATGTGACTTGGGCATATAAGATCCTACAATCTCCCACTTGCACAAGATTCATAGAAGTTTGATGCAAGCAGTAAATACCGCCTAGCAACGGTTTACTACCCTTAATACGTATGACTAAGTGCCATTCAATAACATCATCCCCTTCAAGTACCATACTTGAAATGTTTTAGGTGAATCAATCATCTATCCTTTTGTCACAGATGTAATGTAAAATCCTAGAGACACTGAGTGATCATTCTCATTGATTTAACTTTATCAGGCCTTAGACATCTTACTCTCAACGAATAAGAGGGACAAATCCGTTCTTGACTACATCCGTCTCTCACAATTACCTTATATCATACCTGAACTCAGACTTATGTACTGCCATATTTCAGAACAACGAAGAACTGAGTCAAAGTATAATATTTGGTAAATATCATGACCTAATATGTATCTTAGGTCAGAGGATACCAAATGATGTTCGCCTTTACTCAAAATCACTTATGATCAATCAGGAAGATTCCATCTAGTAATATTTAAGATGCAGGTCAGTCCAATATTTGCATCCCACAAATATCTATGAACCTTGGCAGCAACCTTTTGCTCTATATTCATCCATATGAATATCTACCAATCCAAATTCATAATAATCTTACCCTCATACTTGTTCCCACAAGTCTGAACGACTACGGACATTTAGAGTAAACAATTTACTCATGGATTAAACATCCTAAATTGGAATATTAATTGAAAAATTATAACCAAAAAGTTTTATTCAAATAATAAAAGGTTCCACGTATCCAAATAAAATTACACATAATATCCAATCACTAGAATATCGAAGTCCCATGGCACAAGTATGACCTTCATGCTTTGCCTTTTCAAGGAGCTTCGTGAGAGGATCCGCAATGTTTTGATCCGTGTGAACTTTGCAAATACATATCTTTCCCTTTTCAACTTCATCTCGTATGTAGTTAAATCTCCGCTCAATGTGCCTAGTCTTTTGATGAGCACGAGGTTCCTTGATTGGGCAATCGCACCCTCGTTATCACAAAAGATCTCTAGGGGGTCCTGAATGGAAGGGACAACCCCTAGATCGGCAATGAATTTCTTCAACCATGCAGCTTCTTGAGATGCCAATGAGGCGGTGACGTATTCTATTCTATAGTTGATAGAGCCACCACATCCTGTTTGGAGCACTTTTAAGAGACCGCTCTCCATTCATAATGAAAATATATCTCGATTGTGACCGTGAATCATCACGATCGGTTTGGAAACTCGCATCCGTGTAACCTTTTACAACCAGTTCCTCATCACCAGATCCATAGATTAGGAACATATCTTTTGTCCTCCTTAGGTACTTAAGTATGTTCTTAACAACCATCCAATGACTGTTTCCAGGATTTTGCTGGTATCGGCTTGTCATGCTTAAGGCGCATGACACGTCCGCCGAGTGCATATCATTGCATACATGATGGATCCAATAGCTGATGCGTATGGGATTGCCTTCATTTTATCTTGCTCATCCTTTGAGCTAGGACATTGAGTCATACTCAATATCGTTCCTCTTTGAATAGGTACCGTACCTTTCTTAGAGTTCTCCATCTTGAACCTTTTCAAGATTTTATCAATGTAGGCACTTTGATTTAAACCAATCAACCGCCTTGATCTATCCCTATAGATCTTTATTCCCAGAATATAGGCGGCTTCACCAAGATCCTTGATTGAAAAACAACTTCCAAGCCAGGTTTTTACACTTTCCAAGGTTGGAATGTCATTTCCAAATAGTAGTATGTCATCACATATAATACTAGGAAAGTGATGATGCTCCACTATCTTTCTTATATACACAAGCTTCATCAACGTCTTGATGAATCCAAATTTGATTACTTCTTCATCAAAACGGTGATTCTAACTTCTCATGCTTGTTTCAATCCATAGATTGATTTCTTTAACTTGCATACTTTATTAGGATATTTTGGATCGACAAAACCTTCAAGCTGAACCATATAGACGTCTTCCTCAAGATACATTTAGGAAAGCGGTTTGACATCCATTTGCCAAATCTCATAATCATAATGAGCAGCTATGGAAAACAATATCCTTATAGATTTAGCATCGCAACAGGTGAGAAGGTTTCATCATAATCAACTCCTTGAGTTTGAGTGAAACCTTTTGCTACAAGTCTAGCTTTATAAGTATCCAAGTTTCCATGCATATCGGTTTTCTTCCTTGAAAACCCACTTACTTCCAACTACTTTGGAGTTAAGAGGTGGTACAACCAAGTCCCATACTTGATTGTCATGCATGGATTGTATCTCAACGCTCATGGCCTCAAGCCATTTGTCACAATCCGAATTGGACACTGCATCACGTAGGTGGTTGGTTCATCATAATCTACCACATAGCATCCATCTACAAAAAATCCATATCTTTCAGGTGGATTAATAATTCTTCCAGATCTGTGAACGTTTTGTGTATATTCATTAACCACTTGATCATCCTCAACATCCTCATGTTGAGTGCTAGTTTCAACCAAACGTGCATTGGGTTGTGGTTCTTGATCCTCCTCAAGATCCACTGTTCTACTACTAGTTCTTCCATAAGGAACTTTGCTTCTAAGAACTCACCCTTTCTGGCAACAAACACCTTTTGTTCCAGTGGATCATAGAAATAATATCCCATAGAATCTCTAGGATATCCAACAAAGATACACTTGGTGGATCGGACTTCCAATTTGTTTGGGGTGGGAGTCTTAACATAAGCGTCACAAACCCGGACCCTTAAGTATGGAACTCTTCCATGCCATATCTCAAAAGGTGTCCTTTCCACCTTTTTGGTTGGGGCCATATTTAGAATATGGCCACGGAGAGCAAAGCGAAACCCCAAAATGATAGAGGTAATGTGCTTCTAGCCATCATAGATCGGACCATATCCAATAAGGTTCGATTCCTCCTCTCAGACACACCATTATCTTGTGGTGTTCCAGGTGGAGTAAGTTGTGAGATAATCCCACAACTCCTAAGATGATCTTGAAAAGCATCACTTAGGTATTTACCTCCTCTATCAGTGTGGAGAACTTTAATCGACTTGTTGAGTTGATTTGGTACTTCATTTTGAAAGATCTTGAACATTTCAAAACCTTCATCTTTGTGTCTTAGCAGGTACACATACCCATAGCGACTATAATCGTCGGTAAAGGTAATGAAGTATCTTTCACCATTCCTAGTCATTGGCTTAAAAGGACCACATACATCCAAATGTATGATTCCTAATAAATCTTTTGCCTTTTCGTTAGTTCCACTAAAAGGTGCCTTAGTCATTTTTCCTTGTAAACAAGATTCACATACATCAAATGAATCACATTCATTTGTTTTTAAAAGACCATTCTTTTGAAGTGTTTGTATACGTTTCTTGTTTATATGACCAAGACGACAATGCCAAAGATAGGTATCACTCAAATCCAACTTGAGTTTCTTGGTGCTAGTTTGGTACAATGAACTATTTAAAGTATTTTCATGAACCAATTCATAAATACCATTAATGGGAATAGCTTTAAAGTAGAACATATCATTTAAAGAAACATGAATATCTTTTTCAACAAATGATAATACATATCCAAATTGTTTCAATAGGGCTACAGAAATAATATTCCTAGTCAAACTAGGAGCATACAAAACATTGTTCAAACTTACTTCCAAACCATTTGGAAGTTTCAAGATGTAGTCACCACGGGCTTCAACTTGAACTTTAGCCCCATTGCCCATGTAGAGGCTAACATCCCCTTTGTTGAAGTTACTACTTCTTTTGAACCCCTGCAACAAATTGCAAATGTGATTTCCACATCCGGTATCTAATACCCATTTGTTAGAGGATATCATGTTTAATTAATATGGATCATGTATATTGTACCTGAGGTTTGCCCAGCATCCCTCTTTGCTTTCAACTCTTGGAGATGGACAGGACAATTTCTTGCCCAATGTCCAATCTCCCCACACTTGAAGCATGGGTCATTAGTAGCAACCTTTTGCTTCTTCTCTTGTGGTTTGGGTGGCACCCTTACCACCCATTTCCCCTTTCCCCATACGGTCCCTTGCCCTTGGCAACCTTTGCCATGGGTGTGGGATGAGGCCTTTTCTTGTTCCACCTTCATTGATGGTGAGAACGGGTAAAACCTTTTTACCCATGGCCGCCTCGGCCGTTTTGAGCATTGAGTGAAGCTCACCAATGCTTTTGTCCCAAGCATTCATGTTGTAGTTCAACACAAATGTCTCGAACTTCTTGGTAAGGCCATTGAGGATCAAATCCGTGGCCAATTCCTTCGAGACAGGACAATTAAGCCTTTCGAGGCGGTCAATGTGGCTTTTCATCTTAAGTACATAAGATGAAACCGATTGGTTGTCGTCCATACGACATGTATGGAGTGCTCAAACCGTTTCGAAGTGCTCAACCCTCGCTTGTTGTTGGAACGTTTCCTTCAGCTGGGTTATCATATCGTAAGCTTCGTGATGTTCATACTCCTTTTGGAGATCCAGAGTCATGCTCGCCAGCATGAGACAAGACACTTGGACGGAGACCTCAGTGTACTTTAGCCAATCATTATAGGCCTCCTCATCATCCTCAGTAGGTTGATCGGGGATAGGGTCGTCTAAAATATATGATTGTCTCTCTTGCTTGAGAATGATTCTTAAGTTTCGATACCAATCAATGAAATTGTTATGACTTAGACTGTTCTTTGGAGAATCGCTCATAATGATTGGGCGACATGGATGAATTTTCATGATTATCATTATTGGTGGCCATCTACAAAATTTACAAAGATCTATTTTAGTATTTTCGATATTGCTATTTTTTTAATAATTAATACCTTTTAAGGTCATTTTCATATTAAAATCTAGAACCCAACATTACATTTAAATTGTGGTTAGGTGACCTTTATCCCACGATTTAAATTAATAAGGTGGTCAACGATTGACGGTTGCAACCATTTGCAACTTCTAGAGGTATGGGATCGACTTTAAACATCATATGTAAAGTCGGCATGTTAATCCCATCAACACCATTTGAAAACCATATTGTAGGTGATCCATTTAACATGGTTTGCAAATCAAGTTACCCTACTTGCACACACATGTGAGTTTACCAACATAAGTGGTTAGTTGACCTTTATCCCACCAATGTGGTATCTCCACCTTAAGTCACAAGTTCCCTCTAAATGGTTAGGTGACCTTTATCCCATTAAGAGTTTCCAAATGACTCAAGTGTTGTACAAAAGGACGGTGTTAAACTTGTTGGTAAAGAATTTAAAGTTTTCATTAATTCTAGACTTTGAAAACTCTATGTACCTTGTAATTGCATGCTTACAAATACTTGGTACTCTATGGTTCTTTTAATAAAACCCATTTTATTATGAAATCATTAATCCTTTTAATAAAATTTATTAACACTTAATGATTAAGAACCATTTTTATATTAGCTTGTTAATATCATTTTTATTAAGATTGTTTATCATATCCAAATATCACACAATCATTCACAAAATCACAATCAAACAAGCATAATATAAACAACCACATGTGCATAACCATAGCTACTATTATGACCACACTTGTTTGCCATCACAAGTGTGGTCATTTCGTATTTGCCAAGGGTTACCAAAAAACACAAAATAGAGATTACAATGGATCTCCCACTTGATGCCGCATCCGTATGCTTCAAGTCCACTTTCTGTCTACCTTTTGTGCTTGCTTCCCGAGCATCTTCTTTTACAAATATATATCCTAATACATATTTTCTAGTAAAAGAAAAATACTCCTAATCTATTATTACATCCCAATGAATAAATAGATAAATTACAAGCACAAAACTTTATAACCCAATTGAATGAATATAATCAAATAAATACATTCTTTCAAACTAAACAACACAAGGTCTAAGCTAGGTTATACACTATCAAATGAACAAATACAAACATCATACAATAAAAAAATAAACCCCATCAAACCCCAAATTTTCAGCCAACATAAACTGAAAATTAGGGTTTATTTGTCCAAACAAACAACAACCAAACATATCAACCAATTGACATTCCTATCTTTCAAAGTTTAATCATAAGCATGAAGATATAACTTTGATAGACATGGGGTTTATTGAATCAACCAAAACGGCCTCTAATGAGTTGATAAACATCCTTTAAAACCGATTTTTAAAGGACAAGAACAAGCAAGCTATCCACATAACCGGCTCTTGATGCCATTGAAGGGTTTGTTAGAAGATAAAATCAAAGTTTAACCTCTTAAACTTTATGAAAAACGCAGCGGATATATATTTTGAAACATGATTATAAAACTGAAAAATCATGTTCTTTAGGTGACAAATATATATATAAAACAAACCCATATTACAAAGGATCATATTATGTGAATAAGCAAGCTATGTAAACATAAAACGAGCATTATGGACAGCCATATAGAGGCTGCCATAAACTACCTTTTAGCAGCTCAAAAGTGTCGAGATCTTTGAAGATGATGATGCTTTTGAGCAGCAATCCTTCAAGGTGGAGGACCTCAAATCGTGATACCCACAAGCCTTCCAAACACTTACTTGCTAGGTAGTGTTACACCAAGCCTTGTCCCTCTTCTTGAACCCGAAATTTCAGCCAACAAGTAGCTTCAAGTTCAGCCAATAATCACTTGGAAATCAGCCAAAGATTTCGAAAATCTTGAGAGAAGGAGAGAAAGACTTTTGCTTATGTGAGAGAGAAAGAGAGTGTTCAAGTGGTTATCATGAAAGAGTGTTTTTCTAATTAAGTCTTGCATGAAACAAGACCAAAATGAAGTTCCCTAGGCCCTTGGGCGGCCGAGTTTGGTGTTCAAAAGAAATTTTCCCACCCTTTTCATCCTTTATTTTTATAACACTCTTTAATTAACTAACTTATAAAATTAAAACTTAGTTTAATTTTATAACATAACACTCTTTTATATTTCATTATTTAACCAACTTAAATAATGAAACATAAAATTATCTCATGAACTATTATCCACATAATGACGTTCTATCACAAAAGCAATATTTGGAAAACCAATTTTCTAAATAGGTGTCAAACATTTATTGTATGATCTTATCAATAAATAGTGTTTGTTAGTGTTTGTATAGCATGTTATTGGGTATGACCTGACTTGGATCATACGTACTAACCACATCAATCTTGTATGTGTCTTGGGCATATAAGATCCTACAAAAATGGCATATGATCAAATCATTGCCAAGAGATAAAAAAAGAAAGAAGAAAAAGACTCCACTATAGTTGGGAAACATTGGGAAGCTAGAAATTGATGTAGATGGAGCTCTATTGATTCATAGGGATGGGCTGTCCATTGTATCTACATGGGAACATGTTTTTCTTAAGAAACTACCATTGGAAGCCATCTACACTATGAGTTAGATGAGGATACATGTGCTGAATAGAGAAAAGATGTCAGATGCTAATGACTTTGTCAATATGATAAAGGCCATTTTGGATCCATCACAAGTAGAACCACTAGTTCCTTCACAAGACCCAGCAGAATCCTCAGAACCTCAACCCCCACCAAACCATTGAAGAACATAGGATGTATAATCCTTAGGGGGAGTATTTTTGGACCCTGAAAGGATCATGCATGACAATTCAATTAGTGAGTTGATGGTTGTTCAGCTGGAAACTCCCCAAGTCCAAGAAGTAATGCAGATGAAGAATCTGTTGAGAAGAACCAAGTGTTGACTAACTGCATTTGTAAATGTGCATGACATAGAACAAATGATAACAAGTGTTTGTTCTTCCGCATAACAAATGCGGATAGTCTAAGGATATGCGAAAAACTTTTGTTCATCCACATTTGCAAATGCGGATGACTAGCAACAAATGCGCATAAGTATTTGTTCATCCGCATTACCCAATGCGAATGACTAACTACTAATGCGGATGAAAACAGAAGAAATGATGATCAAGTACAACTCATCCGCATTTGTCAATGCGAATGAACAGAAGAAATGCTGATGAAGACTTAGACTAGTTCTGATGTATAGGTTAGGGGTAGTTTACTCATTTTGTAAAAAGGCATCTTGTCAACCTATAAATAGAATAAAAAACCTCATACATGAGGTGACTATTGATAGACAATTAGAATATTTTGTATTCCAGATTATCAAGGTGTGATATTACTGTTTTTGCTCAACCCTAGCATTTATTGTAATCAATCACCTTCATCAATATTTACAAGCATTTATGAGTATCTTCCTGCATTGAATGTTTATTGGTTGTTTGTTTCCGCCATTCAATCTCTGACTTGATCACTATATTTGATCCTAGTGAGAATCTTAATCTCACTACCCAGTTAGACTTTTTCCTTGGAATTCAGGTGAAGCAGATGAAGGAAGGGTTCTTTATCAATCAATCTAAGTATGTCTCTGGTATCTTAGAAAGATTTGATATGAAAATTTTCAAACCAGCCAAGAACCTAGAAACCATGAACTTTGTCCTGACTCTAAGGGGGAGGATACTGATCAACATTAGTATAGGGCAATCTTCGGTTCTCTGATGTATCTCATAGCATGTAGACCTGATATCATGTTTGCTACTTGCATTTGTGCCAGATATCACGCTGCTCCAAAGGTATCTCACCTAGTTGCTACCAAGAGAATTCTTAGATACCTTAAAGGAGCACCAAAGCTTGTCTCTAATATCCCAGAAACTCCAACTTCAATCTCTATGGCTACTTAGATAGTGACTATGGTGGCTACAACAATAACAAGAAATCCACATCAGGAGATGTCAATTTCTTGGTGGAAGAATTATCTCATGGCAATGCAAAAAGCAATCATGTGAAGTTGAATACATTGCTGCTACAAGTTGATGTCCTCGGCTGCTATGGATTAAAAACCAAATTCTAGACTATGGATTCAACTTCATGAGCACTCCTATCCACATTGACAACAACAGTGCTATCTCCATCACTGAAAATCCTATGAAGCACTCCAAGACAAAGCAATTGATATAAGGTACCATTTTGTTAGAGATATTAATGAGAAAAACTTGATTAAATTAGTCAAAGTTGACTCAAATGAATAATATCCTGATTTGTTCACCAAAGCCTTTGATGAACAAAGATTTAAGTATCTCATTACGAATTTTAGGATGATAAACATTGACTAATATATCTCATTTGAAAATCTATTAAAATATGTCCTGTATTTTGTCAATTACAATCTAAGCCCTATTACAAAAGTTTTTCTTCATAATTGACTAGTATGAGTATTTTCGAAGATCTGAAGAACTTTTCATTATCTTCCAAAGGAAATTCTCTCAATTTAAGTTTTATCTTCCGAAGAGTTTTTAGTCTTGAAAGCTTATCTTCAATGCTTCTGAAGCTTGAAAACTTCTTTCGGAAGACACTCTTATTCTCGGAAGTAAATTCATTTACCTTCAAAATAAGTTTGGCTTCAAAAGAGAAAAACCTTCAGAAATACTTTTACCTTCGAAAGAAGACTTCTCTCTATAACGGAAACCTTTAGGCCCCACATAGTAAAAAGCAAATATTTTATCAATGATGTCGAAGTTTTTTGTATGATTTTTAACCTTGCCGCCACTGTTACATCTTACCCCAAACCATCTTTTCACCTTATCCACCCAACACCGCCATTTTACCCATTTAAATAATCCAAACTCATCATTTTCATCTTTTTACCACTTTACTATCCAAAGCACTTCCCACTTCAACCTTCTCCATCTTCAAACTTGTTTTCCTCTGTTCTTTCTCACAATGGCATTAAACCCTCAGTACATCAAGTCACACTTTTGGAATCATCCAGGGATGCTGACTTCTCTAAAATCATCTCATTTCTCACCCAATCTACCTACTATATTTCTTTGACCGTAACCACACTGTTTATCTTAATCAAATGGAGGAGTTTGGGCCAACGGTCATATCGAAACCCTAAATCAAGTTGGGGTTATAAGGTCGAGCATTTATGGCCAGGAGTTGTTCATCTCTGAACAAATCATCAGGGAGCATCTGGAGCTTCATGGTGAAGGCGATCCTACTGAATTTCCCAAGATCGACCGTGATGATACATATATCCTGATGGGTTATGGTGGTGATGTTAGCAGGTCTATTATCTACAAGTTCAACTTCTCTTACAACTGAAAGTTCCTGCTACATGTTGTCCTTCATTGCTTATCAAACAAGTTTGGGGGATGGGATCAAATCCCATATGAACTAGGGTGCCTAGTTCATGGAATGGTGAAAATCCTCCGCTTTAACTACTCAAGGTTTTTGCTAACAAATCTAATAGGGAACCTCCAGAGGGATACATTCTTCATGTATCTCAGGTTCCTTCAGCACATCATCAATTGTGTGCTGGACCAAAGTCAGCTTGTATGTGCAGCTATTTTGACTGTCCCTCACATGAGGCCGACCATCTTCAAATTTTTGAAAAGAGTGTCCACCAATTTCACTGGAAGATATACTGCACTTCTTCCAAGTATGATTGAGCCAATGGCTCCTGGTGACAATCCTGTTAACCCCACAGGTGATGACCCATACCAGCAACTACCCTCAAATTGCCAAATTTATCTTCTCCTCCCATCCATCTTACCTACTAGAGACATCCCTAACAACCCTTGTTCAATCTCCTCTGATTAAACAAGTTCCCCCTGTTCTACCCAAAAAGCCTAGAGTGGAAACATGGGCTCCCACTCAGCCTGAGGTCTCACCTTCCTTCACTCTTGACCTTAATATGGGCATTTAGTCTCCTCAGTCTCAATCCCATGACCCTGAAGCCCAAACCAAAAGTCCTCAAGATGAGTCTCTATACTCTCATGAGCAACCAAAAAGGGACAGCCCCGCCAAAGGCTCAATGTCATTAGACATTGATCAAAGTCCCAAGTCATTAGGAATAAATGCCATATCTTTCACTGACCTTTTAACCAAAATTGATGAAGTGTTCATGTCTCTTCATGGCAATGAAGTTGATCCTCAACACCTATTAAAGGATCAACTGAGCCCGAGAAGACCTCTGATCTCTAGCCCTTATCAGCATATCCAAATTGAGGTGAGTCCCATTGGAGTGGATGGGACTCATGTAGATTCAGCTGCCACTACTACAGGTGCCTCAATGAGCCCTTAGGATAGTGGTACCTTTGATCAGATTGAATCTATGGCAACCAAGCATTTTGATGAATCTGAAAGAGGCATCACTACGCATGGGAAACCAGGGCGCCAAGAAACCACTTCTGGTGGTGAGGATGAACATATAAGGTATGTTACCTCATCTCCCCGTGATTCTTCTCATGAGGATGAGGGAAGTCTGAAACTCACCGTTCAAGACCTACTCACTAAAGTCTTAAACCTGAATTCAAGGTTAAGACTTGAGAAAGTAGGTCTGCCAGTCAGTAAGTTGAGATTGAAAATCTCAGGGCTCAACTAGCTAAGAAACAGATTAAGTGGTTTGTTAGGCATGTACCAATTCAGGTCTCCCATGGTGTCCAAGAGCTCTATTATCTCAAAGCTCTCTTGAAGATATCCCTCCCAATCATTAGATGTCTTCCCTAAGCCTCCTCCGGTCAACCTCCAAGTGGACCCTAGGATGTTAAAAGATCTAAATAGGTTTCTAACCTTGTTTCTCATGGGATCTTCTATGTGGCTACCAGGTTCAGATATCTCTATGGCTTACTTTGGAGCTGAAGAGCTTTAGAGGTTGAATACACCCTTTACCACTTTTGAGGAAGTTGGTCAACATAAGGTCTACATGGAACTAGGATTAGATTTAAAAGGGAAATGGAAACTGATGGCCCAGCAACCAAGATAGTTTGGACAGAGAGTGTAGTACCATAGACTTCCGAAGTAGAAGTCAAAGCGGTGGAAGAACAATTTCAATCTTCCAAAGCAGAGAAGGAAGTTGTGGAAGGACTCTTCTTCTTATCCGATGATCTAATATCACAGATGCAATCCTTGAACTAGCATCTAAGGTGAATAGTGAGGACTTTCTGAAGTTACCCATATCTCAATCACCATCATCATCTCAAGCTCCAGTACCCACTAAATAGCATGAATCCTCTACATAAGAACCTCCAAGGTCTAAAGCTTCTAAAGATGTCAAAGGAAAGAGGAAGCTAATTGCGAAAGAACTACTAGAGGAGGAAAGGTTAGAGAAATTAAAAAGAAAAGGGAGACTACCTTCTAGGAAACTACTAGCTGCTAGAAGTAAAGCATCCGTAGCCAACCGGGAAGCAGTAAATAATAAGAAAAGAGTGGAGATTATAGACAGAGTGGTTAATATGGGAGCTGGAAGTGAAGAAGTGCTCCTCTTACCATTAGAGGAGCTGATTGAGTTGGAAAAGGCAACTAGGCAGCTAAAAGAACAAGAAGAAATAGTAAGTTTGGCCTTGGAAGAAGAAAACTTGAAGAAAAAGGAGGATGTCGATCAAAGGCTAAAGAGTGATAGAATAGCCTTTTTGAACTCATGAGAATTCTCTCTTGAGGAACTTCCTCCACATAACAATGATATGATCCTGTAGCTGGTGAATAAAGATCGGGATCAAATGGAGAAGGAAAGAACGAAGGCTTCCAGGGAGAAGATGAAAGAGAGAAAGAAGAAGGAGGAAGATATTGAACTTGCAGCCTTGAAGAAGTCTGGGGACAAAGCCTGGATGAAAGACTATCTCAGGGTCCATGGCTTCCCAGGAAGGCAAGTTGTACCCATGTCCTTGAAGACCCTACAGCATATTGTCAGTGAGATCAAAGCTAACATACGCTCAGGAAGAAGGGAAGTGACGTACAAAAGAGTACAGGGGATGACTCTCACACCTACCTCATTACCACAACCTCAACACCCAACCTCTGAACTTATCCTTTTCCATTTCCCTATCAAAACCGAACCAACCTCTGAGCCTTTCACCCTGAACCCACAACATCAACCTTACCCTCTTCCTCACCCACTCAATCCAAACAACAACCTAAACTACCCATTCTCAAACCCAAAACCCTACCAAGAACCCTATCCTCATCAACTGCACATCTTTGAGCAATATCTCCTATGACGAGGAGCCTGTCAACTTGACCTACATTGACAACTCCTCAAGTTCTCTCACAAGAGAGAAACTCCTTGATCTCCCTAGAAGAACACTAGACCATGCTTCTAGACTCCTTGGTCTTAACTCTGATTCCTTAAACGATGAAGAGAAGAAGCTAAGAAAGCTGGTGACTCTACTGGATACAAAGAGAGGGGACAAGGTTCCTAGTAGCCCCTTATGCCTAGAAAGAAAATTATCTAGTGGAGGTTCGATGAAACCTCTCACAACTTTGTTGTGGAGAGAGAGAATGGAGAGAGCAACAGGCTGAATGCCTCTTCTCTGCTACACTCCTATAGATTCGACACTGCTAAGTTAGCAGAGATACCATTCTCTAATCCCTCTAACTCTGAAACAGCTGCTCACATTAGAAATCATCTAAGGAGCCTTCATCTTGCTAAGCTTACCGCAAAAGAAAATATGAAGAGGAGTTGAAGCTGAGAGAGAAAAAAATAAAATGAAAGGTTTCTATGGATGGTGGAAGGCCCGGAATTGGAACCAATATAGTTAGATGGGAGTATGACTATAACTCCCGTAAACTAACTCTCTTCAGAGGGACCGAAGAGAGGGTTCATATCATTCAAAGTGGCAGACTGGATCTCCTGTCCATGAATGATTTGTACAAACTTCTTAGCATCACTTCTGGGAAGAACAAAGAAACATGGTGCTGAAAGTTTTGAGAAGCAGGAACAAGTGAGGTTTTGATAGCATCAGCCTAGGGGGAGTTTGTTGGATCATAAAGGCTGGTGCAACCAAAACCAAACACTTAGAATATTTTTGAGTAAAACTAATAAAGCTCTTTCGAAGACAAGTGCAGCACTTCGAAGGTACATGTTGAACTTCCGAAGCAAAGTTCAAAGGAACTTCCGAAGGTAAACCTCAGCTTCCGAAGACAAAGTCTTTACTCTTTCGAAGATTTCAACACTTGGAAGAATTGAAGACTACAACTTCCGAAGTATGAAGTCCAAAGGAAGCCTTGGAAGAAGTATCTACTTTCGAAGTGTAAGTGGCTTCGGAATAACAAGTTCTTTCGAAGCCAATTAACCTTCGGAAGTACTTACTATGAACCAGTAGACATAAGCATGGTGTCTGTGACACTCCGCTGCAAATCTTTGAGAAACTGCATGGCACTTTCCCACGACCATGTAGTTGACCTTACCTTATTCCACGGTTTATAGTATCAATTAGTACAGTTGCCAACTTTAGTTGGTGACAAAAGGTAAGTCATGGACATGTCATGACTACTGTATCTTAGATAATATTTTATCTAAGATACCTTAACTTTAGCTTTTGTTGATACATTATGTTCCTAGTTTATGTTCTTAATGTAAAAGTCTTTCATTTCTTACACATGTGTAATGTAATTATTCAATGAAATATGATATGCGTTTGATGTTTACTTATCTTTAATTATTTCATATGTATGAACTTCATATATTGGTTTGAGGTTGTTGGACATAGGTCTTAGTCAATAAGGATTAAGAAATATGTTCAACTTAGTCGGGTGATTATTCATGCTAATGGACCATACACATGATTGAGTCATACTAATGAACCAGTCGCACAACTTAACTAGGAGACTGGATCAGTCGTATGATTAAGACATAAGATTGACTCAGTCGTACGACTGAACCTTCAGTCATGCGTATGACTCAATCACATGACTCAGTCGCATGACTGAACCATGTTAATGGTTCAGTCGTAGAATGGTAGCTACAAACCTATAACTACCACTTAATTCGTGGAAAAACACAACACTTAGAGAGAAACTTTGAATATACATAAACCCTAGCCGTCCAGAGTGTCCAGAATACCCAATCGAACTTCATAGTTCGTTCTTGATCGATTTTTACTCATTCTTAACGTTTGTTTCATCATTAGATCAATCGGGTTATCGTACTCACCGATTAGATCACCAATCAAATACGATTCTACACTATTTGATCTAGTTTCATGCAAAATCCGTTAATACTCTGTACGTACACGGTCCTAACAAGTGGTATCAGAGCTTAGGCTCGTGATTTTGTGTGGATTCAATTGGTTTTTGGTGTTAAAACTCACGTTTTCAATCAAAAGAGTCACCACTTTGCGTCAAAATTTTGTTTTCTACGTTTGCATGCATTAAAGTTTCGGTTTTTAGTCATATGGCAAATTAGGGTTCCTAGAAAACTCAAATTTTGTGTCAAAGTGTCTAAAATATTCGATTTTACAAAACCAGCATCTTCAGTCGCATGATTAGCCCATTCGGACGATTAAACTCATTCATTACTCCATTCGCACGATTGGAATTAGTCGCATCTCTCATCCGCACGACTGAACAACTCCAATCGGTTGAGTCCAATCTCATTGTTCATATGCACGACTAAATCCAATCGCACGATTGAATTCATTCGCATCCTTCATTTGCACGAGTGACCCATTCGCATAGCCCATTCGCATAGCCCATTCGCACGAGTGAAACTGTCCTGTTCTAAGTTTACCAAGATTAAAGCAATGGAAGACCAATTTGCTGCCTATACTGCTGGAAAGGACTCACGCATCCAGAACCTTCTACTTCTGAAGAATAAGATTGGAAAGCATAACAAACCGCAAAGCTGTTAATGTTGGATGAATACCCATAGTGGAAACAGTGGTTTGAAATCTACTTATATGGAGTTTACCCAAATCTTTGGACATCCATTGAGACTGGTTATACGGTACCAGTCAGTGCTAAAGGAGTCAAGTTGACCTTGGGAGGAATGAGTGAAGCCCAGAAGATTCTATTTAATGCTGAAAAGAAAGAATATGTCTTGTTGACTCAGTCTATACCTAAGGACATTTTTCATCAGTTCTCTGAGAACAAGTAGGCTAAGAAGTTATGGGAGGCATTGGAAAACAGATATGAAAGGAATGCAAATCTGAAAGCATTGAAGGCTAAAGCTCTTAAAAAAGAGTTTGATAATTTTTCTTCAATTGGGAATGAGAGTTTGGATGATATCATCGACTGATTCTATCATCTGATGAGTGAGCTATACACTCATGGCCTAACCACATCGATCAAAGTTTCTAGCTTTACTGATGGTATGCCTGATAAATGGGATCCATTTGTGTCTAATCTGTGACAAAACAAAATTCTTGCTACTTTAGACATAAATGATTTCATCTTGAAGTTAAGAGTGGAAGAACTACGTATGAAGTACAGGTCAAAGAAAGGATCCAATGTTCAGAATCCTTCAATATACAACTCAGTTCCAACTCCGGCTGTTTCAGGAGCACCGTTACAAATGGCGTTTGTGTCTAGCTCTTCTGCTCCTTCCCAAAGCAGTGCATGAGGAACCGAAACGTCAGGGTCATCTGGAACCCAATACGTAGATCCTGATGCAAATACCACAAAGTTGAACACCGAGAATCTCGAAAATGTCACAGTGGAAGTTGCTAAAGAGCACATGGACCTTTTAGCGGCTGTTGTACAATCTTATGATGGTTCAGTTGCTGGTAAGATTGGAAATTGTCATCTTGCTGATGAGGACTACGAGCAAGTTGATAAAACTGAGCTAGAAAGAATGGATATAATATGGGCCTTGGCTAGTGCTGTTAGAAGAGCCAAGAAGTTTGTGAAGAAGACGGGGCAAAATCTAGTTGCCACCAAAGATACGACTTTTGGATTCACAAAACCGAAGTCACGTGCTTCAACTATGGTGAAAAGGGGCACTTTAAACGTGAGTCTATAAAGCCAAAGAAAACAGGAAAGGGAAATCTGTTTCCTACATTCAACCATCAAGACAAGGATAAGATGGAACTTCATATTCAAGTAAAGAGACAAAGGCTTTGACTAATCAAGGTGATGATGGACAAGACTGGTCTTTCCGATTTGTATCTGAGAGTGATCTAAACATCACCTTCGTTGATGCATTGGATGATGGATTTTCCAGTGAAGGAGACATCATAGCTGAACAGCTTTCAGATATCGAAGAAGCTATAGATGTTGTTGATCATCTGGTGATGAAGAACTTAGAGCTACGATTCAGAATCTCCAGTCACTAAAAGTCTGACTCTACTTTGATGGCTAATTTGTCTGATTCCACACAGGTAAGTTCTAAAGACAAATTATTTGAAAAACATGCTTACTGAATGTGACAAATTTAGAGAAAGCATTGATTTGAAATTTGCTAGGATATTAGAACATAATGATAATCTAGTAAATGATTTATAACTCTGCACTGAAGCAAATCATATTTTAAAACAAAATGAGTGTAGCTTCAAAGAAAAGATAGAACTTTTGGGGAAACAACTAAGGGAAACCGAGGTTGTTGGCATAAATCAATCAAATGACATCAAGTTTTATTTAAATTCTTTGGAGGAAACTAAAAAGGAAAAAGTAGTTTTGGAAGTCGAGGTGATTCATTAAAACAAAAACTGCAGTTTGCCTAGTTTTTCTCACATACTTCAAAACTTACTGAAAGAACGAAATAACAGGGAATGTCTGGTTATAGGTAGTACCGCCGCCACATGAAATCCTTCTGAACACTAAATGTAGTCCAATTAATAATAACCCTGTAAATGATCATGTGGTCTCCACTCCTCTGGTTAGTGATCCCGATTCTATAGGTAAACCAGTGAAATCTGTCACTAAACAAAAGGATTCTACTTTGAAATCAAAAGAAAAGATGCCTATTGAGAATTTTGATGATAAAATTGAAAAGGTTAATTTAGGGACAGGTTCACAAACGTCTATTTCAAAACCCAAATTGACTAATCCAATTAACCATAAATTTGTTACTTATCAAAGTCCAAATATAATGAAGTTGAATGATGCTCAAAATGTTAAAACTATTAGTTTTGTTAAAGTAGGTGAAACTTCTAAAAGAGAAGTGAGACAAACTAATCAGACACATCTCAAACCTCTACCAAACTCAACCTCATATCAAAATGTTTTTAAATCTGTAGAATGGAGATCAAGCTATAGTTATGGAAAACGAGGACATATCTCTCCTAATTGTCCTTAATATCAGACACCCAAAAAGAAAATTGAACCTTTTAATGAAAAACCAGGATTTTCTAAACTTAGATCTAATACTCCACCTAAGAGTATTAGTGAACCTAAAGTTCAAACCATAAGCCAGTCATCAGTTTACCACAAACAGGCCTTACACAAAACTAGTTTATGGAAAGAAAAATCAAGTATTGTGTCTGATAGTGAGGAAAAGAAGAACAAAGATATACCATTATCCTTTAAAGGACAGTGGGTTTAATTCATGATATGTGATTCCTCTTGGTCACCCAAGCCAGTTTAGGCTTGGGTCCCAAACCTAAACTAATCAATTCCTTTCTATGTCCAGGGTGTCCGCTAAACGCTATCACTAATACCTGGATTATTGATAGTGGGCATCCAGGCACATGACCGGGAATTCGTCTCTCCTTTTCAACTTCAAAATTAAAGGGGGACATGTATCATTCGCTGGAAATAAAGGAGGGTACATCACCGCTCAAGGCGAAGTGGGAAACAAGAAAGTGAAGTTTGACAAGGTCAACTACGTTCAACAACTACAAAACAACTTGTTTTCTATCTCCCAGATCTGTGATAAAGGATTCAAAGTTGTGTTGACAACAAGAAGTGCTACATGTTGAAGAAGGATTATGTTATCAAGGAGGATAAAGTTCTAATGTCAGCTTTAAGATATAACGATTTGTATGTTTTGGATCTATCAAAAGCCTCCACGACAGAGTCCACTATCCAATGCTTCTTGTCAAAGGCAATAGAGAGGGATTTAATCTCATGGCATAGGAGAATGTAAAAGGGATCGAGATCTAGTTTGATCAATTAGATTAATATTTGCAGTGGAATAGCACACGATTAGACGAAATTTTAGCAAGAATAATATGAATATTCAATCAAACAGTAACGATTATAGAGAGAGAAAGTTTTCTGCAAAAAGAATGTTTTCATTCACGCACATGTTTCCCGTACAAGGAAATTAGGTCAACATCCCTTTTATAAAGGAATGTAACATCAGCTGACGTCACTTGATAAGACAGCTAACTGATTTATACAAACAACTGAAAGTAAACTAAACTACTGAAGTTATAACATCTGAAGTGTAAGAACTTCAGATGTTTTACATACTATAAAACTACTGATTACAAACTACTAAAATGTAAACCATCACAACTACTGAAGAGAACTACTTTAGCTGTTTTGACAACTTCTGAGAACTTTGTCTTCAGACTTTGTCTTTAGACTTTATCTTCAGACTTTGTCTTCAGCTGTTGTCTTCAGACTTTCTCTTCAGACTTTATCTTCAGACTTTGTCTTCAGACTTTGTCTTTAGCTGTTGTCTTCAGACTTTGTCTTTAGACTTTATCTTCAGACTTTATCTTCAGACGTTGTCTTCAGCTGTTGTCTTTAGACTTTGTCTTCAGACTTTATCTTCAAACTTTGTCTTCAGACTTTATCTTCAGACTTTGTCTTCAGCTGTTGTAGACCACTTCAGTTGTTTTGATGTCTGTGGGACTTAAAGGTTTTTCTTATCTGGATCATTGGTTCTTTTGGTCTAACAAACTCCCCCTGAACCAATGCAGCCAAAACCTTTAAGATTATTGAAGTCCTGCTTATTGGCGAAAACATTATCTACATCAACTCAAAAATCTTCAAATTAAGCTCAGGCCAAGGAAAAGGTTTCAAAAGGTTTGATTGGCAAAGGATGAATGGGAACTCTGTCTTGGGGAATTGGACACTAAGCTGTTACCCCATCCATGAAACCTAGTTCCCAATGATAAGTCTGTAAGACTCTCTGACATAATCCTCAAGGAAAACAACTTGTTCTTCCATTATGAGTTCTTCAGCTTCACTTTCAAAGAAGAACTCAGGCCCATAGTACTCTGATAAGTACTTAATATGCTTTCCATTTTTCAGCTCCATAGTAGTTATTTCTCTGTATGCAAACTCATCAGGATGAGTGCCTTCAAGCAACAACTGGAGCTCATTTCTTCTTATTTCTTCAAGCTTCTTGTAGATCAACCCCTTCTTTACCATTTTGTTTTCTAGTAAAGTTTGTGGAGTCATCTTAGACTTGTAAGCTATCTTGAAGTCATCAAGGATTTCCCAGGGTGACACTACAATGGCCAGCATTATCACAGCATCTACAATCTTCTTTACTTGGCCATTGTATCTACTTGGAATCTTCTTTTTATGAATTCTATCACTTACTCTAGGGTGAGGCCAAATTCCCACTCTCTCTTTCTGATATTGAAATGTAATTTGAGAGCATACAACCTCTGAGCATGTTTCTTTATAGCTTGTATGGATGAAGACTTAGGAAACTCTTTATCAATCATCCTTAACAGCTGCTCATCATGTTGTTTGTGATGTTCTTCTTCTTCAAGTTTGACTTTTACCATTTGCCTTTGGAGGTCAGGTGTGATTGTTGTTGGTTGACTCCTGGGCTCACGCATCTTTATTTTAAGAACATCAGAGATTTGCAGACTATCATCCTCATCATCTTCTTCTTCTTCCATCCTCAACACCCTTCTCTTCCTCTTGGGTGCATCATTGGTAGTGGGTTGAGTAGGTTTCTTGGGTAAAGGAGTTGGTTTTGAGGGTTGTGAAGTTGGTTGTTTTGGTGTAGGAGATTGTGCAGGCTGCTCTAGCATCTTGGTTGTGAGTGAAGCTTTGGATAACTTTGCCATATCAGACCTTTTCCCAGCACCAGCTTCGTCAAGATCTTCTATGATCAATCCTTTGTTGAATACTTCAGAAGAATAGATTCTGGTGGTTATCTCCAAAATACTATCTCTGGACCATGACTTCACTTCAATGATTGATCTTCCGAGATGTTTTGATATGAATCTTGTCATAGCTTCCAGCCTTTCCCTTTCTTTCTCACTCCAACTTGCCCATCTATGTTCAATCTCTTGAATCTCTAGCCTTCTGATTTCAGAGTCAAGTTTGGCTGTGTCAAAAACCTTGTCTGAAGAGTTGATCAATAATCTTATCCATAGATCTGCTATGTTGCTCATCAGCTTCTTTGATCAGTTCTTCTAACATTTTCTCACCTTCAGTCTTTTCAGAGCTTTCTTTCTCTTGTAGGAGATCATTTCCTTTTCTTTCTTCTCTTTTTCTTCTTCCTCTTAAACTCTCTTTCTTTTGTCTACATTCACTGACTTAGACTCCCCTTTTTTGGTTGCATTGGGTTCAGGGGTGTGAATGTCAGAAAGTCTCTTAGAAACAGCAACATCAACTAAGGATTGAAGATTTGAGGAAAGCCTCTCATTAATGGCTTGATGCACAATTTTGTGATTATGGAAGTGATGAGAGGTAAGGATGATTGAAAGGCAGCAACCATTTGCTCAGAGGGGTTCTGTCCCTGAGAAATGGTGCCTGAATCAGAGGCTGGTGGCAAAGTTGTTGGGAGTGGCTCAGCGTTTGGGAGGGTTTCATGAGAAACTGCCATCTGTGGGTGAATGTGGGCAGATGGACTTGATTCTTGTGACATTTTGGCAAGCAGTTCTTGTAACCTGCATACCTCATTCTCAAGAATGGTGTTGTGGGCTAGAACATCAAAGAAAAAGCCCATGTCATCATCAGTTTTTGCTGAATCATCTGACCTCCTGATGAAATCAGGATGAACATGTGCTGAGTGTAGATCAGTATTCACATGTGCCCCTATTTCTTGGAACTGGGGACTTCCTGCCTCAGGATTATATCCTTCATTGACAGTTGCCTCTGATGAGGACTTAGAAATGATACCATCTTCATCCTAGTCGTGTGCTGAAATAGGAGAAGAGGCAGCCTCACCAGATGTTCGAATCTCCTTCTCTACACAGGGAGATTGAAATCTGTAATCCCTGTGCTGTGGGTTATCAGCCACATTATAATCCTCTCCCTCAACTGTTGAGGTTTTCCCAGTGGTAATAGGTTTCTGGGGAGGGGTAGAGGAATGTAGTTCAGTCAGCACTTGTGCAATAACCACAGTTGGGCTTGTAGGGATGACTTCAGTGGGAGATAAGTGTGAAGAGGATTGCACCTGGGGTGAATGGTGCTCTTCAATGGCAATCTTCTCAAGTGAGGCAGATTCTAGTAATGTGGTTTCCCCATTTTTGGTTGCATCAGGATCCTGTTGAGAGGATACCTGAGCGGTTTCAGCTGGTAGAGTCTTTGAAACTACAGGGGGATTACTACCCATAGTTTCATTCAGCCTTTGTGTTGCAGGGGCATCATCAGGGGACTCAACTCCTTGAGTAGCCTTTTTGGATTGTTTGGAATGTGGTTTGGAGGGGACTTTGGATCTGGAGGATGAGGCTATGGGTTCCTTCTTTTGAGGTGTGGGTCAGAGTTGTGCCTGGAGTATACCTCTGGCAAAACTACCACAGGAGGGACTCCAAGGCCAACAGGGCCATCAGATTTTAACTGATTCATGATTATGGCCATAAGAATCCTTGGATATAATAGCCATCTATTAGCCACAGGTTTCATTGCCAGATCATTTAATTCTAAAAATATAATTTCAAAAAATTTAAGCTTTGGCGTTCGAGGATAGAATACAATACCTGCTGCCACCTGGATGACATTTGATCCCATGAAGAGGATTTGGGGGCAAGGCAAACATTGATCATGTGGAAGATTAGGCGTTCAGCATCATGGAAGTGCTTCTTCAGAATGGTTGTAGCACTTAGGTGCCCGCATATCCATGGTTGATGAATGATAGATCAATGGTGCCCTTGGGTATTTGGTGACAAAGGTGGCATCATTCAGATCTAGCATTTGGCGAATGATAGCAGGAGTGACTACCACCTTCTTCTGGTTTACAAATGACTGGAGAGTGATCGTGACATCATTCTCACCAGTATGGATAGTGACATTTGTCCAGAATTGGCGAAGGGTATCGGGATAGATGGTTGGATTCAAAAGAAAAGCAGTTTGATACGGGGAATCAACCATCAGATCAATGGCAGCATCAAACTTAGTCCAAAAAGCCAATTTTGTGAAGTAGGCAACACAGTTGTGTCGTGGTTTGATTTGCATGGTCGCCATTAATGGAAGATGAACGTTCGGAAAATGATTTATGAAAAGTTTGAAGTTAGGGTTAGGTATTTATAGGTTATAAAACGGCTGAAAGAAAACAACTGAAAGTTTTGGTGTTAGTCATTAGTTGTTAGAAAACGACTAAAGACATGGTTTTAACTTTCAAATGTTGTAAACAACTGAAGACTTGGTGTTTCTCATCACTAGTTAGAAAACTACTGAAGACTTGGTTTTGGCTTCAGTTGTTTTTAAATGAACTAGCAGTTGTTTGAAACATTTGAAGAATAAAATTACTCATCAGTTGTTGTCGTCGTTCACATATCTCAGTTGTTTCATTTGACCTTAACACTTACTCAGCAGATTATCTGATTTTCAGATGTTTCATTGGTCATCAGTACTTATCTGTTAGAACAGACATCAGTGGTTGTAACCACATCAGTACTTTGCAACAAATAAAGTAATTTAGTACTTTTAAGTAATTTAGTCTTCAGTAGTTATGAAAACTGCTGAAGATAAAATAACTTATCAATACTTATTTTTTGACAGCTGTATACTAATGCTCATCAGTACTTGTGAGCTGAGATCATTAGTAGTTGTCAAATCATTCAAGCTGCAGCATACCAAGCCTTAGCACTAGATTTTGGAAAGTTGCACTGTCCAAAGGCTTAGTAAATATATCTGCAAGCTCATCAGCACTAGGAACAAACTTTGGATCAATCAGACCTTTTTCATAACAATCCCTGATAAAATGATGTCTGATCTCAATATGTTTCGTCCTAGAATGCTGGACAGGACTCTTGACAATACAAAGAGCTAAAGCACTGTCCATCAGTAAAGGAGTCTTAGTCTCTGTAATGTCATAATCCAGTAACTGATTCTGAAGCCAGAGTACCTGAGATGTACAACTTGCAGCAGCAATGTACTCTGCTTCAGCAGTGGATGTAGCAACTGAAGTTTGTTTCTTACCCTGCCAAGAAACTAAACAATTGCCTAGAAATTGGCATCCGCCAGAGGTTGATTTTCTGGTTAATTTACACCCTGCATAGTCACTATCAGAGAAAGCAACTAATTTGCAAGAGTGCCCAGTGGAATACCAAAGTCCTAGAGATTGAGTTCCTTGCAAGTATCTAAAGATCCTTTTGACTGCAATCATATGGGATACTTTAGGTACAGCTCGAAATCTAGCACAGACACAAGTTGCAAACATAATGTCTGGTCTAGAAGCTATAAGGTACATCAAGGAACCAATCATACATATGTAAAGAGTTTCATCAACTACTTTACCTTTCTGATCAGCATCCAGTTGTGTGGTGCTGCACATGGGAGTAGAACAGGGCTTACAATTTTGTAAATCAAACTTTTTCAACAGATCCTTTGTATGTTTTGACTGATGAATGAAAGTTCCATCAGCCATTTGTTTGATTTGCAAACCTAGAAAGAACTGTAATTCTCCCATGGCACTCATTTCAAACTTTTGTTTCATCAACTTAGTAAAGGCATCACACAACTATGGATCAGAGGATGCAAAAATAATATCATCTACATAAATTTGAACAAGGAGCTTATGCATGCCTACTTTCTTAATGAACAAAGTTTTATCAATGGAGCCTCTAGTGAAATTGTTTTGAAGAAGAAAGTTAGACAGTGTTCATACTAGGCTCTGGGAGCTTGTTTTAGCCCATAAAGAGCCTTATCAAGCTTATAAACCCAATCTGGATGTTTATGATCTTCAAAACCTGGTGGTTGACACACATAAACTTCTTCTTTTATTTTACCATATAAGAATGCACTTTTGACATCCATTTGAAAAACTTTAAGATTATGGAAAGCAGCATAAGCTAAGAACAATCTGATTGCCTCCAGTCTGGCTACAGGGGCAAAGGTTTCATCATAATCAATACCTTCTTCTTGTGAAAACCCCTGTACAACCAGTCTGGCCTTGTTCTTGACAATTTGGCCTTTTTCATCAGTTTTATTCCTAAACACCATTTAGTGCCTATTGTACACTTACCTTGGGGTAGAGGAACTAGTTCCCACACTTGCTGCTTTTGAAGCTGAAGAAGCTCAAGTTGCATAGCTTCAACCCATCCATTGTCTCTTAATGCAATACGATAGTTCTTTGGCTCTTGCTGACTGATGAAGAGAGCATAAAAGCAAAAGTTTGACAATTGACTTCTAGTTGAAACACCAGCATTGATGTCACCAATGATCTGAGACATGGGGTGATTCTTCAGTTCTTGATACTCAATAATATCTGTGCAAGTGTTTGTAAGTGATTTAGCAGCAACAGATGGTGATCCAGACTCTTGAAACCTAGAATGAAATGGCAATTCAAATGAAGTAGAGGATTCAGAGATCTCATCAGCATTTGTTGTGGATGGAACTGCTGAAGCTACAAGAACATCAAGTTTATTAGACTCAGGCATTTGATCACTAAACTTGCATTTATACCAACAGATGGATAACAAGTGGCAGGAGATGATGGATTCACAGAATCTACAACAGCTGGAGACTGATAAGGAACATATTGTAGTATGTCCAAATCAAATAACTCCACAGGGTTTTGTGGGATTTTCTCCTTTGGAGATTCATTAAACTTTACATGCAAGGTTTCTTCAACTATCTTTGTTCTACATATAAAAACTCTGTATGCCTTGCAAGTAGATGAATACCCAACAAAGTACCCTTCATCCACCATTGATTCAAACTTCTGAAGTGGATCCTTTGTGTTAAGAATATAACAAGGACACCCAAATGATGTAACACTTCATAAGGAGTCTTCATCAACCTTTGATTTACTAACACTTTATTTTGCACATAGGAAGCTGTGTTGACAGCTTCAGCCCAAAAGGTTAGTGGCAAACCAGAATCAGCCAACATTGACCTTGCGGCTTCAATAAGGGTCCTGTTCTTTCTCTCCACCACTCCATTTTGTTCAAGAGTTTTTGAATGCTATACTGCCTCTTGATTCCCTTAGAGAGATAGAATTCATCAAGTGTGTGATTTCTAAATTCTGTGCCATTATCACTCCTCACACACTTGACAGAAAGAGAGTACTGCTTTTCCACATGCAACACAAAGTAGATGATGATGTACCAGCCTCATCTTTTGAATGTAAGAAGAAAGTCCATACACATCTGGAATAATCATCCACAATTACCAGACAACATTTTTTCTTTGCCATGCTCATCACTCTTACTGGACCAAAAAGATCCGTATGCAGTAATTGCAAGCAGGCAGTTGACTTTGGTTCTTCTATTGGAGGGAATGATAGTTTATGTTGTTTTCCTTTTAAACAAGCAGAGCAGTTTTCATCACATTTGAACTCGTTTAATGGCAGACCTCTCACTAAACCATGATGAATCAGCTGGTTCATGGTTTTAAGATTCACATGACCAAGCCTTCTATGCCATAGTTCAGATTCCTGAGGAGAGGCCTTGGAGAACAGACATGGATGGCCTTTTAGATCAATTTTCTTTGATAAGTCTAAGGCATATACTCTTCCAATCCTGTTGGCCTTCAGGAGAGTATATTCATCCAATATCTTGTCAATCATTCTCAAAACATTGGAAGACATAATCCGACAGTTCTGGCTGGTGAAAAGTGCAACATGCCCTTTATCACATATTTGACTGACACTCAACAAGTTGTACTTGAGATTCTCCACATGGTAAACATCATCAAATCTTATCTCACCATTTGACACAAAGCCTTTGCCGATGATGTAACCCTTAGCATCATTACCAAAAGATACAAATCCCTTCTTTCCTTGAGAGTAGTCATGAAGAAGAGAACTACTCCCTGTCATATGCATAGATCCTTCACTATCCACATACCAGATGCTTCTATGGCATGCTGAAGAACCCTGCATATGTCACAACAAACTAGTTAGCTTTTGAGACGCAAACCATTTTGAATTTGGATCTGTTCTCATCAACAGATTCTATACTAACCGATTTGTCATGATTAACAGCCTTTGAAGATGGAGATGGTGCTGAAAAGGATTCCTTTGATTTTGGCTTAGTTTTCCTTTTCAGTGGTTTAATCATAGGTACATCTATTTGATTAACTCTCCCCAACAGATGTTGATGTTGGATCTTATATGCCCAAGACACATATAAGATTGATGTGGTTGGTATGTTATGATCCAAGTCGGGTCATACCCAATAACAAGCCAAACAAACACCAATAAATATTTGTTCGTTGATGAGATCAATCAAATAAATATTAACACCAATTTAGAAAAACGGGTTTTCTAAACTATTGCTTTTGTAAATGAACAACATTATGAAGATGATTTGTTCATGAGAATTCATTTGTTTCATTAAATTAAGTTTGTTAAACAATGAATAAATGAAAGTGTTCTAGTGTTATAAAATTAAAAAGGGTTTTAATTTTATAAAACAAAGGATTAAAGTGTAACTTTTTTATAAAAGTTTTTGGGGGGAAACCCCTTTAGAAGGGGATTCGGCCGCCCATAAAGGGACCATTAAGGCCTTCCCTTGGTTTTGTAATTGCATGCCTTTTCTCCAAAATCACACTCCATCTTTGTAGAACACTACTCTCTCAAAAGAAATCATAAGGAACCTCAAAACCTCGAGCAACATTTCAGGTTTTTGAAGAGCTGAAAACAGCTTGGTGATTTCGTTTTGAGGAACAAACAAGAAGCAATCCTTGGTGGAGCATCCTAACAAGCAAGGTGTTAGAAAGGTTTGTGGGTATCATCTCTTGAGGGCTCCTACTTTGTAGTCTTGGCTTTCAATCATCATCATCATCATCTTGCCCTTTCATCCACGATTCTAAAGGTAGCTTATGTGGTTGTTTTGTTTTTGATAGTATGTTCTTCCACATAAATAGATCCTTGTCTTGGGTTTTGTTTTAACAAGTATATATATGTTACATATACTCACGGTTTTGACCTTATCTCCGCTGCGTTTTTCACATTAAAATGGTTAATATGACTTTGGTAATGTTCTACAAAACCCAACAATGGCATCAAGAGCCGGTTATATGGATACATGCTTCAAAAATTGAGATTTTCGGGTCCTTTTTTTATAAAAAGTGGGCTGGAAATTTCTCTCATGGAAGTCCCTTTGTTTTTCAAGATATTACTTTTATATGCATGTAAGGATCTTGAAAAATTAAAATCATAAGATGGTTTGTTTGTTTGGACAAAAACCCACTTGTTCTTGGTTTATGTTGGCCGAGATTTTGGGTTCAAAAGGGGCTGCCAATTTCGAATTTTATATACATATTTGGATGTGTTTTTAGTGCATAAAACCTAGCCATGACCTTGTGTTGATTGTTTGTGGTTGTGATTTCATTTGGTTGTAATAAAGGCTATGTAATTTATTTGTTTCATTTGGTATGTAATAAGTAGATTAGTGTGCACTTTATTTTCCTAGAAAAATGTATTAGGAATTTTCCTATGTAACAAGCATTTTGGGGCTGATTTGTAAGACAAAGAAGGTGCCTAAAGATGATGGTGGAATCACAACACAAAAGGAATACTTGAAGCATTTGGATGCAAGTTCAAGTGGGAGTTCATCAACACAGCAATGTGTCATGTTTTTACCCTAGAAATGACCTCTTGACACACTTGTTATGGCAAGCAAGTGTGGTCAAAATAGGTGGCTATGGTTATGCACTTTTATTTTATGTTTGGTTGACTATTTGGTTGTTTGGATGAGTTTGATATTTAATTGAAAATAGATAAACTAGTTAATCAACTAAAATTAAAACAAGCATAAAATTGGTTCTATCATTAAAGGAATTAATAAAAATGAGTTTATTAGGGTTAATGATTTAATAAAAATGAGTTTTGTTAAAAGGAATCATGAAAATAATTTTTCATAAAATACCATGCATTTGAATGCATACAAATAGTATGGTATAAAAGGTTTTCTAAAAACTAGAATTTTAGAACCGCAAAACCCTTTTCTAAACAAGTATAACACCATCCTTTTAAACAACACTCAATTCACTTGCAACTTATTTATGGGATAAAGGTCATCTAACCATAAATGAAGAAACTTATGAGATTGAGGTGAAATTACCATATTTGTGGGATAAAGGTCACCTAACCACTTACATTTGTAAAATCACAAGTGTGTCTAAGTAGGACGACTTGATTTGGAAATCATGCATTAGGATCACCGAAGCATGACGTACAAATGGTGTTGATGGGATAAACATGCCAAACAAAACATAAGATGTTTAAACTGATCCCATACAACTAGAAATTGTAATAGGTTACAATTGTTAAACGTTGACTACCTTGTTAACTTAAATAAAGGGATAAAGGTCACCTAACCGATATATAAATATAACGTTGGATTCTAGACTTTGATTATTAAATGTCTATGTGACATAAAAGGGTATTAATAATTAAAATACTTTGATATCAAAATACTAAAAATTGAACTTTGTAATATTGTAGATGCCTAACAACAACAACTCAATCCCGACCGTCCATAACCTATCACTAAGGACTATCCTTGAAAAGGAACGTCTAAACCATGGGAACTTCATGGACTGGTATCGAAACTTGAGAATCGTTCTCAAACAAGAAAAGAAGTCCTATGTGTTAGACGATCCCATTCCCGATCAACCCGATGAGAATAACGTAGAGG
This sequence comes from Flaveria trinervia, assembly GCA_025506515.1. Classification (NCBI taxonomy): domain Eukaryota; kingdom Viridiplantae; phylum Streptophyta; class Magnoliopsida; order Asterales; family Asteraceae; genus Flaveria; species Flaveria trinervia. The sequence goes on from CM046446.1 coordinate 66,865,651, forward strand.
CCTTTGCCGAGTGGGTCAAATACACCGAGGACTCTGTGCAAGTCTCATGTCTCATGCTAGAGAGTATGATTCCCAATTTGCAAAAGGAATTTGAGAACCACAATGCCTATGACATGATCACCCAATTGAAGGAAATGTTCCAACAATCAAGGGTGGAGTGCTTCGAAACGGTTCGAGCACTTCATGCATGTCGGATGGACGAGTCCCAATCGGTATCATCTTACGTTCTCATGATGAAGAGCCACATTGATCGCCTTGAAAGGCTTAACTGTCGTGTGTCCAACGAGTTGGCAACGGATTTGATCCTTAACTCCCTATCCAAGAAGTTTGATAGCTTTGTTATGAACTATAACATGAATGGATGGGACAAGAGCATTGGTGAGCTTCATTCAATGCTTAAAACGGCCGAGGTAGGCATGGGTAGAATGGTTCTACCAGTCCTTACGGTCAATGAAGGAGGTAGTAAGAAAAGGATCCTCCCCAACCCTAGGGCAAGTGTTGCCAAAGGAAGGGACACATCAAGGGAAAGGGTAAGGGTAAGGCTAAAGTGGAACCAACCAAACCGAAAGAAAAGAAGCAAAAGGTTGCTCATGAAGACCCATGTTTTGAGTGTGGTGAGGTAGGCCATTGGAAACGCAATTGTCCGGTCTATCTCAAAGAATTGAGATCGAAGAGGGATGCGGGGCAAACTCAGGTACAATCTTTATGATACATGTTGAGCTAAATGTTATTTCTTCTAACACATGGGTATTAGATACCGGATATGGAACTCATATTTGCAATTTGTTGCAGGGGTTCAAAAGAAGTGAGCATTATTCAAAAGGGGAAATTAGTCTCTTTATGGGCAACAGTGCAAAGGTTTCTGTAAAAGCTCAAGGAGACTATATTTTTAAAATTCCAAGTGGTTTGGAAGTTATTTTAAAGAATTTTTTGTATGCTCCTAGCTTGACTAGGAACATTATTTCTGTTTCCCGTTTAAGACAATGTGATTATGATTTCAAGTTTGTTGACAATGATATTCATTTTCTTTAAATCATGTGTTTTATTTTAAGGTTGTACCTTGTAATGGTATTTATGAATTGGTTCATAATAATACAACATATGATAGCTCAATGTACCAAGCAACCACCAAAAGGCTCAAATTAGATTTGAGTGATTCCTATCTTTGGCATTGTCGCCTTGTCACATAAACAAGAATCGTGTGCAAAAACTTCAAAAGAATGGTCTTTTAAAAACTAAAGAGATTGATTCATTTGATGTATGCGAGTCTTGTTTACAAGGCAAAATGACAAAGGCCCCTTTTAGTGGGACTAATGAAAGGGAAAATTATTTATTAGGGATCATACATTCGGATATATGTGGACCTTTTAAACCAATAACTAGGAATGGTGAAAGATACTTCATTACCTTTATCGATGACTATAGTCGTTATGGGTATGTGTACTTGTTAAGACACAAACATGAATCTTTTGAAATGTTCAAAATATTCAAGAATGAAGTTGAAAATAAACTCAACAAAATGGTCAAGATTCTTCGTACAGATAGAGGAGGTGAATACCTAAGTAGTGAATTTCAAGAGTATCTTAGAAGTTGTGGGATTGTCTCACAACTTACTCCACCTGGAACACCATAACATAATGGTGTATCTAAGAGGAGGAATCGAACTCTATTGGATATGGTTCGATCTATGATGGCTAGAAGTACACTACCTCTATCATTTTAGGGTTTCGCATTGCTCTCCGCGGCCGTATTTTAATATGGCCCCAACCAAGAAAGTGGAAAGGACACCTTTCGAAGTATGGCATGGAAGGGTTCCATCATTATCATATTTAAAAGTTTGGGGGTGTGAAGCTTATCCTAAGCAATACACTCAAAACAAACTGGAAGCCCGATCCACAAAGTGTATCTTTATTGGATATCCTAGAGATTGTATTGGATACTATTTCTATGATCCAACAGAACAGAAAGTGTTTATTGCTCGAAAGGCAGAGTTCTTGGAAACTAAGTTCCTTTCGGAAGAAACTAGTAGAAGAACAATGGAACTTGAAGAGGTTCAAGATTCACAAGACGATACACATTTGGTCGATACTAGCAATCAACATGAGGATGTTGAGAATGATCATATGGATGATCAAGATACACAAAACGTTTGCAGAGCTGGTAGAACTAGTATTCCTCCTGAGAGATATGGATTTTTCATGGATGGATGCTATGTGGTAGATTCGGATGAACCAACCACATACCATGATGCAATGTCAAAACCTGATTTTGACAAATGGCAAGAAGCCATGAACGTTGAGATGCAATCCATGTATGATAACCAAGTTTGGGAATTGGTTACACCACCTCTTAAGTCCAAGGTAGTTGGAAGTAAGTGGGTTTTCAAGAAGAAAACCGATATGCATGGAAACTTGGATACCTATAAAGCTAGACTTGTAGCAAAAGGTTTCACTCAAACTCAAGGATATTGTTTGCCATAGCAGCATATTATGACTATGGGACTTGGCAAATGGATGTCAAAACCACTTTCCTTAATGGATATCTTGAGGAAGATGTCCATATGGAACAACCTGAAGGTTTTGTCGATCCAATACATCCCAACAAGGTATGCAAGTTAAAGAAGTCAATCTACGGATTGAAACAAGCATCAAGAAGTTGGAATCACCATTTTGATGATGAAGTAAAGAAATTTGGCTTCATCAAAAACGCTGATGAAGCTTGTATGTATAAGAAAGCTAGTGGGAGCATTATTACTTTCCTTGTATTATATGTCGATGACATTCTACTATTTGGAAATGACATTCGAACCTTGGAAGGTGTAAAAACCTGGCTTGGAAACTGTTTTTCCATTAAGGATCTTGGTGAAGCCACCTATATTTTGGAATAAAGATCTATAGGGATAGATCAAGGCGGTTGATAGGTTTAAACCAAAGTGCATACATTGAAAAGGTCTTGAAAAGGTTCAAGATGGAGAATTCTAAGAAAGGTATGGTACCTATTCAAAAGGGGACTATATTGAGCTCATCTCAATGCCCTAGTTCAAAGGTTGAACAGGAAAGAATGAATGGAGTCCCATATGCATCTGCTATTGGATCATACATGTATGCAATGATATGTACTAGGCTAGACGTGTCATGTGCTCTAAGCATGACAAGTAGATATCAACAGAATCCTGGTAATAGTCATTGGATGGCTATTAAAAGTATTTTGAAATACCTTAGAAACACTAAGGATATGTTCTTAATATATGGATCTGGTGCGGAGGAGCTTGTTGTAAAGGGTTACACGGATGCGAGTTTCCAAACTGATTGAGATGACTCTCAATCACAGTCGGGATATGTCTTCATTATGAATGGAGGAGCAGTCTCTTGGAAGAGCTCAAAGCAAGATGTAGTGGCACTATCTACAACAGAATCAGAATACATCGCCGCCTCATTGGTAGCTCAAGAAGCTGCATGGCTCAGGAAATTCATTGCTCATCTAGGGGTCGTTGCTACCATTCAAGACCCCCTAGAGATCTTTTGTGACAACGAGGGTGCGATTGCTCAAATCAAGGAACCTCGTGCTCATCAAAAGACTCGGCACATTGAACGGAGATTCAACTACATAAGGGATAAAGTTGAAAAGGGAAAGATATGTATTCGCAAAGTACACACCGATCAAAACATTGCGGATCCTTTCACGAAGCTCCTAGATAGGTCAAAGCATGAAAGTCATACTTGTGCCCTAGGACTTCGATATTCTAGTGATTGGACTTTATCAAAATTTTGTATTTGGATATCGGAACTTATGTTATTTGACTTAATTGTATGATCATATTTTTCATTTGTTCTTCTAGTTTAGCATGTTTAAATCCGTGAATAAGCAAGTTATTCTAAACGTCCGTAGTCGATCATACTTGTGGTAACAACTATGAATGTAAGACTATAATGAATTTGGATTGGTTGATATTCATAAAGTATGAATATAGAGCAAAAGGTTGCTACCAAGGTTCATTGATATCTATGGAAAATAGATATAGGACTAACCCGCTCTCTATTATTTCTGCATAGAATCTTTATGATTAGTCATAAGAAATATTGAGTAAAGGCAATATCACTGTATCCTCAGACCTGAGATACATATTGAGTCTTGATGTTCAGGTATGACATAAGGTAATGTGAGAGACGTATGTAGTCAAGATGGATTTTTTTCCTCTTATTCGTTGAGAGTTAGATGTCTAAGGCCTGTTAAAGCTAAATCATAGGAGAATGATAATTTTGTGTCTCTGGGATTTAACATGACATCTGTAACAAAAGGATGGATGATTAATTCACCTAAAACATTTCAAGTATGGTACTTGAAGGAGATGATGTTATTGAATGGCACCTAGTCATACGTATTAAGGGTAGTAAACCGTTGTTAGGCGGTATTTACTACTTACATCAATTTTCTATGAATCTTGTGCAAGTGGAGAATGTTGGATCTTATATGCCCAACACATATAAGATTGATGTGGTTAGTACGTTATGATCCAAGTCAGGTCATACCAATAACAAGCCAAACAACACCAATAAATATTTGTTCGTTGATGAGATCAATCAAATAAATATTAACACAATTTAGAAAAACGGGTTTTCTAAAATATTGCTTTTGTAATGAACAACATTATGAAGATGATTTGTTCATGAGAATTCATTTGTTTCATTAAATTAAGATAGTTAAACAATGAATAAATGAAAGTGTTCTAGTGTTATAAAATTAAAAAGGTTTTAATTTTATAAAACAAAGGATTAAAGTGTAACTTTTTTATAAAAGTTTTTGGGTGCAAACCCCTTTAGAAGGGGGATTCGGCCGCCCATAAAGGGACCATTAAGGCCTTCCCTTGGTTTTGTAATTGCATGCCTTTTCTCCAAAATCACATTCCATCTTTGTAGAACACTACTCTCTCAAAAGAAATCATAAGGAACCTCAAAACCTCCAGCAACATTTTGGGTTTTGAAGAGCTGAAAACAGCTTGGTGATTTTGGTTTGAGGAACAAACAAAAGCAATCCTTGGTGGAGCATCCTAACAAGCAAGGTGTTAGAAAGGTTTGTGGGTATCATCTCTTGAGGGCTCCTACTTTGTAGTCTTGGCTTTCAATCATCATCATCATCATCTTGCCCTTTCATCCACGATTCTAAAGGTAGCTTATGTGGTTGTTTTGTTTTTGATAGTATGTTCTTCCTTATAAATAGATCCTTGTCTTGGGTTTTGTTTTAACAAGTATATATGTTACATATACTCACGGTTTTGACCTTATCTCCGCTGCGTTTTTCACATTAAAATGGTTAATATGACTTGGTAATGTTCTACAAAACCCAACGTTGAACCATCATAACAAGTTGTGTCTGATTGGTTGTTAAAGCCTTCAGTTCAGCAGACACATCGGTACTTGTTTTTGATTGGTTCCTGTGACTCACCATGTCCTCCTTTTTGAAAGACACAGACTTAGTTTGGTGTTTTGATACTCCTTGAGGAATATTTTCAGCTGTTTTATGATAAACCCCTTCCTTCTTTTTAGATTTTTGTGAAAAATTAGGGTTATGAGTTTGAGATGTTCGTGGCACAAATTTGGTTTCAAATTCATCTTTCATTTTATTAATTTTATTTTTAATGATTTTATCTTTGTTAAATTTGGAACCTTTTCTGTACCAACATTCATCGGTGAGATGATTGAATAGATCACATATTTCACATGGCTTTTTCTTCATCTTTTGTTGTTCAACAGCTGAAGAAGATGAAACTACTGAAGGTGTGTTCTTTAGTACTTTCTTCCTCTCAGTACTTATGTGAAGTACTGAAGGATTTGTAACAACTGAAGACTTGTTCTTCACAGGTTTTCTATCAGTACATTTGGATTTCCTGATAAACTCTTCAGCAGTTGTCAAACCATGTTTGTTTTCATTTGGTTTGAAATGTTCTTCAGGTGTTGTTACTTGCTCTTCAGTACTTTGAATACTTTGTGAGACAACACCTAAAGTGCTCAGATTTTCTTTGATCATGTGTTTATCAGCAGTAAGACCATCAGCAGATTGATTAGCTGAGGTACTATTACTGACTTCATCCTCTGATTTTACATTATCACTTGAGGATGAGACACATGATGATATGGTTGGGAATTGATTTCACCTTCAGATTTTACTTCTGTCTTGTGAGTAAAATCTGTAGGAGGTACAGTGTGATTATACCCAATCCCAAACTTCACATTTGAAGCTGTTTGCTTACTGAGAAGCATTTCAAACCCCTTGCAAGATGTTACCCAGCGTTCACACTCTACCTGAGTAGCTGCAAGTGTTTTTTGAGATTCTTATGATTTTCTAAAATGACCTCTACCTTTGCCTTTTCATCAGTGATTTGGCATTTTAATTTGTAAATCTCATCATCTTTTTCCTTTAAAACAGACTCAGACTCAGCTTTTCTTTTGGAAATCACTTTCTCTAGGTCAAGATTCTGATTAATTAAAGCTACATCTGCTTCTCTAATTGAGGCAAAAGCAGCTATGCATGACTCAGAACACAACTTGGTCTTAGCCTCAGAAGATACTTGTGGTACCTGTGATGATGAAGCATTTGAGCATGAACCATCAGTAGACTCCAGGGCCATAAGAGCAAGATTTAGAAAAGGATTTTCACCACCGTGTTGACCAGCACCAGAAAACACTTGTTCAGAATAACCAGAAAGATCATCTGGTAAGCTACTCCAGTCAACAACTCCAGGAGTGAAAAAGCTTTGATGTGATTGAGATTGAGATTTTTGACTTGATTGAGATGGTTGAGGGTCAGGTAGGGCATGTGGTTGTTGAGCTATGGGTACTGGAACCTGATTGGACTGAGGCATGTAAAAACAGGGATACGGATATGGCATTTGACCTTGAGGGACAAAATATGCAGGAGATGATTGAATTTGTGAATAATGACCAGAACTGGTAGAATGTTGCCCTTTGTTTTGTGAACTATTGCCTGGAAAGGTCACAAAGGGTGCCGAAGACTTGGATCCAGATGATCTACACTCTCTTGCAAAATGTCCAAGTCTGTGGCACTTGTGACACCTCAACTTGCTCTTGTCAAAACCAACTTTGGTTTTTCAAGGGAGACCAGGACATTTTCTACCTGTCATTTTGTAACATTTTTGAGATCTGATATTGACTAATGCCATTTGGCTCAAAATATCCATCTCTTCCAAATCATCATCAGCAATTCCTTTCAAATCATCCATCAAAAAGCACAAATTATCACTATTACATCCTGAATTACTATCAACACCAACAAAAGCAGGATCTCCACTGTTTGAAGAGAAATCTATATGCTCATCATAAGAATTTCTGATGCAGCATATTTTGACTCTGACCAACCAAAGCAGTATTCCCTGGTACAAAATCATCAGTGTGCTTCCCAGATGAAGCCAGTTTCCTTTTCTATTCTATCTCTCTTTCAAATGTTAACAATTTCCCATGAAGTTGGGTGAGAGATAGATTGTCCAGATTTGCACATGAGCGTAGGACAAGAGTATATGTGTCCCATCTCTCAGGCAGGGATCTGAGGAATCTGTTGTTCATCTGACTGTTTGTATATTCATGTTTAACCATTTTCAGCTCGGATATCAAACAGGAGAATCGCTCAAACTGTTGAGTCAGTGACTCACCCTTTCTGTGAGAGAATGTCTCATATTACTCGGCAAGGATCTCTCTATTGTTTGCCAAGACCTCATCAGTTCCTCCAAATTGTTCTTTTAGAGCAACCCAGAGGTCATGAGCAATTTCATGATGCATAAGTCCAGAATAGATTTCATTAGGCAGTGCCATGGCCAGAATTCCATGGGCTTTAGCATTAATTTCAAACAGTTTCGGATCTTCATTTGAGTATTGCTCTTTCTTCTTCAGAACCATCTCATTGGTTTCCAGATTACTCACCATAGGCTTATATGGTCCATGAACCACAGATTTCCAACAACCTGAACTGTTGACAGACAGGTGATGGATCATTCGGCGTTGCCATATGTTATACTCACTCCTAACAAGCATCGGAGGCTTTGTTGAGGAGCCAGTATTGTGAGGATCATTGATTGATGTAGCTATTTTCACCAATTCAAACAGGTTCAATGAGATTTTAACATATCTAGCTCAAAAACTCAACAACACAGTTTGAAACAAGACGAATCTCAAATTAATTCACCGGATGCAATAGAAAATCAAACTCTATAACCAATTCTTGCAAATTTGCTAATTCGATCAAACTTAGATATCAAAAGAGCAGTTTCAATTATCAATTTTTAAATCGATCAATGATTAACCAGCTCTGATACCATTTAAAAGGGATCGAGATCTAGTTTGATCAATTAGATTAAGATTTGCAGCGGAATAGCACATGGATTAGACGAAATTTTAGCAAGAATAATATGAATATTCAATCAAACAGTAACGGTTATAGAGAGAGAAATTTTTCTGCAAAAAGAATGTTTTCATTCACGCACATGCTTCCCGTACAAGGAAACTAGGTCAACATCCCTTTTATAAAGGAATGTGACATCAGCTGACGTCACTTGATAGTGACAGCTAACTGATTTATACAAACAACTGAAAGTAAACTAAACTACTGAAGTTATAACATCTGAAGTGTAAGAACTTCAGATGTTTTACATAATATAAAACTACTGATTACAAACTACTGAAATGTAAACCATCACAACTACTGAAGAGAACTACTTCAGCTATTTCGACAACTTCTGAGAACTTTGTCTTCAGATTTTGTCTTCAGACTTTGTCTTCAGACTTTGTCTTCAGACTTTGTCTTCAGACTTTGTCTTCAGACTTTATCTTTAGACTTTGTCTTCAGCTGTTGTCTTCAGACTTTGTCTTCAGACTTTGTCTTCAGACTTTGTCTTCAGACTTTATCTTCAGACTTTGTCTTTAGACTTTGTCTTCATACTTTGTCTTCATACTTTGTCTTCAGACTTTGTCTTCAGCTGTTGTCTTCAGACTTTGTCTTTAGTCTTTATCTTCAGACTTTGTCTTTAGTTGTTGTCTTCAGACTTTGTCTTCAACTGTTGTAGACCACTTCAGTTGTTTTGATGTCTATGGGACTTAAAGGTTTTTCTGATCTGGCTCATTGGTTCTTTTGGTCCAACAGAATGGGACACATTAATCCAAGGAAGATGAATCATTTGGTTCAGAATGATCTGGTGAATGGAGTTACAGTTAAGAATTTCTAGCTCCTAGATTTCTGCGTAGCATGTAAGAAAGGGAAACACACTAAGAAGTCTCACAAAGCAAAGAAAGTTAACTCTATTTACATTCCTCTCAAGCTTTTACACATGGATCTATTTGGCCCTGTCAGCACAAAAAGCATTGCTGGAGATCTGTATTGCTTTGTAGTAACTGATGATTACTCAAGATTCTCTTGGGTGATGTTTCTGAAAGTCAAGTTAGAAACATTTGATTCATTACATTGGAATCACTCTACAAGCTGAAAGTACAAAAGATTCGATCAGACAACGAAACAGAGTTCAAGAATCATTGGATGGAGGCATACTGTAGAGAGAAAGGAATTGTACATCAATTTACTTCTGCCTACACTCCATAGATGAATGGGGTTGCTAAAAGAAAGAATCGAAGCTTGATAAAGACAGCCAGGACAATGCTAGCCGTCTCTAAACTACCTATTCAATTCTAGAATGAGGCAGTGGCTAATGCATGCTACACTCTCAATCGAGTCTTAGTGGTCAAACGTCATGGGAAAACATGTTATGAACTGCTCAAGTAACATAAACCTAACTTGGAGTATCTAGAACCGTTTGGCGCACCATGCATGCTGTTAAAAAAGACTCAGACGGGAAGTTTTGTGAGAAGGCAGAAGAAGGTATCTTTCTCGGATATAGTATACCAGACAAGAGAGTTTATAACAACTCAACAGGTAACGTAGAAGTATGGTGCAATGTTGATGTCCAAAGATACACCACCCCCTGCTAGAAAATGACCTTCCTTCTTCTTTGATTATGATGGACTTTTTAAGTCCTTCAATCTACCTCCTTCTCATCCTAATGATGAGTTATCTGCTACAATGATGTACGATGTTCTGAACACTCCTCCACAAGACTCGACATCATCATCTCCATTAGATGATACTTCTATCCCTTTAGGGGGAGAGCTTGAGGTAAGTGACTCATCCTCTGATAATGAAGTAGTTGAGACTACAAATGTGAACTAGGCGGAACAGGTTCCCACTAATAAAAGTACACAAGCATCTGATATTGATGCCACTGACACTTTTGAACCTCATACTCCAACATCCATAGAAACTGAACCAGGAATTCAAAATCTAGATAATGAGTTAGTTGTTCCCACCACTCCCGGAACTCGAGTTAATGTGCATCATCCCCTGGACAATGTCATCGGAGATATTCTATCGGGAGTTCAGACACGAAATAAGCAATACTATGCTGATTATGCCGTAGTCATGGAAAAAGGATATCTTCACCATGGTGCTTATCGATGTTTTGTGTCTTGATTTGAGACAAAATATGTAAGTGAAGCCTTAAATGATGAGGCATGGGTTAGTTCTATGCAAGAAGAACTCCTTTAGTTTAAGAAGTTAGGAGTATGGACTCTTATGGATAGACCCAAAGGTGTTAAAGTGATTGGCACTAAATGGGTTCTTAAGTGCAAGAGAGATGACCATGGGGTCATAATGAGAAACAAGGCTCGGCTTGCTGTTCAAGAGTTGAAGATCATACATAGGTTGGACTCACCTTAGATTAGAATGTTTATTTTTGCTTGTAATAGGTATTATGTTAGTCTTCTTTTGTACGTAATTAGCTTTATATAGTTTTGTAGTCTAGCAAAACTGTAAGCGAAACTATAGTTTCGCACATAGTCAGCTGTTTAGTTCGCTCGGCGAAACTGTTGTTTCTGTCGGGCGATACTACAGTTTCGGTAGAACAGTAAACTGTCTGTGAAATTAAGACTGCTATATATAGTTTTGATCTTTATCATTGTTAGCTAATCTTACAAAACCCGAATCATTTATCCTTGTTGCAAGTTACCTTTGTAAGCAGGAATTTCATAGAAATATCATTGTGCATTGTTATTGATTGTATTGATCATCATTGTCTTACCTTGATTGAATTTTTTATGTTCTTAATTTCTTTGTTCACCTTGTCTAGTTTGTATTTGATATTAATGATTCAACAACTTATTTGTACTGAAAATTGATCAAATGGACCAACAATATGGTATCAGAGCTTTAGTGCTCATGATTTGTTGAGTTTTTGGTTATTTTGTTTAATATCAAGTTTTCATCAATTTCAGTTCAAATTAGTGTGTATTTGACTAGGAATTTGATTGAGTTTTTCTAATTATTGGTTGGGAAGATCTTTTAATCATCAGATCTCAAATCCATTGAGTTTTATATGATTTTTTATTGATTTCGTGTTGAAAAAGTGTTCAAGCTTCGTCCAGCGAAATTAGTTGTTCATTCAGCGAAACTAGAGATTCTTCTACAAAACTATTGGTGTTATTATTATTGAGATTGTTTCCTGTTGTTCTGCAAAACTAGTTTCTTTGAACGAAAGTTCATCAGTGCTTGTGAGGGTTTAACAAGCAAAATTGCTGCCGAAAGTAATTTTGAACAAAAGTTCAAGCTTATTTCATGCGAATTTGTCGGCGAAACTAAGCTATTTGTGACATTTGGCTAGCGAAACTGCCGCCGAAATTGTTTGCGAAATTACAACAACTCAACGATACTAGCTTTCTCAGCGAAATTGTCTACGAACTTACTTTCTTCAGCGAAACTACTTCATTTTCAGTGAAATTGTTACTTCCCTTGCCGAAATTACATCATTACCAGCGAAACTACCATGTTAAAGTTAACCTCACTCAGTCTTGTAGATCTTGAAAGTGTTGCTCCCAATAGGCCACCAAGACTTATTAACAGGGACAATTTCGAGTATTGGAAGAGGTGTCTCAAAGCTTTCTTCTTTTACATTGACCACAACCAATGGAATCGATTATTTCTGGTCCTCACATACCAACCGTTACTGTTGGTGATGTTGTCTCTTAAAAAAGGACTCATCTAATTTCACTGAAAAGGATCTGAAGTTGATCGATTGTGACTAGAAAGCTTTTGGAGCATTAACTCTCTATCTAGCAAAGACATCTACAACCAATTTACGGAGCATAAAAATGCTAATTCCCTCTACGATGCTCTATGTGATTCTATGATAGTAATGATGATCTGGTGAAGGATAAGAGCATTCAAGTAGAGAAGGAATTCAATTCCTTTGTAGGATACAAGAATGAGAGTCTCACAGATCTCACAAATCGCTTTTTGACAGTTTCAAGCACCTTAAAGAAATACGATGAATAACTTTCCAACAGTGAACAAGTAAACAGGCTACTAGACACTCTCCCACCTTAGTGGAGTCTTCAGGTGAGAATGCTAAAGCAAGAAAGAGGTTTCATTGATTACAAGCTGATGGATATCATCAGTAAGCTTAAATCCTTTGGGTTCGACATAAAGAGACGGGAATTTAACCTGACCCTGATGCCTACATCTGGTTTTACTCAAAATGCTGCATTACTGTTATCCGCTACAAGCTCTTAAATGCAGACATCAATTCAAGGAGGAGTTAATACAAGTAGTTTTTCATAAGGAAATATTAGTGGTGGGAGAGATCAGGCTAATACTAAGGCAAATGTTGAAACTTCAGTTCTAATAGAAACTGTTAGGATCTCAGCATCTAGTTTGTTAGGATCAGTGATCTACGTTGATTGATTAGAGAGTATAGCAGCGGAATTCTAACAATGAATTAGCCAATTCACAAGAACAAAAAGATATTCAATAAAGAACAAAAACGGTTATAGATAGAGAGAATTCTGCAAATATATTTCATTCAATACTCGCTTTCGTGGTAACGGAATGTCACACTTACATTTAGGTCGACACCTCTTATATAAGAGATGTGACGTCTGCTGATGTCCCTTGATAGTGACATCTAACAGAATTATTCCAACTGAAACATAACTACTGAAGATGTCAAAACAGCTGACATCTCTTACAAAATACTAAGTGTTATCAGTTGCTACAACTACTGAAAAACATAAAACTACTGATACTATAACGACTGAAGAACAAGCTCTTCAGTCGTTTTACAAACTACTGAAAATAAAAACTAAAACTACTGATATCACAACTACTGAAGAAGTCTCTTCAGCTGTTGTGACAAACTACTAAAACTTCAGTACTTGGTCCTCAGACTTGAACTTCAGACGTTTCACCCGCTAATGCCTTCAGTAGATATCATCAGCTGATGTCTTCAGTCTTTGTCTTCAGACTTTGTAGACCAGTTGTTGATCTTCAGACTTATAGAGCTTCAACTGTTGTACTTCAGTACTTTGGTCTTCAGCTTCAGCACTTGTGTTCTTCAGCTGTTCAGCTTCAGCACTTGTGGGTCTTCAGCTGTTGAAGTCTTCAGCACTTGATCTTCAGCTGTTGGAGTTTTCAGCACGTGTCGAACGGTTGATGAAGCCTTCAGCATTTGTGTGATATCATGTGGGACTTAGAGTTTTGTGATCTTGGCTCATTGGTTCTTTTGGTCCAAAACTCCCCCTAAACCAATGCAGCCAAAACCTCTAATTGATTTATTTTCCCACTTATTGTTGGCAAAATGGTTGGTCTTTTTCCTTCTTGATCAGTTGAGAAGATGACCCATATAAGCACTGGCCTGGGAAGAGATCTCATCAGAGATTTGTTTGGAAAGGTATGAATGGGAACTCTGTTTTGGGGAACTGGACACAGAGTTGTTATCCCTTCATGAGACTACTTCCCCATAATGAGTCTGTATGACTCTCGAACATAGGCCTCAAGGAGAACAACTTTTCCTCCTTGGAGAGTTCTTCTTCTACTCCCCTTAAAGAAGAACTCTGGACCATAGTATCAGATAAGTACTTCACAGTCCTGCCATTCTTCAACTCCACAGTAGTTACCTACCTCTATAGACAAATTCTCAGGATAGTGCCTCAAGGAGTAACTGGAGCTCATTCTTCTTCTTAATGTCTTCAGCTTCTTATATAATACCCCTTTTTGATCATCTTGTTTTCCAGTAAGCTTGAGGGTCATTTTGATTGATGATCTTCTTGAATTCAAGATTATTTCCCATGGTGAGACTACAATGGCCAACATGATTGTAGAGTCTATTGTTTTTTCTAACCTGGCCATTGTATCTGTGTGGAATGGATCTTTTGTGGATTCTAGAACTCACTTGGGGTCTGGCCATACTCTCTCTCTCCTTCTGATATTGAAATGTGTGTCTGAGAGTGTACAGCCTCTGAGCATGCCCTTTCATGGCTTGTATAGATGATGACTGAGGAAATTCCTTGTCAACCATCTTCTAGTTGCTCATCGTGTTGCTTCTTGTTTTGTTCTTCTTCCTCTTCTATTTGACTCTACCTTTCCCTTTTGAGCTTCGGTGTGATCATGGGTTGACTCTGGGTTCTGGTAGCCTTAAAACAGCAGAGAGTGGCAGACTATCATCTTCATCCTCTTCTTCTTTCATCTCTTCTTCCTCACACCCTTCTCCCCTCCTTCTAGGTGCATCACTGGTGATGGTTTGGTTGGTAAAAGGACTTGTTTTGAAAGCTTGAGGAGTTTTTGATTTTGGGCTTTCAGATTGTTTGAGATTTGAGGGGTTAGGCTGTTTTGAGTGGGTGATAGGGAAGGTTTGTTCAAGCATTTTGGTTTTGAGTTTTTGGCCTTTTTAGTCTGCCATATTCAAAAACCTTTTTCCAGCCCCAAAGCCTACTCAAGTGCTTCAATGATAATCCCCTTATGAATTGCCTCAAAAAAAAAAAACAAAAAAGAAACATTCTGGTGGCTTAGCCATAATAACTGTCTCTGTCCTTGAACGAACTCCATCAAAAGATCTTCCTAAGTATTTGGCAAATGAATCGCATCCATGATCTCCAATCTCTCTTTTTCCAGCACTCAGATCCAGCCCTCTTGTTTAATTTCCTCTACTTCAACGCCCTGTCTCCCTGTCTAATTGCTGTCCAAAGCCTTGCTTGAAGAGTTGCTCATGATTTTGTCCATGGATCTGTTGTGTTTGCCTCTGCATCTTTTACCAGCTCTTCCAGGATTTTTCTTCAGGCATTAGTTTGATCAACCAGCACTTTTCTTTCTTTGTAAGTGAACAATTCAGTTGTTGTTGCTGTTCTTTTTCCAACGCCTGGTTTTTCTCTTGTGCCTTCGCATCCTCATTCTTTTTCTCTTCTTTTCTTCACTGCTACCTCGCCCCTTTTTGGATGCATTGGTGGCAGGGGTTTTTGTTGGACCAAAAGAACCAATGAGCCAAGATCAGAAAACCTCTAAGTCCCACACGGTATCACAACAACTGCTGAAAGCCTCATCAGTAGTTTGACAAGTGCTGAAGACTTCAACAGCTGAAGATCAAGTGCTGAAGACCTTAACAGCTGAAGAACCAAGTGCTGAAGTACAACAGCTGAAGAACACAAGTGCTGAAGCTGAAAGACCAAAGTACTGAAGTACAACAGCTGAAGAGTTCACAAGTGCTGAAGATCAACAACTGATGTACAAAGTCTGAAGACAAAGACTGAAGACATCAGCTGATGATATCTACTGAAGTCATCAGCTGATGAAACGCCTGAAGGTCAAAGTCTGAAGATCAAGTACTGAAGCCTCAGTAGTTTGTCACAACTGCTGAAGAGTACTTCTTCAGTAGTTGTGATATCAGTAGTTTTATTTTTTGTGTTCAGTAGTTTTGTAAAACGACTGAAGAGCTTGTTCTTCAGTCGTTGTAGTTTCAGTAGTTTTATATTTTGTACTTAACTTGCTGATATGTTCTCAGTAGTTGTGAACATTTCAGTAGTTTGTTAAGATTTAGTTATTTCTGTATTGGATCTGCCAGTTGTCACTTTCCGTGATAACAGCAGTGACTGTTGCACTCTATATAAGGAGTGACAACCCATTGTAATCATTGAGTGATATGAGCAATTGAATGGAATGATTGATTGATTGATTAGAAATATTCTACATCTATAAACATTCCTAGAAATCAGAAATCATATTCTCTCCCTATAACCGTATGCGATCTTAACGCTTACAATATTGTTTGCTTGCTACAATTTGTCTAATTCGTTTTTGTATTCCGCTGCTTTATATTCTGATACATCAAACTTGTGATCACTGATCCTGTCAAATGGTATCAGAGCAGGTTAATCATTGATCGATCTAATAATTGATCATTGAAACTGCTATTCAAGATCCAAGTTTGATTGAATTAGCTTTTGTTTTTGCAAGAAACGGTTATAGAGATTGAATTTTTCTGTATTTCTGCTCATTCATCCTGAGATCTTTTCTTGGTTCTCATTGAGTTTGTGTGGTTTGTCTAAACTTTTTTAAACTTGAACTAAACTGTTTTTGAACTGAAAATGACCACTCCCTCCAATGATCCTCACAATACTGGTTCCTCAACCAAGCCTCCTATGCTGGTTAGGAATGAGTATAACATATGGCAAAGACGTATGCTCCATCACCTGTCTGTTAACAGCGCAGGGTGTTGGACATCTGTGGTACATGGTCCACACAAGCCTATGGTGAATAACCCGGAACCAATCAAATGGTTCCGAAGAGGAGGGAGCAATACTCAGATGAGGATAAAAAGTTGCTTGAGATTGATGCAAAAGCCCATGGAATTCTGGCCATGGCTTTGCCCAATGAAATCTATTCTGGGCTAATGCATCATGAAACTGCCCATGACCTCTGGATTGCTTTGAAAGAACAATTTGGAGGAACAGATGAGGTCTTGGCAAATAATAGAGAAATTCTTGCCCAACAATATGAGACATTCTCTCATAGAAAGGGTGAGACACTGACTCAACAATATGAGCGGTTTTCTTGTTTGATCTCTGAACTAAAAATGGTCAAACTTGAATACACCAATATTCAGATGAATAACAGATTTCTCAGATCACTGCCTGAGAGATGGGACACATATACTATTGTCCTACGCTCCAGTGCAAGTTTGGACAAACTATCTCTCACCCAACTCCATGGGAAATTGCTCACTTTTGAGAGAGAGATAGAACAGAAGAGAAAGCTGTCTTCATCTGGAAAGCTCACTGAAGACTTATTCAAGGCAACACTGCCTTGGTGGGTCATGAGTCAGAATATGCTGCATCTGAATGCCAGTATGATGAGCATATTAATTTCTCTTCGAGCACTTCTAATTCTGCATTTGTAAGTGTTGATGGTCAGTTTACTGGAGGTAATAATGACAATTTATGTTTCATTATGGATGATCTCAAGGGGATTGCTGATGATGACTTAGAAGAGATGGATATTTTGAGCCAAATGGCCTTGATAATATCAGATCTCAGAAGTTCTACAAAAGAACTGGAAGAAAATTCCCAGGACTCTCTGGCAAAACCAAAGTTGGTTTTGACAAGAGCAAGTTGAGGTGTCACAAATGCCAACGGCTTGGACACTTTGCAAGAGAGTGTAGATCAACTGGATCAAACTCTACTGCACCCTTTGTGACTTTTCCTGGCAACAGTCAACAACAGAGGGCAACATCCTGTCACATCTAGTCATCATCCTCAACAACAATCTCCGGCATATTTTGTTCCTCAGGGTCAAATGCCATATCAGTACCCTTGTTATTACATGCCACAGTCAAATCAAGTTCAAGTTCCTATGACACCACAACCTCATGCATTACCAGAACCTCAGCCTTCCCTATCTCATCAACCCTTCATCTCAACAACACAGCTTCTTCACCCCAGGAGTTGTTGACTGGAGCAGTTTACCAGATGACTTGTCTGGTCATGATCAACTGTTCTCAGGTGCTGGTCAACATGGTGGTGACAGTCCCTTGGGAATCTAGCTCTTATGGCTTTGGAGTCTGCTGATACTTCATCTTCCAATGCCTCTACACCTCAGGTATCACAGGTATCCTCTGAGGCAAAAGCCAAATATGTTCTGAACAATGCATAGCAGCATTTGCTTCCATTAGAGAAGCAAATGTAGCTTTAATTAATAAGAACATTGAGCTAGAACAAGTAATTTCCAAAAACAAAGCTGAGTTTGAGTTTGTGCTCAAAGATAAAAATGATGAGGTTTATAAACTGAATTGCAAAATAATTGATGATAAGGCTAGAGAAGATGTACTTTAGAGAAGTACAAAGATCTCAAAGAACCCTTGCAGTTACCCAGGTCGAGTGTGATAGATGGGTACAATCATGCAAAGGTTTTGAAATGCTTCTTAGTAAGCAATCTGCTTCAAATGTGAAGTTTGGAATTGGTTACAATCACACTGCTCCACCTACAGATTTTACCCCAAGAGCAGAGGTAGAATCTGATGGTGAGAGTGATAACCAATCCATCAAGTCATGTGATCTACCTTCTGATACAGCACAATCAGAAGTAGCAGTCAGTATCAAGTCCTCTTTGAACCTATCAGCTGATGTTGATGGTCCAAATGCTGACATTCACATGATCAATAAGTTGATCAACTCAGGAGTCAATCCTGAAGGTCCTGAAAGGACTGGAGAGCAGGATTCAACTCCTGAAGTTCAAACTTCAACTGCTGTCAGTACTGAAGAGAAGAAAACTGGCAGTAGAAAGAGTTTGAAGACTACTAAAGATGCTGTCAAGAAAGCAACCAATGCTTCCAAAGCATTGAAGAACAAGTCTTCTGTTGCTTCACCATCTTTAGTTGATGATCAACCTAAGATGAAGAAGAAACCATGTGAAGTATGTGGTTTGTTCAATCATCTTACAGATGATTGTTGGTACAAAAGAGGTTCCAAACTCAAACAAAAGAAGAAATTAATGAGAAAATGGTAAAAATGAAAACTGAGTTTGAGACCACATTTGTATCAGCAACATCAAATCCTGTAACCCTTAAGTCCTTAAAGCAATCCAAAAAGGAAGGAGTTAAACAGGTGACAGCTGAGGGTGCTCAAAAGAAGAAGGTGCAACATAGGACCTTATCTAACTCCACTAGCAATGTGTCTGATGAGCTGAAAGCTTTATCACAAAATCAGACACAGCTGGTGATGATGGTACAACATCTGTTGGGTAGAGTTAACCAACTAGATTCTCCTATGTTGAAACCACAGAAAAGGAGGTCTAAGCCAAAGGACTCCTCTTCTGCACCATCTTCTTCCTCTCAGGCTGTTGTTACAAATAAACATGCTAGTTTACCATCTATTGATGAGACCAGGCCCAAAACCAAAAGGTTTGGGTCTCTAAAACTAACTGATTGTTTATTATTGCAGGTTCTTCAACATGCCAAAAGCATCTGGTATGTAGACAGTGGGGGATCTATGCACATGACTGGGAACATCTCTCTTCTTCATGACTACTCTCAAGGAAAGAAGGGATTTGTCTCTTTTGGCAATGATGCTAGGGGTTACATCATCGGTAAGGGCTTTGTCTCCAATGGAGAAATCAAATTTGATGATGTTAATCATGTGGAAAATCTCAAGTACAACCTCTTGAGTGTCAGTCAAATGTGTGATAAAGGCCATGTTGCCCTTTTCACAAGTCAAAACTGTAGGATTCTGTCATCCAAAGTTTTGCCCTTGATTGACAAGGTGTTGGATGATCACACTCTCCTGAAAGCCAACAGGACAGGAAGAGTGTATGCCTTAGATCTCTCTAAGAAGATAGATCTCAAAGGTAATCCTTGCCTATTTTCCAAAGCCTCTTTCTCAAGAATCTAAACTATGGCACAGGAGGCTTGGTCATGTTAATCTCAAAAACATGAATCAGCTTAGCCACAATAGTTTAGTCAGAGGCTTACCAATAAAGGAGTTCCACTGTGATGAAACTGCACTGCTTGTTTAAAAGGAAAACAGCACAAGGTCTCATTTCCTCCTATTGAAGTGTCCAAGTCCACTGCCTGCTTGCAATTACTGCATATGGATCTATTTGGTCCTGTGAGAGTAATGAGCATGGCAAAGAAGAATACTGTCTGGTAATTGTGGATGATTACTCCATTTGTATGGACTTTCTTTCTACATTCAAAGGATGAGGCTGCTCAGAAGATTATCCACTTTGTGCTGTACATTGAGAAGCAGTATTCCCTTCCAGTCAAGTGTATTAGGAGTGATAATGGAACTGAGTTCAGAAATCATACACTTGATGACTTCTATCTCTCAAAGGGAATCAAAAGGCAGTTCAGCATTCCAAGGACTCCGGAACAAAATGGAGTAGTGGAGAGAAAGAACAGGACCCTCATTGAAGCTGCAAGGTCCATGCTGGCTGACTCAGGTTTGCCATTGACCTTTTGGGCCGAAGCTGTCAACACAGCTTGTTATGTGCAAAATAGAGTTTTAGTAAATCAGAGGTTGATGAAGACTCCATATGAAGTTCTCCATCATTTGGCTCCACTGATTTCATTTTTCAAAGCATTTGGGTGTCCCTGTTTTATTCTCAACACAAAGGATCAACTCCACAAATTTGATCCTAAGGTGGATGCAGGATACTTTGTTGGTTATTCATCTACTTGCAAAGCATACAGAGTCTTCAACTGCAGAACAAAGATGGTTGAAGAAACTCTACATGTTAAGTTTAATGAATCTCCAAAGGACAAGATTCCACAAAGTCCTGTGGAGTTATTTGATCTGGACATACTGCAATATGTTCCTTATCAAACTCCTGCTGTTGCTCCTGTCAACAGTTCACCACCTGGTGGTACTGCTGATGATGATGATGATTGCAGTACTCACCTCTTCAGGTTTAGTGATCAGCTGCCTGATTCAACTAGACCTGATGTTCCTGTAGCGCCAGTAGCACCATCCACAACAAATGCTGATGAGATTTCTTCGAATTCAACTTCCTTTGAATTACCATCCACTGATTGTTTCAAGGAAATGATTCACCATCACCATCTGTTGCTGCTGAACCGGCTACAAACACTTGCACAGATCTCATTGTGTATCAAGATCTGAAGAATCACCCCATGTCTCAAATCATTGGTGATATCACTGCTGGAGTATCAACAAGAAGTCAATTGTCAAATTTCTGCTTCTATGCTCTCTTCATCAGTCAGCAAGAGCCAAAGAATTATCACATTGCTTTAAAGGACAATGGATGGGTTGATGCCATGCAGCTTGAGCTTCTTCAGTTCAAGAAACAGCAAGTGTGGGAACTGGTTCCTCTACCTCCAGGTAAGTGTGCAATAGGCACTAAATGGGTGTTTAGGAACAAAACTGATGAAAATGGGCTTATTGTTAAGAACAAGGCCAGACTGGTTGTTCAGGGGTTTGCACAAGAAGAAGGTATTGATTATGATGAACCTTTGCCCCTGTAGCCAGACTGGAAGCAATTCGATTGTTTTTAGCTTATGCTGCTTATCAAAAACTTAAAGTCTTTCAAATGGATGTCAAAAGTGCATTTTTGTATGGAAAAGTTAAAGAAGAGGTTTATGTATGTCAACCTCCAGGCTTTGAGGACAACAAACATCCTAATTGGGTGTATAAGCTTGATAAAGCTCTTTATGGGTTAAAACAAGCTCCCAGAGCCTGGTATGAGACATTATCAAACTTCTTCTGGAAAACAATTTCACTAGAGGCTCCATAGACAAGACTTTATTCATTAAGAAAGCTGGGCAGCATAATCTACTTGTTCAAATTTATGTAGATGATATATTTTTGCATCCTCTGATCCAAAGTTGTGTGATGCCTTTACAAAGTTGATGCAACAGAAGTTTGAAATGAGTGCCATGGGAGAATTACAGTTCTTTCTGGGGTTGCAAATCAAACAAAAGGCTGATGGAATTTTTATTCATCAATCCAAATATACAAAAGATCTTTTGCAAAAGTTTGATTTACAAAACTGTAAGCCCTGTTCTACTCCCATGAGCAGCACCACACAACTGGACTCAGATCAGAAAGGTAAAGTGGTTGATGAAACACTTTACAGATGTATGATTGGGTCCTTGATGTATTTAACAGCTTCTAGACCAGATATTATGTTTGCTACATGTGTTTGTGCTAGATTTCAGGCTGCACCTAAAGAGTCTCATCTGATTGCAGTCAAGAGGATCTTTAGATATCTGCAAGGCACTCCATCTCTAGGTTTATGGTATTCTACCAACCATTCTGGTAAATTAGTTGCTTTTTCTGACAGTGACTATGCAGGGTGTAAGTTGACCAGGAAATCAACTTCTGGTGGATGCCAATTCCTAGGCAACTGCTTGATTTCTTGGCAGAGCAAGAAACAGACCTCAGTTGCTACATCCACTGCGGAAGCAGAGTACATTGCTGCTGCAAGCTGTACATCTCAGGTACTCTGGCTTCAAAACCAACTTTTGGATTATGGCATTACAGAGACTAAGACTCCATTGTTAATGGATAGTGCTTCAGCTCTTTGCATTGTCAAAAATCCAGTCCAGCACTCTAGGACCAAACATATAGAGATCAGACATCATTTTATAAGAGATGTTTTGAAAAAGGTCTGATTGATCCTAAGTTTGTGCCCAGTGCTGATGAGCTTGCAGACATCTTTACTAAGCCTTTGGATAGTTCAACTTTCCAAAACCTGGTGTTAAGGCTTGGTATGCTGCAGCTAGAATAGGTGACAACTACTGATGATCTCAGTAATTCATATTGATGATCATGAGTGCCTGTCACATATAAGTACTGATGAGCTCGTTTAACCTCAGTAGTTTTTATAACTACTGAAGGCTAAAAGTTCTCACAAGTACTGAAGTACTTCATCTGTTCTAAACTACTGAAGTAGTTACAACTACTGATGTAGTCATAACTACTGAATCAGTAAAAACAGATAAGTACTGATGTCCTATGAAACAACTGAAATCAGCCATAAAGACTGATGAATGTGTTGAGGACAGTTTGAAACAGCTGAAAAGCTAAGAATTGACGAAAACAGCTGAAGAGAACTTTCTCCTCAGTCGTTTGTACCACTGCTGTTTCATTTTAAACAACTGAAGCAAAACCACGTCTTCAGTAGTTTTTATAACTACTGATGACTAATACCAAGTCTTCAGTTGTTTACAACAGCTGATGACAAAACCACTGTCTTCAGTAGTTTCATAACTACTGATGACAAACACCATGTCCTCAGTTGTTTCAATCACCTGAAGTCAAAACCACGGTCTTCAGTAGTTTTCTAAACTACTGATGCCTAACACCGCGACTTCAGCTGTTTCAACGTCTGAAAGGATAATACCATGTCAACGGTCGTTTAAAACTACTGATGACTAACACCACATCCTTCAGTCGTTTCCTCACCCGTACCCTATATATACCCTTAACCTGAGCTCTCCATACTTCATCTTCTTCAAACCTAACGTTCCTCTCCAAACAATTTCCATGGCGTCTTGCAAATTAAACCGCGACACAACAACTGGTTGCCTACCTCACAAAATCGCCGATCTGGACTAAGTTCGATACTGCTATCGATCTTATGGTTCAGTCCCAATACAACAAGGCATTCCTTCTGAACCCCGTTTTACATGCCGAATCCTTGAACCAATTTTGGATGAACGTTAATGTTACTACTGAGGAGAGCAACACACATCCCTCCGGTCAGTCGTCAACAACAAAGAAGTAGTGATTACTCCTGCAACAATCCGTAAAATTCTTCAACTGAGTGATGCTACCTCTCCTGCTGGATATCCGAAGGGCACCATAGATCTCTCATTTGCTCAGCATGGATATCAAGGTGATCTCAGTGCCACCACCATCATGAAGAAACCTTTTAATGACGCTGAGCGCCTGATCTTTCATATGGTCAATGTATGTTTGGCCCCTAAGACATCGTCTTGGGATCAAATGTCCACCAAATGGCAGCAGGTATGTATTCTATCCTTGAGCAACAACCACTGAACTTTTCAGAATTAATATTTTCAGAGCTCAAAGATATGGCTCAAAAACCAACTGCCAACCGTTGGATACTTTATCCACGGTTCATAATGGCCATTATAATAGACCAGCTTAATGCTGAGGGACTTGTTGGCTTGGGAGTCCCTGCTACGGCTGTTTTGCCCGAAGTATACTCCCGGCACAACTCCGACCGGACACTCAAACTGGCTGCCAAGCTGCGAAAACCCACGCAGCTGGAACCCACAGCCACCACCTCCAAATCCAATGTCCCCACCAAACCCACCAAAAGAAACCCAAAAGGCTACTCAGGGAATTGAGTCCCCTGAGGATGCTCCTGCACACAAAGCAGGATATATCCACTAGTCCAAACCCCCTAGTGGATACCATGACTCCTCCAGCCACAGCCGCTCAGGCTTCCTCTCAACAGGAGCCTGCAGCAACCCAAGGGGCACCTACTTATCTGGGATCTTCCTCACTTGAGGAGATTGCCATTGAAGAGCACCATCCACCCAGGTGCACACTCTTCTTCCCCCTGTACCCCAAACAACCGCCCCTCACAGCCCAACTTTAATAGTTGCTCAAGTGCTGACTCAATTGCACTCCTCACCCCCTCCCCAGAAACCACTTCTACTGGGAATACCTCTACAATTGAGGGGGAGGAACACAGTGCACCTGAGAACCCACAGCACAGGGGTTTCCCAATTCTATCTCCTGGTGTAGAGAAGGAGATTAGAATATCTAGTGAGGCTGCCACCTCCTCTGACTCAGCACATGACCAGAGTAAGGTTGGTAACATTGCTAAGACCTCCCTAGAGGCAACAGCTGATGATGGACATTGTCCTGAGGCTGGAAGTCCCCAGTACCAAGCACCAGGGGCACATGCACCAACTGGTCTACACCCAGTGCATGTAAATCCTGCTCTAAGCAGGAGGTCAGGTGATTCAGCCTCAACTGATGATGACCTGAGCTTCTTCTTCGATGTCGTTGCTCAAAATACCATTCTAGAGGATGAGGTTAGCAGACTCAAAGAGCTGCTGGCCAAGATGTCTCAGGATGCAAGTCCATCTGCCACCATCATACACCCACAGATGGCACCTTCCCTTGAAGGTTTCCCAAACACTGAGCCACCCCAAAATCAACCACCCGCCTCTGCTTCAGGCCCTACTTCTCAGGAACAGAACCCTCCTGAGCAAATAGGTGCTATACTACAAAATTCCCTCCCTCTCATCACCCCCATAATCACTGATATAGTGATCAAAGCCCTTGATGAGAGGCTTTCCTCAACATTACAGCCACTGGTTGCTGCTGTCCACAAGACTCTTTCTGCGGTACCAACCCCTTCCTCCAATGCAACCAAAAAGGGGGAGAGTACTGCAGTGAAAGATAGAAAGAGGAAGAGATCTGGGGAAGAGGAAACAAGAAAAGCAACCTCTGCTCACTACAAGCGAAAGAGAAGTGCTGATGATCAACTGCTGAAGAAAAATCTTGGAGGAGCTGGTCAAAGAAGCTGACACCACACACAGCCGCTCCATGGATAAAATAATTGACCAACTATTCAGGCAGGGGTTTGACACAGCCACACTGGATAGTGAGATCAGAAGGTTAGAGTACAAGAGATACAAACCCGATGGGCAGGGTACGATGCTCTTGAGAAAGAGAGGTTGGAAATAATGATCCGCTTCATTGCAAAATACTGGGAAGATCATTAATGGAGATCCGCGCATGGTCCAGGGACAGCATTCTGGCTATAGCCACCAGAATCTGTCTGTCTGAGCAATTCAACAAAGGGATCATTGTGGAAGCCCTTGATGAGGCTGGGGCTGGCAAAAGGTTAGAGATGGCTAAACTTACAAAAGCAAAATTAACTACAAGGATGCTAGATCAACCTTCCCTTCCACCACTCAAACAGATCCTATCCCTCAAATCTCCCAACCAACCTCTAAGCCAAAATCCAAACATCCTCTCTCTTCAAAACCAATCCCTTCACCAACCCAACCATCATCCAGTGATGTCCCCGTAGAAGGAGAAGGGTGCTGAGATGAAGAAGAAGCAGAAGAAGAGGATGAAGATGATAGTCTGCCACTCTCTGCTGTTCTGAAGCTACCAAAGCCCCAGAGTCATTCATGATCACACCCGACTCTCAAAGGGAAATGGTCAGAGTCAAGATAGAAGAAGAAGAACAGCAGAAACAGCACGATGAGCAACTGTTGAAGATGGTTGACAAGGAATTTCCTCAGTCATCATCTATTCAAGCCATGAAAGGGCATGCTCAAAGGCTGTACACTCTCAGACACACCTTTCAGTATCAGAGGGAGAGAGTGAGAGTATGGCCAGACCCCAGGGTGAGTTCTAGAATCCATAAAAGAACTATCCCACACAGATACAACGGCCAAGTACGAAAAACAATAGAATCTACCATCATGTTGGCCGTTGTAGTCTCACCTTGGGAAATCATTGATGAATTCAAGAAAGCTCACCAAGCAAAGAAGACACCTCAAGCCTTACTAGAAAACAAGATGATTAAGAAGGGGTTGTTATACAAAAAGCTTGAAGACATCCAAAGAATGAGCTCCAGTTACTCCTTGAAGGCAACCATCCGATGAATTTGTATACAGGGAGGTAACTACGGTGGAGCTGAAAAATGGCAGGACCATGAAGTACTTATCAGAGTACTATGGTCCAGAGTTCTTCTTCGAAGGAGGAGCTGAAGAACTCTCTCAAGAGGAACAAATTGTTCTCCTTGAGGCCTATGTCCGTGAGTCATACAGACTCATTATGGGGAAGTGAATCTCATGAATGGGATAACAACTCTGTGTCCAGTTCCCCAAAACAGAGTTCCCATTCATACTCTGCCAAACAATATTTGAGGTTCTTCCCAGGCCGGAGCGTACATGGGTCATCTTCTCTACTGATCAAGAAGGAAAAAGACCAACATTTTGCCATCAATAAGTGGGAGTTTAAATAAGTTAGAGGTTTTGGCTGCATTGGTTCAGGGGGAGTTTGTTGGACCAAAAGAACCAATGAGCCAAGATCAGAAAACCTCTAAGTCCCACACGGTATCACAACAACTGCTGAAAGCCTCATCAGTAGTTTGACAAGTGCTGAAGACTTCAACAGCTGAAGATCAAGTGCTGAAGACCTTAACTGCTGAAGAACCAAAGTGCTGAAGTACAACAGCTGAAGAACACAAGTGCTGAAGCTGAAAGACCAAAGTACTGAAGACAACAGCTGAAGAGTTCACAAGTACTGAAGATCAACAACTGATGTACAAAGTCTGAAGACAAAGACTGAAGACATCAGCTGATGATATCTACTGAAGTCATCAGCTGATGAAACGCCTGAAGGTCAAAGTCTGAAGATCAAGTACTGAAGCCTCAGTAGTTTGTCACAGCTGAAGAGTACTTCTTCAGTAGTTGTGATATCAGTAGTTTTATTTTCTTTGTTTCAGTAGTTTTGTAAAACGACTGAGAGCTTGTTCTTCAGTCGTTGTAGTTTCAGTAGTTTTATATTTTGTACTTAACTTGCTGATGTTCTCAGTAGTTGTGAACATTTCAGTAGTTTGTTAGATTTAGTTATTTCTGTATTGGATCTGCCAGTTGTCACTTTCCGTGATAACAGCAGTGACTGTTGCACTCTATATAAGGAGTGACAACCCATTGTAATCATTGAGTGAAATGAGCAATTGAATGGAATGTTGATTGATTTGATTAGAAATATTCTACATCTATAAACATTCCTAGAAATCAGAAATTCATATTCTCTCCCTATAACCGTATGCGATCTTAACGCTTACATATATTGTTTGCTTGCTACAATTTGTCTAATTCGTTTGTGTATTCCGCTGCTTTACATTCTGATAAACATCAAACTTGTGATCACTGATCCTGTCAGGTTTGTACCGCAGAAAGTTTCTTTTGCACAACATCATCAATGAATGGTTGTAGACTTGAGGAGATCCTCTCATCAATGGCTTTATAAACAATGTCATTGATGATTCGAGTGATGAGAGGTAGGGATTGTTGGAATACAGCAACCATCTGCTCTGGGGGTTCTGTCCCGGAGAGATAGTGCCAAAAGCAGAAGCGGGAGGCTCAGTGATGTGAGAGGGTAAAGTGTTTGGGGAACCTTCAAATGAAGGTGCCATCTGTGGGTTGGTGGGGGCAGATGGACTTTCATCCTGAGACTTCTTGGCAAGCAGTTCTTGTAGTCTGCTTACCTCAGTCTCCCGATGGTGTTGTGGGCTAGAACGTCATAGAAAAAGCCCAGGTCATCATCAGCAGAAGCTGAATCACCTGACCTCTTGCTTGGCAGGATGTACATGCACTGGGTGTAGACCAGTTGTAGCATGGCCCCTTTTTCTTGGAACTGGGGACTTCCAGCCTCAGGACTATGTCCTTCATAGCTGTTGCCTCTAGTGAGGTCTTAGCAATGTTACCAGCCTCATTCTGATCATGTGCTAATGCAGAAGAGGTGGCAGCCTCACTAGATATTCTAATCTCCCTATCTACACCAGGAGATAGAAGTTGTAAACCCCGGTGCTGTGGGTTGTCAGAAACATGGTGATCCTCTTCCTCAATGTCTGTGGTTCTCCCCTTTGTTGGTGGTTTTTGGGGAGGAGGAGAGGCATGCAACTGAGTCAGCACGTTTACAATAATTATGGTTGGACCTTTGGGAGCGGTTGCATGGGGAGAAGGAGTAGAAGCAGTGTGCACCTGGGGAGGATGGTGCTCTTCAATGGCAATCTCCTCAAGTGAGGAAGATCCCAGATGTGTGGGTACCCCTTGTGTGGTGGCTGCAGGCTCCTTTTGAGAGGAATCCTGGCGGCTATGGCTGGTAGAGTCTCTGATACTGCTGGGGGTTTAAGCCAGCAAGTATATCCTGCGTTGGTGGTGCAGGAGCATCTTCAGGGGGACTCATCTCCCTGAATAGCTATTTTGGGGTGTGTTGGTTTTGGTTTAGTGGGGACTTTGGTTCTGATGGAGGAAGCTGTGGGTTCCCTGTGCTTGGGTTTTAGCATTCGGGCAGCTTCTTTGAGTGTAAGGTCTGAGTTGTGCCTGGAGTATACCTCAGCCAAAACAGCTGGTGCAGGGACTCCAAGGCCAACAAGCCATCAGATTTTAATTCATCCAAATAATGGCCTCAGAAACCTGGGATATAATGCCATCGGTTTGCCACAGGTTTCTGAGCCAAGTTCTTTATTTCTAGAAACACAATTTCAGAAAAATTTAGCGGTTGGTTCTAGAATAGAATACAATACCTGTTGCCAATGGGATGACATTTGATCCCAAGAAGATATCTTGGAGGCTAAGCAGACATTTACCATGTCAAAAATGACTTTCTCTCACGTCATGTGGAAATGTTTCTTTAGAACGGTTGTAGCCCGAAGATCACCTTCATACCCATGATTGATAAATGACATATCTGTTATGCCCTTTGGGTATGCAGTCACAGCGGTGGAGTCGTGTAGGTGCAATGCCTGACGAATGATGTCGGCTGTAACGACCACTGGTTTCTGGTTGACAAGGGACCGAACAGAGATCTGGCCGTTAGACTCATCAGTATGAACAAGAGCATTTGACCAGAATTGACTGAGGATTCAGGGTAGATTGTTGGATTCAAGAGAAGGCTGTGCGATATGGGGAATCCACCATTAAGTCAATGGCATTATCATATTTGTTCCAGAAAGCCGACTTTGTAAGGTAAGCAACGCAGTTATGTCGTGGTTTCAGACTCATGGTCCCATGTTTAAGAGAGTGAAGTTCAGAAAATAACGGCTAATGAAACATTAGAGAAGAGGACAGTATATTTATAGGGTAGGGGTGAGAAAATGACTGAAGGGTTTGGTGTTAGTCATCAGTAGTTTTAAACCGACTGTTGACATGGTATTACCCTATCAGACGTTGAAATAGTTGAAGTCGTGGTTTTAGGCATCAGCAGTTAGAAAACTATTGAAGACCATGGTTTTGACTTCCGATGATGAAACAACTGAGGACTTGGTGTTTGTCATCAGTAGTTGTGAAACTACTGAAGACAGTAGTTGTGAAACTACTGAAGACAGTAGTTTTGTCATCAGTTGTTGTAAACAGCTGAAGACTTGGTGTTAGTCATCAGTAGTTTATAAACTACTGAAGACATGGTTTTGCTTCAGTTGTGAGAAGTGAAACAGCAGTTGTAGAAACAACTGAAGAGAAAGTTCTCTTCAGTAGTTTTCGCGTCAATTCATAGCCTTTCAGCTGTTTCATACTGTCCTCAACACTTACTCATCAGACTTTGCATCTGCTTTTCAGGTGTTTCATAGGACGTCAGTACTTATATGTTTGTACTGATTTCAGTAGTTGTAACTACATCAGTAGTTGCAACTACATCAGCAGTTTAGAACAATAAAGTACTTCAGTACTTGTGAGGCATTTAGCCGTCAGTATTATAAAAACTACTGAGGGTGAGGGACTCATCAGTACTTATATGTGACATGGTTACCAATGATCACCAGTAGTTTTTACTGAAATCATCAATAGTTGTCACTTATTCTAGCTGCAGCATACAAGCCTTAACACAAGGTTGGAAAGTAGAACTATCCTAAGGCTTAGTAAAAATATCTGCAAGCTCATCAGCACTAGGCACAAACTTAGGATCAATCAGACCTTTTTCAAAACAATCCCGAATAAAGTTATGTCTGATCTCTATATGTTTGGTCCTAGAGTGCTGGACTGGATTTTTGACAATACACAAAGCTGAAGCACTATCCATTATAATGGAGTCTTAGTCTCTGTAATGCCATAATCCAGAAGTTGTTCTGAAGCCAGAGTACCTGAGAAGTGCAACTAGCAGCAGCAATGTACTCGGCCTCAGCAGTGATGTAGCAACAGATGTTTGTTTCTTACTCTGCCAAGAAATCAAACAGTTTCCTAGGAATTGACAACCACCAGAAGTTGACTTTCTAGTTAACTTGCACCCTGCATAGTCACTATCTGAAAAAGCAACTAATTTGCAAGAGTGTCCAGTGGAATACCAAAGACCCAGAGATCGTGTACCTTGCAAATATCTAAAGATTCTCTTGACTGCAATCAATGAGACTCTTTAGGAGCAGCCTGAAATCTAGCACAAACACATGTAGCAAACATAATATCTGGTCTAGAAGCTGTTAAATACATCAAGGACCCAATCATACATCTGTAAAGTGTTTCATCAACAGCTTTACCTTTCTGATCAGCATCCAGTTGTGTGGTGTTGCACATGGGAGTAGAACAGGGCTTACATTTTGTAAATCAAACTTATTCAAAAGATCTTTTGTATATTTTGACTGATGAATAAAGGTTCCATCAGCCTTTTGTTTAATTTGCAAGCCTAGAAAGAACTGTAATTCTCCCATTGCACTCATTTCAAACCTCTTTTTCATTAATGTTGTAAAATCATCACACAACTGGGGATCAGAGGATGCAAAAATGATATCATCAACATAAATCTGAACAATTAGCGTATGCTGATCCACCTTCTTAATAAACAAAGTTTTATCAATGGAGCCTCTAGTGAAATTATTCTTAAGAAGAAAATAGAAACTGTCTCATACCAGGCTCTAGGAGCTTGCTTCAACCCATAAAGAGCCTTATCAAGTTTATACACCCATTCAAGATGTTTATTATCCTCAAAACCTGGTGGTTGACACACATAAACTTCTTCCTTTATTTTACCATATAAAAATGCACTTTTGACATCCATTTGAAAAACTTTAAGATTGTGGAATGCAGCATAGGCTAAAAACAATCTCATGGCCTCTAGTCTGGCTACAGGGGCAAAGGTTTCATCATAGTCAATACCTTCTTCTTGTGAAAACCCCTGTAAACCAGTCTAGCCTTGTTCTTAACAATAAGCCCATTTTCATTAGTTTTATTCCTAAACACCCATTTAGTGCCTATTGCACACTTACCTGGGGAAGAGGAACCAGTTCCCACACTTGCTGTTTCTTGAACTGAAGTAGCTCAAGCTGCATGGCTTCAACCCATCCATTGTCTCTCAAAGCAACATGGTAGTTCTTTGGCTCTAGCTGACTGATAAAGAGAGCATAGAAGCAGAAGTTAGACAATTGACTTCTTGTTGAACCCATCATTGATATCACCAATAATCTGAGACATGGGATGATTCTTTAGTTCTTGATAAATAATGAGATCTGTGCAAGTGTTTGTAGGACCTTCAGCAGCAGCAGATGTTGATGCAGACTCTTGAAACCAGAATAGATGGTAACTCAAAAGATGTAGAGGAATCAGAGATCTCATCAGCATTTGTTGTGGATGGAACTGCTGAAGCTACAGGAACATCAAATTTAGCAGACACATGCAGTTGGTCACTAAACTTGAATAGTGAGTATTGATATTATCATCATCATCATCAATACCACCAGATGGAAGACATGCCGCAGAAGATGATTTATCCACATGATCTGCAACCTGGAGATTGATAAGAACATATGCAGTATGTCCAAATCAAACAACTCCACAGGGTTTTGTGGAATCTTGTCCAAAGGAGATTCATTAAACTTCACATGCAAAGTCTCTTCAACTATCTTTGTTCTGCAGTTGAAGACTCTGTATGCCTTGCAAGTAGATGAATAACCAACAAAATACCCTGCATCCACCTTAGGATCAAATTTTTGGAGTTGATCCTTTGTGTTGAGAATAAAACATGGACACCCAAATGCTTTGAAAAATGAAATTAGAGGAGCCAGTGATGGAGCACTTCATATGGAGTCTTCATCAACCTCTGATTTACTAAGACTCTATTCTGCACATAGCAAGTTGTGTTAACAGCTTCAGCCCAAAAGGTCAGTGGCAAACCAGAGTCAGCCAGCATGGACCTTGCAGCTTCAATTAGGGTCCTGTTCTTTCTCTCCACTACTCCATTTTGTTCTAGAGTCCTGGTATGCTAAACTGCCTTTTGATTCCCTTTGAAAGATAGAAGTCATCAAGTGTATGGTTTCTGAACTCAGTTCCATTGTCACTCCTAATACACTTGACTGGAAGGGAATACTGCTTCTCAACATACAACCAAAGTGAATAATCTTCTGAGCAACCTCCATCCTTTGAATGTAGAAAAAAGTCCATACAAATCTGGAGTAATCATCCACAATTACCAGACAGTATTTCTTCTTTGCCATGCTCAGTACTCTCACAGGACCAATAGATCCATATGCAGTAATTGCAAGCAGGCAGTGGACTTAGGCTCTTCAATAGGAGGGAATGAGACTTTGTGATGTTTTCCTTTTAAACAAGCAGTGCAGGTTTCATCACAGTGGAACTCCTTAATTGGTAAGCCTCTGACTAAACTATTGTGGATTAACTGATTCATGTTTTTGAAATTAACATGACCCAGCCTTCTGTGCCACAGTTTAGATTCTTGAGAAGAGGCTTTGGAAAATAGACAAGGATTGCCTATGAGATCTATTTTCTTGGAAAGATCTAAGGCATACACTCTTCCTGTCCTGTTGGCTCTCAGGAGAGTGTGATCATCCAACACCTTATCAATCAAATGCAGAACTTTGGATGACAGAATCCTACAGTTCTGACTGGTGAAAAGAGTAACATGGCCTTTATCACACATTTGACTGACACTTAAGAGATTGTACTTGAGATTTTCCACATGATTAACATCATCAAACTTTATTTCTCCATTGGAGACAAAGCCGTTGCCAATGATGTAACCTCTAGCATCATTGCCAAAAGAAACAAACCCCTTCTTTCCTTGAGAGTAGTAATAAAGAAGAGAGTTGTTTCCAGTCATGTGCATAGATCCCCCACTGTCTACATACCAGATGCTACTTTGGCATGTTGGAGAACCCTGCAATAATAAACAATCAGTTAGTTTTGGAGACCCAAACCTTTTTGGTTTTGGGTCTTGTCTCATCAACAGATGGTAAACTAACAGTTTATTGAAACAACAGCCTGAGAGGAAGAAGATGGTGAAGAAGAGGAATCCTTTGGCTTGGATTTCCTTTTCTGTGGTTTCAACATAGGAGCATCTAATTGGTTAACTCTTCCCAATAGATGTTGAACCATCATAACCAGCTGTGTCTGATTTTGTGATAAAGCTTTCAGCTCATCAGACACATTACCAGTGGAGTTTGATAAGTTCCTATTTCAACCTTCTTCTTCTGAGCAATCTCAGTTGTCACTGTTTACAACCCCTTCCTTTTTGGATTTCTTTGTGGACTTAAGGGTTACAGGATTTGATGTTGCTGATACAAATGTGGTCTCAAACTCAGTTTTCATTTTTACCATTTTCTCTTTAATTCCTCTTTATGTTTGAGTTTGGAACCTCTTTTGTACCAGCAATCATCTGTAAGATGATGTGAACAAACCACATACTTCACATGGTTTCTTCTTCATCTTATGTTGATCATCAACTAAAGAGGTGAAGCAACTGAAGACTTGCTCTTTAGTGCTTTGGAAGCATTGTTTGCTTTCTTGACTTCCTCTTTAGTAGTCTTCAAACTCTTTCTACTGATAGTTTTCTTCTTTTCAGTACTGGTAGTATTTGGAGTTTGAACTTCAGGTGTTAAATCCTGCTCTCTAGTCCTTTCAGGACTTTCAGAATTAACTCCTGAGTTGATCAACTCATTGATCATGTGAGTGTCAGCAGTGAAACCATCAACATCAGCTGATAGGTTCTGAGAGGGCTTGGTGCTGACTTCTACTTCTGATTGTGCTGTATCAGAAAGTAAATCACATGATGAGTGGATTGGTTATTACTCTCACCATCAGATTCTACCTCTGCTCTGGGAGTAAAATCTGTAGGTGGAGCAGTGTGATTATAACCAATGCCAAACTTCACATTGGAAGCAGATTGCTTACTAAGAAGCATTTCAAAACCTTTTCATGATTGTACCCATCTATCACACTCTACCTGGGTGACTGCAAGGGTTTCTTTGAGATCTTTATACTTCTTTGGAAGTATCTCTTCCCTAGCCTTATCATCAGTATTTGGCATTTAAGTTTGTAAATCTCATCATTCTATCATTAAGCACAGACTCAAATTCAACTTTGCTTTTGGAAATTATTTGTTCTATCTCAATGTTCTTGTTGATTAAAGCTACATTTGCTTCTCTAATAGATGCAAATGCTGCTATACATGTTTCAGAACACAATTTGGCTTTTGCCTCAGAGGATACCTGTGATACCTTGGTGTAGAGGTATAGTGATGAAGTATCAGCAGAATCTAAAGCCATAAGAGCTAGATTTCCAAAGGGACTTTCACCACCATGTTGACCAGCACCTGAAAACAGTGTTCATGACCAGACAAGTCATTGGTAAACTGCTCCAGTCAACAATTCCTGGGGTGAAGAGACTCTGTGTTGTGAGGTGAGTTGTTGATGAGATTGGGAAGGTTGTGGTTAGGCAATGACAGGATCAGTGATCACACGTTTGATGTATTAGGATACAAAGCAGCGGAATACAAACTAGAATTAGACAACTTGTAGCAAGCAATTGATACTTGTAAGCATTAAGATCGCATACGGTTATAGGGAGAGAATATATATATATATTTCTGATTTCTAGGAATGGTTATAGATGTAGAATAATTCTAATCAATCATTCATTCCATTCATTCACTCATTCATCACAGATTACAATAGGTTGTCACTCCTTTATAGAGTGCAACAGTCACTGCTGTTATCACGGAAAGTGATAACTGGCAGATCCAATACAAAAATAACTAATTCTTAACAAACTACTGAAATGTTCACAACTACTGAGAACATATCAGCATGTTAAGTACAAAAATATAAAACTACTGAAACTACAACGACTGAAGAACAAGCTCTTCAGTCGTTTTACAAAAAACTACTGAAACATAAAAATAAAACTACTAATATCACAACTACTGAAGAAGTACTCTTCAGCAGTTGTGACAAACTACTGAGGCTTCAGTACTTGATCTTCAGACTTTGACCTTCAGGTGTTCATCAGCTGATGACTTCAGTAGATATCATCAGCTGATGTCTTCAGTCTTTGTCTTCAGACCTTGTACATCAGTTGTTGATCTTCAGCACTTGTAAACTCTTCAGCTGTTGTACTTCAGTACTTTGGTCTTTCAGCTTCAGCACTTGTGTTCTTCAGCTGTTGTACTTCAGCACTTTGGTTCTTCAGCTGTTAAGGTCTTCAGCACTTGATCTTCAGCTGTTGACGTCTTCAGCACTTGTCAAACTACTGATGAGGCTTTCAGCAGTTGTTGTGATACCATGTGGGACTTAGAGGTTTTCTGATCTTGGCTCATTGGTTCTTTGGTCCAACAAACTCCCCCTGAACCAATGCAGCCAAAACCTCTAACTTATTATTCTCCCACTTATTGATGGCAAAATGTTGGTTTTTCCTTCTTGATCAGTAGAGAAGATGACCCATGTAAGCTCCGGCCTGGGAAGAAATCTCAATATTTGTTTGGCAGAGTATGAATGGGAACTCTGTTTTGGGGAACTGGACACAGAGTTGTTATCCCATTCATGAGATTTACTTCCCCATAAGGAGTCTGTATGACTCACGAACATAGGCCTCAAGGAGAACAACTTGTTCCTCTTGAGAGAGTTCTTCTGCTCCTCCTTTGAAGAAGAACTCTGGACCATAGTACTCTGATAAGTACTTCATGGTCCTGCCATTTTTCAGCTCCACCGTAGTTACCTCCCTATATACAAATTCATCAGGATGGTTGCCTTCAAGGAGTAACTGGAGCTCATTCTTCTGGATGTCTTCAAGCTTTTTATATAACAACCCCTTCTTAATCATTGTTTTCTAGAAGGCTTGAGGGGTCTTCTTTGCTTGGTGAGCTTTCTTGAATCATCAATGATTTCCCAAGGTGAGACTACAACGGCCAACATGATGGTAGATTCTATTGTTTTTCGTACCTGCCGTTGTATCTGTGTGGGATAGTTCTTTTATGGATTCTAGAACTCACCCTGGGGTCTGGCCATACTCTCACTCTCTCCTTCTGATACTGAAAGGTGTGCCTGAGAGTGTACAGCCTTTGAGCATGCCCTTACATGGCTTGAATAGATGATGACTGAGGAAATTCCTTGTCAACCATCTTCAATAGTTGCTCATCGTGCTGTTTCTGCTGTTCTTCTTCTTCTATCTTGACTCTGACCATTTCCCTTTGAGAGTCAGGTGTGATCATGGGTTGACTTCGGGTTTTGGTAGCTTCAGAACAGCAGAGAGTGGCAGACTATCATCTTCATCCTCTTCTTCTCTTCTTCTTCCATCCTCAGCACCCTTCTCCTCCTTCTGGGTACATCACTGGATGATGGTTGGGTTGGTGAAGGAATTGTTTTGAAGAATGAGGATGTTTGGATTTTGGCTTAGAGGTTGGTGGGAGATTTGAGGGATAAGATCTGTTTGAGTGGGTGGAAGGGAAGGTTGATCTAGCATCCTTGTAGTTAGTTTCGCCTTTGTGAGTTTAGCCATCTCTAACCTTTTACCAGCCCCAGCCTCATCAAGGGCTTCCACAATAATGCCTTTGTTGAATTGCTCAGACAGACAGATTCTGGTGGCTATAGCCAGAATGCTGTCCCTGGTCCATGCGCGGATCTCCATTAATGATCTTCCCAAGTATTTTGCAATAAAGCGGATCATTATTTCCAACCTCTCTTTCTCAAGAGCATCATACCCTGCCCATCGGGTTTGTATCTCTTGTACTTCTAACCTTCTGATCTCACTATCCAGTGTGGCTGTGTCAAACCCCTGCCTGAAGAGTTGTTCAATTATTTTATCCATGGATCGGCTGTGTGTGGTGTCAGCTTCTTTGACCAGCTCCTCTAAGGATTTGTCTTCAGCAGTGTGATCATCAGCACTTCTCTTTCGCTTGTAAGTGAGCAGAGGTTGCTTTTCTTTTTCCTCCTCTTGGGCTTGCATCACTTCCTTCTTCTCCTCTGTTCTTTTCCTCTTCTTTTCTTTCACTGCAGTACTCTCCCCCTTTGGTTGCATTGGAGGAAGGGGTTTGTACCGCAGAAAGAGTCTTTTGGACAGCAGCATCAACCAAGGGCTGTAATGTTAAGGAAAGCCTCTCATCAAGGGCTTGATCACTATATCAGTGATTATGGGTGTGATGAGAGGGAGGGAATTTTGGATGACAACACCTATTTGCTCAGGAGGGTTCTGTTCCTGAGAAGTAGGGCCTGAAGCAGAGGCAGGTGGTTGATTTTGGGGTGGCTCGGTGTTGGGAAACCTTCAAGGGAAGGTGCCATCTGTGGGTGGATAGAGGCAGATGGTCTTTCTCCTTGTGAGAGTTGGTCAAGTAGGTTTTGCAGCCTACTGACTTTCTCTTCAAGGATTGTGTTCGGCAAGAACATCATAGAAGAAGCCCAGGTCATTATCAGCCGAAGCTGAAGCAGGACCTCCTGCTTAGAGCAGGATTTACATGCACTGGGTGTAGACCAGTTGGTGCATGTGCCCCTTGTGCTTGGTACTGGGGACTTCCAGCCTCAGGACAATGTCCATCATCAGCTGTTGCCTCTAGGGAGGTCTTAGCAATGTTACCAGCCTCACTCTGGTCATGTGCTGAGTCAGAGGAGGTGGCAGCCTCACTTGATATTCTAAGCTCCTTGTCTACACTAGGAGATAGAATTGGGAAACCCCTGTGCTGTGGGTTCTCAGGTGCACTGTGTTCCTCCCCCTCAATTGTAGAGGTATTCCCAGTAGTAAGTGGTTTCTGGGGAGGGGGTGAGGAGTGCAATTGAGTCAGCACTTGTGCAACTATTAAAGTTGGGCTGTGAGGGGCGGTTGTTTGGGGTGAGGGGTTAGAAGCATGTGCACCTGGGGAGGATGGTGCTCTTCAATGGCAATCTCCTCAAGTGAGGAAGATCCCAGATAAGTAGGTGCCCCTTGGGGAGGTGCTGCAGGCTCCTGTTGAGAGGAAGCCTGAGCGGCTGTGGCTGGATGAGTCATTGTATCCACTAGGGGGTTTGGACTAGTGGATATATCCTGCGTTTGTGTTGCAGGGGCATCCTCAGGGGACTCAATTCCCTGAGTAGCCATTTTGGGTTTCTTTTTGGTGGGTTTGGTAGGGACTTTGGATTTGGAGGTGGTGGCTGTGGGTTCCAGTTGCGTGGTTTTCGCAGCTTGGCAGCCATTTTTAGTGTCCGGTCAGAGTTGTGCCGGGAGTATACTTCCGGCAGAACAGCCGTAGCAGGGACTCCCAAGCCAACAAGTCCCTCAGCATTAAGCTGGTCTGTAATAATGGCCATTATGAACCGTGGATAGAGTATCCAACGGTTTCCAGAAGAAAGTTTGATAATGTCTCATACCAGGCTCTGGGAGCTTGTTTTAAACCCATAAAGAGCTTTATCAAGCTTATACACCCAATTAGGATGTTTATTGTCCTCAAGCCTGAGGTTGACATACAAAACCTCTTCTTTACTTTTCCATACAAAATGCACTTTGACATCCATTTGAAAGACTTTAAGGTTTTGATAACAGCATAAGCTAAAAACAATCGAATTGCTTCCAGTCTGGCTACAGGGGCAAAGTTTCATCATAATCAATACCTCTTCTTGTGCAAACCCTGAACAACCAGTCTGGCCTTGTTCTTAACAATAGCCCATTTTCATCAGTTTTGTTCCTAACACCCATTTAGTGCCTATTGCACACTTACCTGGAGGTAGCGAACCAGTTCCCACACTTGCTGTTTCTTGAACTGAAGAAGCTCAAGCTGCATGGCATCAACCCATCCATTGTCCTTTAAAGCATGTGATAATTCTTTGGCTCTTGCTGACTGATGAAGAGAGCATAGAGCAGAAATTTGACAATGACTTCTTGTTGATACTCCAGTAGTGATATCACCAATATTTGAGACATAGGGTGATTCCTCAGATCTTGATACACAATGAGATCTGTGCAAGTGTTTGTAGCCGGTTCAGCAGCAACAGATGGTGATGGTGTATCATTTCCTTGAAACCAATCAGTGGATGGTAATTCAAGGAAGTTGAATTCGAAGAAATCTCATCAGCATTTGTTTGTGGATGTGCTACTACTGGCGCTACAGGACATCATCTAGCTGAGTCAGCAGCTGATCACTAAACCTGAAGAGGTGAGTACTGCAATCATCATCATCATCAGCAGTACCACCAGGTGGTGAACTGTTGACAGGGGAGCAACAGCAGAGTTTGATAAGGAACATATTGCAGTATGTCCAAATCAAATACTCCACGGACTTGTGGAATCTTGTCCTTTGGAGATTCATTAAACTTAACATGTAGAGTTTCTTCAACCATCTTTGTTCTGCAGTTGAAGACTCTGTATGCCTTGCGAGTAGATGAATAACCCACAAGTATCCTGCATCCACCTTAGGATCAAATTTGTGGAGTTGATCCTTTGTGTTGAGAATACCGGGACAACCCAAATGCTTTGAAAAATGAAATCAGAGGAGCCAAATGATGAGAACTTCATATGGAGTCTTCATCAACCTCTGATTTACTAAAACTCTATTTTGCACATAACAAGCTGTGTTGACAGCTTCGGCCCAAAAGGTCAATGGCAACCTGAGTCAGCCAGCATGGACCTTGCAGCTTCAATGAGGGTCCTGTTTCTTTCTCTCCACTACTTCCTTTTGTTCTGGAGTCCTTGGAATGCTGAACTGCCTTTTGATTCCCTTTGAAAGATAGAAGTCATCAAGTGTATGATTCTGAACTCAGTTCCATTATCACTCCTAATACACTTGACTGGAAGGGAATACTGCTTCTCAATGTACAGCACAAAGTGG
This sequence comes from Flaveria trinervia, assembly GCA_025506515.1. NCBI lineage: Eukaryota > Viridiplantae > Streptophyta > Magnoliopsida > Asterales > Asteraceae > Flaveria > Flaveria trinervia. Next base: position 66,906,270 of record CM046446.1, read on the forward strand.
ATAATCTTCTGAGTAGCCTCATCCTTTGAATGTAGAAAGAAGTCCATACAATCTGGAGTAATCATCCACAATTACCAGACAGTATTTCTTCTTTGCCATGCTCATTACTCTCACAGGACCAAATAGATCCATATGCAGTAATTGCAAGCAGGCAGTGGACTTGGACACTTCAATAGGAGGGAATGAGACTTTGTGTTGTTTCCTTTTTAAAAAAGCAGTGCAGTTTTCATCACAGTGGAACTCCTTTATTGGTAAGCCTCTAACTAACTATTGTGGCTAAGCTGATTCATGTTTTTGAGATTAACATGACCAAGCCTCCTGTGCCACAGTTAGATTCTTGAGAAGAGGCTTTGGAAAATAGGCAAGGATTGCCTTTGAGATCTATCTTCTTAGAGAGATCTAAGGCATACACTCTTCCTGTCCTGTTGGCTTTCAGGAGAGTGTGATCATCCAACACCTTTTCAATCAAGTGCAAAACTTTGGATGACAGAATCCTATAGTTTGACTTGTGAAAAGGGCAACATGGCCTTTATCACACATTTGACTGACACTCAAGAGGTTGTACTTGAGATTTTCCACATGATTAACATCATCAATTTGATTTCTCATTATGGAGACAAAGCCCTTACCGATGTAACCCCTAGCATCATTGCCAAAAGAGACAATCCCTTCTTTCCTTGAGAGTAGTCATGAAGAAGAGAGATGTTCCCAGTCATGTGCATAGATCCCCCACTGTCTACATACCAGATGCTACTTTGGCATGTTGAAGAACCCTGCAATAATAAACAATCAGTTAGTTTTAAGACCCAAACCTTTTTTGTTTTGGCCTGGTCTCATCAATAGATGGTAACTAACATTTTTATTTGTAACAACGCCTGAGAAAAAAATATGGTGTAGAAGAGGAGTCCTTTGGCTTAGACCTCCTTTTCTGTGGTTTTCAACATAGGAGAATCTAGTTGGTTAACTCTACCCAACAGATGTTGTTACCATCATCACCAGCTGTGTCTGATTTTGTGATAAAGCTTTCAGCTCATCAACACATTGTTATTGGAGTTAGATAAGGTCCTATGTTGCACCTTCTTCTTTTGAGCACCCTCAGCTGTCACCCTGTTTACTCTTCCTTTTTTGTATTTCTTTAAGGACTTAAGGGTTACAGGATTTGATGTTGCTGATACAAATGTGGTCTCAACTCAGTTTTCATTTTTACCATTTTTCTCATTAATTTCTTCCTTTTGTTTGAGTTTGGAACCTCTTTTGTACCAACAATCATCTGTAAGATGATTGAACAACCACATACTTCACATGGTTTCTTCTTCTTCATCTTAGTTGATCATCACTAAAGATGGTGAAGCAACAAAGACTTGTTCTTCAATGCTTTGGAAGCATTGGTTTGCTTTCTTGACAACCTCTTTAGTAGTCTTCAAACTCTTTCTACTGCCATTTTCTTCTCTTCAGTACTGACAGCAGTTGAAGTTTGAACTTCAGGTGTTAAATCCTGCTCTCCAGTCCTTTCAGGACCTTCAGGATTAACTCCTGAGTTGATCAACCTATTGATCATGTGAATGTCAGCATTTGGACCATCAACATCAGCTGATAGGTTTCAAAGAGGGCTTGATGCTGACTAGCTACTACTTCTGATTGTGTTGTATCAGAAGGTAGATCCATGATGTGATGGATTGGTTATCACTCTCACCATCAGATTCTACCTCTGCTCTTGGGGTAAAATCTGTAGGTGGAGCAGTGTGATTGTAGCCAATTCCAAACTTCACATTTGAAGCAGATGATTGACTTTAAGAAGCTTTCAAACCTTTGCATGATTGTACCCATCATCACACTCGACCTGGGTAACTGCAAGGTTTCTTTGAGATCTTTGTACTTCTCTAGAAGTACATCTTCTCTAGCCTTATCATCAATTATTTGGCAATTCAGTTTATAAACCTCATCATTTTTATCTTTGAGCACAAACTCAAACTCAGCTTTGTTTTTTGGAAATTATTTGTTCTAGCTCAATGTTCTTATTAATTAAAGCTACATTTGCTTCTCTATGGAAGCAAATGCTGCTATGCATGGTTCAGAACATAATTTTGGCTTTTGCCTCAGAGGATACCTGTGATACCTGAGGTTAGAGCATTGGAAAATGAAGTATCAGCAGACTCCAAAGCCTAAGAGCTAGATTCCCCGAAGGGACTGTCACCACCATGTTGACCAGCACCTGAGAACAGTTGATCATGACCAGACAAGTCATCTGGTAAACTGCTCCAGTCAACAACTCCTGGGTGAAGAAGCTTTTTTTGAGATTGAGGTTGTTGATGAGATAGGAAGGCTGAGGTTCTGGTAATGCATGAGGTTGTGGTGTCATAGGAACTTGAACTTGATTTGACTGTGGCATGTTATAACAAGGGTACTGATATGGCATTTGACCCTGAGGAACAAAATATGCCGGAGATTGTTGTTGAGGATGATGACTAGAGGTGACAGGATGTTGCCCTCTGTGTTGTTTTACTATTGCCAGGAAAAGTCCAAAGGGTGCAGTAGAGTTTAGATCCAGTTGATCTACACTCTCTTGCAAAGTGTCCAAGCCGTTGGCATTTGTGACACCTCAACTTGCTCTTGTCAAAACCAACTTTGGTTTTGCCAGAGAGTCCTGGGAATTTTCTTCCAGTTCTTTTGTAGAACTTCTGAGATCTGATATTTATCAAGGCCATTTGGCTCAAAATCCATCTCTTCTAAGTCATCATCAGCAATCCCCTTGAGATCATCCATAATGAAACATAGATTGTCATTATTACACCCAGTAAACTGACCATCAACACTTACAAATGCAGAATCAGAAGTGCTTGAAGAGAAATTAATATGCTCATCATACTGGCATTCAGATGAAGCATATTCTGACTCATGACCCACCAAGGCAGTGTTGCCTTGTATAAAGTCTTCAGTGAGCTTCCAGATGAAGACAGCTTTCTCTTCTGTTCTATCTCTCTCTCAAAAGTGAGCAATTTCCCATGGAGTTGGGTGAGAGATAGTTTGTCCAAACTTGCACTGGAGCGTAGGACAATAGTATATGTTCCCATCTCTCAGGCATGATCTTAGAAATCTGTTATTCATCTGAATATTGGTTGTATTCAAGTTTGACCATTTTTAGTTCATCAGAGATCAAACAAGAAACCCGCTCATATTGTTGAGTCAGTGTCTCACACCCCTTTCTATGAGAGAATGTCTCATATTGTGGGCAAGAATTTCTCTATTATTTGCCAAGACCTCATCTGTCCTCCCCAATTGTTCTTTCAAAGCAATCCAGAGGTCATTGGGCAGTTTCATGATGCATTAGCCCAGAATAGATTTCATTGGGCAATGCCATGGCCAGAATTCCATGGGCTTTTGCATCAATCTCAAGCAACTTCTTATCCTCATCTGAGTATTGCTCCCCTCCTCTTCGTACCATTTGATTGGTTTCCGGGTTATTCACCATAGGCTTTGTGTGGACCATGTACCACTGATGTCCAACACCCTGCGCTGTTAACAGAGGTGATGGAGCATACGTCTTTGCCATATGTTATACTCATTCCTAACCAGCATAGGGCTTGGTTGAGGAACCAGTATTGTGAGGATCATTGGAAGGAGTGGTCATTTTCAGTTCACAAACAGTTTAGTTCAAGTTTTAAAAGTTTTAGACAAACCACAACAAACTCATGAGAACCAAGAAAAGATCTCAGGATGAATGAGCAGAAACAGAAAATTCAATCTCTTATACCGTTTCTTGCAAAACAAAAGCTAATTCATCAACTTAGATCTTGAATAGCATTTTCATGATCAATTGTTAGATCGATCAATGATTACCGGCTCTGATACCATTTGACAGGATCAGTGATCACACGTTTGATGTATTAGGATACAAAGCAGTGGAATACAAACTAGAATTAGACAACTGTAGCAAGCAATTGATACTTGTAAGCATTAAGATCGCATACGTTTATAGGGAGAGAATATATATATATATTTCTGATTTCTAGGAATGGTTATAGATGTGAATAATTCTAATCAATCATTCATTCCATTCATTCACTCATTCATCACAGATTACAATAGGTTGTCACTCCTTATATAGAGTGCAACAGTCACTGCTGTTATCACGGAAAGTGACAACTGGCAGATCCAATACAAAAATAACTAAATTCTTAACAAACTACTGAAATGTTCACAACTACTGAGAAATATCAGCATGTTAAGTACAAAATATAAAACTACTGAACTACAACGACTGAAGAACAAGCTCTTCAGTCGTTTTACAAAACTACTGAAACATAAAAATAAACTACTAATATCACAACTACTGAAGAAGTACTCTTCAGCATTTGTGACAAACTACTGAGGCTTCAGTACTTGATCTTCAGACTTTGACCTTCAGGTGTTTCATCAGCTGATGACTTCATTAGATATCATCAGCTGATGTCTTCAGTCTTTGTCTTCAGACCTTTGTACATCAGTTGTTGATCTTCAGCACTTGTAAACTCTTCAGCTGTTGTACTTCAGTACTTTGGTCTTTCAGCTTCAGCACTTGTGTTTCTTCAGCTGTTGTACTTCAGCACTTTGGTTCTTCAGCTGTTAAGGTCTTCAGCACTTGATCTTCAGCTGTTGACGTCTTCAGCACTTGTCAAACTACTGATGAGGCTTTCAGCAGTTGTTGTGATACCATGTTGGACTTAGAGGTTTTTCTGATCTTGGCTCATTGGTTCTTTTGGTCCACAGGCAATGCTTGTGGTTGTTGTGCAATTGGAGCTTGAACAGGATTTGGTTGAGGCATATAATAGCAGGGATAGGATATGACATTTGACCGTGGGGAACAAAGTATGCAGGAGACCTAGGATGTTAATGATGACCAAACCAGCAGTATGTTGCCCTCTGTTTTGTGGACTAGTACTAGGAAAGTCACAAGGGTGCAGAAGAGTTAGATCCAGTTGATCACACTCTCTTGCAAAGTGTCCAACCTTTAGCATTTGTGACACCTCAACTTACTCTTGTCAAAACCAACTTTGGTTTTGCCAGAGAGTCCAGGAAATTTCTGCCAGTTCTCTTATAGAACTATGAGATCTGATATTAATCAATGCCATTTGGCTCAGAATATCCATCTCTCTAGATCACCATCAGCTATTCCTTTCAAATCATCCATGATGAAGCATAGATTGTCACTATTACTGCCAGAATGACTCTCAATACCAACAAATGCATGATCAGAACTATTTGAAGAGAAATCATATGCTCATCATAATTGCTTTCAGATGCAGCATATTCTGACTCATGACCAACCAAGGCAGTATTCCCTGGTACAAAGTCATCAGTGAGCTTTCTGATGAGGACATTTCCTCTTCTGCTCTATCTCTCTTTCGAATGTAAGCAGTTTCCCATGAAGTTGGGTGAGAGATAGGCTATCCAGATTTGCACTGGAGCGTAGGACAATAGTGTATGTGTCCCATCTCTCAGGCAGTGATCTGAGGAACCTGTTATTCTCATCTGCTATTGGTGTGTTCCTGTTTCACCATTTCAGCTCAAAGATCAAGCAGAAAAATGCTCAAACTGTTGAGTCAGTGTCTCACCCTTTCTATGAGAGAATGTCTCATATTGTTGGAAAGGATTTCTCTGTTGTTTGCTAAGACCTCATCTGTGCCACCGAATTGTTCCTTCAGGGCATTCCGAGATCATGAGCAGTTTCATTATGCATAAGCCCTGAATAGATTTCATTAGGCAGTGCCATGGCTAGAATTCCATGGGCTTTAGCATCAATCTCAACAGTTTCCGATCTTCATCAGAGTATTGTTCCTTCTCTTCGGACCATTTGATTGGTTTCCGGATTGTTCACCATAGGCTTATGTGGTCCATGTACCACAGATGTCCAACAACCTTAACTGTTAACAGACAGGTGATGAAGCATTCTTCGTTGCCATATGTTATACTCGGTCCTAACTAGCATCGGGGGCTTGGTTGAGGACCGGTATTGTGAAGGATCATTAGAAGGAGTAGTCATCTCATATTCAATCAATTCAATTAAGCTATAACAGATTTAACAAAACACAACAACCAATTGAACCAGAGAGATCTCAAAATAAATGAACGAAAGCGATAGAAATTAATAATCTATAACCCAGTTCTTGCGAATAGCTAATTCAATCAACATAATTCAATACATTTTCAATGATCAATTGTTAGATCGATCATGATTAACCTGCTCTGATACCACTTGTTAGGATCATTGATCTACGTTTGATTGATTAGGATAAGCACGGAATTCTAACAATGAATTAGCCAATTCACAAGAACGAAAAGATTCAATGAAGAACAAAAACGGTATAGATAGAGAAATTCTGCAAATATATTTCATTCAATATTCGCTTTCGTGGACGGAATGTCCACACTTACAATAGGTCGACACCTCTTATATAAGAGATGTGACGTCTGCTGATGTCCTTGATAGTGACATCTAACAGAATTATTCCAACTGAAACATACTACTGAAAGGTCAAAACAGCTGACATCTCTTCAAAAATACTAAGTGTTATCAGTTACTACAACTACTGAAAACATAAAACTACTGATACTATAACGACTGAATAACAAGCCTTAGTCGTTTTTTACAAAACTACTGAATAAAACATAAAACTACTGATATCACAACTACTGAAGAAGTACTCTTCAGCTGTTGTGACAACCTACTGAAACTTCAGTACTTGGTCCTCAGACTGAATTCAACGTTTCATCGCTACTGACTCAGTAGATATCATCGCTGATCTTCAGTCTTGGTCTCAGACTTTGTACCACCAGTTGTTGATCTTCAGCACTTTTATACTCTTCAGCTGTTACTTCAGTACTTTTGGTCTTCAAGCTCTGCACTTGTGTCTTCACTGTTCGCTTTCAGCACTTGTGTCTTCACTGTTTAAGTCTCAGCACTTGATCTTCAGCTGTTGGAGTTTTCAGCACTTGTGAACTACGGAATGAAGCCTTCAGCATTTGTTGTGATATCCATGTGGACTTAGAGTTTTCCTGATCTTGGCTCATTGGTCTCTTTTGGTCTCAACATAGTTTTGATCATTAGATTGGATTTGCAGCGGAATGAGCCCACGAATTAACAATTTAAACAAGAACACACGAAATTTATCAATGAAACAGTGTTTGTTTAGAGAGAGAATTTCTGCCAAAAGGAATATATTCATTCAATACACGCTTCGGCTGGCTTTCGCACATCGTTACAATTAGGTCATCTTTCCTTTTATAAGGGAAGCTGACGTCAGCTGATGTCACTTGACAGTGACATCTAATGTTATTTAACTACTGAAAGTTAACACAACTACTGAAGATGTCAAACAGCTGACATCTTCTTACAAAATACCAAGTGTTAACTATCACTACAACTACTAAAAAACTACTGAAACACAACACTGAAGAACATGCTCTTCAGTCGTTTACAAGTACTGAAATAGAAAAAACTACTGAAAGGAAACCATCACAACAACTGAAGAATGCTTCTTCAGCTGTTGTGACAAACTCTGAAGGCTTCAGTACTTGGACTTCTTGAACTTCAGTTGTTGTCATCAGCTGAATCTTCAGTTGTTGATCTTCAGACTTTGGTCTTCAGCTGTTGAAGTCTTCAGTACTTTAGTCTTCAGCTGTTGATCTTCAGACTTTGGTCTTCAGCGTTGAGTCTTCAGTACTTTAGTCTTCAGCTGTTGATCTTCAGACTTTGTCAAACAGTGATCAAGTCTTCAGCAGTTTTGTGATGTCTTGTGGGACTTAAAGGTTTTCTGATCTGGCTCATTGGTTCTTTTGGTCCAACAAACTCCCCCTGAACCAATGCAGCCAAACCTTTAAGCTTATTGAAGATGTCCCACTTATTATGGCAGAAAGATTGGTCTTTTTGTCTTCTAGATCAGCTCAGAAGTGACCCTTGTAAGCACAGGCCTGGAAGAAGTCTCAATGATCTGTTTGGCAAAGGATGGATGGGAACTCTGTCTTGGGGAACTGGACACAGAGCTGTTACCCCATCCATGAGATCTACTTCCCAACTATGAGTCTGTAAGACTCCCTTGTATAGGCCTCAAGGAAGGTTACTTGTTCCTCCATGGTAAGCTCTTCTGCTTCTCCTTCAAAGAGTGACTCTGGCCCATAATACTCAGAGAGGTATTTGACCTGCTTCCCATTTTTAGCTCCACAGTTGTTATGACTCTATATGCGAATTCATCTGGGTGAAACCCTCTAAGAACAACTGGAGCTCATTCTTTCTAACTTCCTCAGCCTCCTATACACTAACCCCTTTTCACCACTTTATTCTCCAGCATCTTTGTGGGGTCAGTTTAGCTTTATAGGCTTTCTTGAAGTCATCTAGGATCTCCCAAGGTGATACTACAAAGGCCAGTGAGATCACTTCATCTACAATCTTCTTTACTTGGCCAATGTATCTCTGTGGAATATTTTTCTTTTGAATCCTATGAGACACCCTGGGATCAGGCCAAATCCTCACTCTCTCTTTTGATATTGAAAGGTATGTCTGAGAGTGTATAATCTCTGAGCATGTTTCTTCATATTGATGATTGAAGATGTGGCAGTATGCTTTGTCGACTCTTCTCAACATTCCTCATCATGTTGTTTGTGAAGCTCTTCTTCTTCTAACTTCACTTTCACAATTTGCCTTTGAGATTCAGGAGTAATTGTTGGAGGGTGACTTATGGCCTTAGGCAACTGTATAACAGCTGAGATTGGCAGCCTGTCTTCATCTTCATCATTATCTTCTTCTTCCTCTTCTAGCCTCAGTACCCTTCTCTTCCTCTTCTGGGGTACATCATCGGCTATTGGTTTTGTGGGTAAGGGAATTGGTTTAGTGGGTTGTGGTTGTGTGGTTTTGGTGTGGGAATTTTGACAGGCTGTTCTAGCATTTTGGATGTAAGTGAGGCTTTAGATTGTTTGACCAGTTCAGTCCTGCTCCCAGCACCAGCTTCATTCAAGGCTTCAATGACCAGCCCTTTGGTATATACTTCAGACGAACAGATCTTGGTGGTTATTGCCAAGATGCTGTCCCTGGACCATGACTTGATTTCAATCAATGATCTTCCAAGATACTTAGCTATGAACCTGATCATGATTTCCACCTTTCCCTTTCCAACACACTGTAACTTGCCCATCTTGCTTGGATTTCTTCAATCTCCAATCTTCTAATTTCTGAGTCAAGTTTTTCAGTGTCATGACCTTGCCTAAACAGCTGATCAATGATGTTATCCATTGATCGGCTGTGTTCATCAGCCTCCTTCACCATTCTCCAACTCCTTCTCCTTCTTTCCACTCTTCCTTTTCTTGTATGTGACATGAAAGTCTTTAGTACTTTCAGTCACTTTCTCCATTTCAGCTTCCTTCTCCTCTCCTTCTCAGTCTCTACACCCAACTCCTTCTCATTTTCCACCTCTATCTCTTTTTCTTTCTCTTTCCCATCTTCAATCCTCTTTCGTTTTGCTTTCACTGACTGAATCTCCCCCTTTTTGGTTGCATTGGTTGCAAGGGTTTGATTGTCAGAAAGCCTTTTGCTCACAACTTCCTCCATCAAGGTTGGATAACCGAGGGAAGCCTCTCATCAAGGGTTTTAATCACTATATCAGTGATAATTGGTGTGATGAGAGGTAAGGAATTTTGAAGGATAGCAGCTATTTGCTCAGGGGGGTTCTGTCCCTGAGAGATAGTGCCAGAAGTAGAGGCAGGTGGCTGAGTGTTTGGAGTGGCTCTGTGTATAAGAGACCTTCAGAGGAAGGTGCCATCTGTTGGTGATTGGGGCAGATGGACTTAGATCCTGAGACATTTTGGCAATCAGCTCGTTGAGTCTGCTTACCTCATTCTCTAGGATGGTATTTTGGCTAAAACATCATAGAAGAAGCCCAGGTCATCATCAGTGTTTGCTGAATCACCTGACCTCCTGATAGAATCAGGATGTACATGCTCTGAGTGTAGATCAGTATCAGCATGTGCCCCTTGTTCTTGGTACTGGGGACTTCCTGCCTCAGGACTATGTCCTTCATTGGCAGTTGCCTCTGGTGAGGTCTTATGGATGTTACCAACTGCATCCTGATCATATGCTGAAGCAGGAGAAGTGGCAGCCTCACCAGATGTTCTAATCTCCGTTTCTACACTTGGAGATGGAACAGTGTAACCCCTGTGCTGTGGGTTAGCAGAAGCATTTGGATCCTCCCCCTCAAATGTTGAGGCTATCCCAGTTTTGATTGGTATCTGGGGAGGGGGTGAGGAATGCAACTGAGTCAGCACTTTTGCAACTATTATGGTAGGACTTTGGGGGGCGTTGCAGTGGGAGATGGTGTGAAAGCAGTATGCACCCGGGAGAGTGGTGCGTTTCAATGGCAACCTCCTCAAATGAGGAAGGTTCCAGATGTATAGGTGCCCCAATGTGGTTGCTGCAGGCTCCTGTTGAGAGGAAGCCTGAGCGGTTGAGGTTGGGTGAGTACTGTATCTACTGGGGGTTATGGCCAGTAGATATTCCTGCGTTTGTGTGGTGAGGGCATCCTCAGGGGACTCATCTCCCTGAGCAGCCTTTTGGGTTTCTTGTGTTTGGGTTTGGTGGGGACTTTGGATTTGGAGGTGGTGGCTGTGGTTTCCAGCTGCGTGGGTTTTCGCAGCTTGGCAGCCTGTTTGAGTGACTGGTCTGAGTTGTGCCTGGAGTATACCTCAGGCAATACAGCCATGGCAGGGACTCCAAGGCCAACAAGTCCCTCAGCTTTCAGCTGGTTCTCTATAATGGCCATTATGAACCGTGGATATAATATCCATCGGTTAGCAATAGGTTTTGAGGCCATATCCTTAAGTTCAAGAAATAATATTTCAGAAAAATTTAAGTTTTGTTGCTCAGGATAGAGAAGAATACCTGCTGCCACCTGGTTGACATTTGATCCCAAGAAAAGTCTTAGGGCTAGGCAGACATTCACCATATGAAAAATAAGGCGTTCCGCGTCATGGAAATGCTTCTTTAGGATGGTAGAAGCGCTGAGGTTACCCTGGTATCCATGTGGGCAAAGGATAGATCAGTGGTGCCCTTTGAATATCCAGCGGGGAAGGTGGCATCATCCAGTTGTAGGGTTTGGCGAAGGATTGCCGGAGTGATGACCACCTTACGGGAGTTGACGAACGACTGGAGAGACTCGGTGTCATTCTCCCCAGTGGTAAGGGTGACGTTCGTCCAAACTGATTTAGGGATTCGGCATAAATGGTAGGATTGATAAGGAAGGCCGTTTTGTATGGAGAATGGACCATTAGATCAATGGCAGTATCAAACTTCGTCCAGAAGGTGATTTGGTAAGGTAGGCAACACAGTTGTGTCTTGGTTTAAGCTGCATGGTCGCCATTAATGTGAGAGAAGGTTCGGAGTTTTTGAACGTTAGGTTTGAGATAATGAAGCTCTGTAGGATTAGGTATTTATAGGGTATGGTTATAAAACAACTGAAGGGTTTGGTGTTAATCATCAGTTTTTAAACGACTGATGACGTGGTATTAACCTTCAGAGTTGAAACAACTGAAGTCTTGGTTTTAGGCATCAGCAGTTATAAAACTACTAAAACCATGGTTTTGACTTCAGATGTTGGAAACCTGAGGACTGGTGTTAGTCATCAGTAGTTGTGAAACTACTGAAGACATGGTTTTGTCATCAGTTGTTGTAACACTGAAGACTTGGTGTTAGTCATCAGTAGTTGTGAAACTACTGAAGACATGGTTTTGTCATCAGTTGTTGTAAACGACTGAAGACTTGGTGTTAGTCATCAGTAGTTGTGAAACTACTGAAGACATTGGTTTTGCTTCAGTTGTTTAAGATGAAACAGCAGTTGAAAAACTACTGAAGAAAATTCCCATCAGTAGTTTTCGTCAATTCTTAGCTTTTCAGCTGTTTCATACTGTCCTCAACACTTACTCATCAGTCTTTTTGGCTGTTTTCAGTTTTTCATAGGACATCAGTACTTATCTGTTTTTACTAACATCAGTAGTTATAACTACATCAGTAGTTTGTAACAGAATCAGTACTTATTTGTGACATGTTTACTAATGATCATCAGTACTTGTTTACTGAGATCATCAGTAGTTGTCACTTATTCTAGCTGCAGCATACCAAGCCTTAACACTAGGTTTTGGAAAGTTGAACTATCCAAAGGCTTAGTAAAATGTCTGCAAGCTCATCAGCACTAGGCACAAACTTTGGATCAATCAGACCTTTTTCAAAACAGTCCCTAATAAAATGGTGTCTGATCTCTATATGTTTGGTCCTAGAATGCTGGACAGGATTCTTGACAATGCAAAGCTGAAGCACTGTCCATTAATAATGGAGTCTTAGTCTCTGTAATGCCATAATCCAAAGTTGGTTCTGAAGCCAGAGTACCTGAGATGTACAACTTGCAGCAGCAATGTACTCTGCTTCAGCAGTGGATGTAGCAACAGATGTTTGTTTCTTACTCTGCCAAGAAATCAATTGCCTAATTGACATCCACCAGAAGTTGACTTTCTGGTTAACTTACACCCTGCATAGTCACTATCAGAAAAAGCAACTAATTTGCAAGAGTGTCCAGTGGAATACCATAAACCTAGAGATTGTGTACCTTGCAGATATCTAAAGATCCTCTTGACTGCAATCAAATGAGACTCTTTAGGAGCAGCCTGAAATCTAGCACAAACACAAGTTGCAAACATGATATCTGGTCTAGAAGCTGTTAAGTACATCAAGGACCCAATCATACATCTGTAAAGTGTTTCATCAACAGCTTTACCTTTCTGATCTGCATCCAGTTGAGTGGTGTGGCACATGGGAGTAGAACAGGGCTTACAGTTTTGTAAATCAAACTTATTCAAAAGATCTTTTGTATATTAGACTGATGAATGAAAGTCCCATCAGCCTTTTGTTTGATTTGCAATCCTAGAAAGAACTGTAATTCTCCCATTGCACTCATTTCAAACTTCTTTTGCATTAATTGGTAAAATCATCACACAACTGGGATCAGAGGATGCAAAAATAATATCATCAACATAAATTTGAACAAGTAGCTTATGCTGATCCACCTTCTTAATGAACAAAGTTTTATCTATGGAGCCTCTAGTGAAATTATTTTGAAGAAGAAAATTTGATAATGTCTCATACCAGGCTCTAGGAGCTTGTTTCAACCCATAAGAGCCTTATCAAGCTTGTATACCCAATCTGGATGTTTATTATCCTCAAAACCTGGTGGTTGACACACATAAACCTCTTCTTTTATTTTACCATATAAAATGCACTTTTAACATCCATTTGAAAAACTTTAAGATTGTGGAATACAGCATAGGCTAAGAACAATCTAATTGCCTCCAATCTGGCTACAGGAGCAAAGGTTTCATCATAATCAATACCTTCTTCCTGTGCAAACCCCTGAACAACCAGTCTGGCCTTGTTCTTAACAATAAGCCCATTTTCATCTGTTTTATTCCTAAACACCCATTTAGTGCCTATTGCACACTTACCTGGGGGAGAGGAACCAGTTCCCACACTTGCTGCTTGTTGAACTGAAGTAGCTCAAGCTGCATGGCTTCAACCCATCCATTGTCCCTTAAAGCAATGTGATAGTTCTTTGGCTCTTGCTGACTAATGAAGAGAGCATAGAAGCAGAAATTGGACAATTGACTTCTTGTTGAAACTCCAGCATTGATATCACCAATGATTTGAGACATTGGGTGATTCTTCAGCTCTTGATAACAATGAGATCTGTGCAAGTGTTTGTAGGACCTTCAGCAGCAGCAGATGGTGATGCAGACTCTTGAAACCAAGAATGAGATGGCAAATCAAAAGATGTAGAGGAATCAGAGATCTCATCAGCATTTGTTGTGGATGGAACTGCTGAAGCTACAGGAACATCAAGTTTAGTGGACTCAGGCAGTTGATCACTAAACTTGAATAGGTGAGTATTGATATTATCATCATCATCAATACCACCAGGTGGAGAACTGTTGACAGGAGCAACAGCTGAAGCCTGATAAGGAACATATTGCAGTATGTCCAAATCAAATAACTCCACAGGGTTTTGTGGAATCTTGTCCTTTGGAGATTCATTAAACTTCACATGCAGAGTCTCTTCAACTATCTTTGTTCTGCAGTTGAAGACTCTGTATGCCTTGCAAGTAGATGAATAACCAACAAAATACCCTGCATCCACCTTAGGATCAAATTTGTGGAGTTGATCCTTTGTGTTGAGAATGAAACAAGGACACCCAAAGGCTCTGAAAATGAAATTAGAGGAGCCAAATGATGTAGAACTTCATATGGAGTCTTCATCAACCTCTGATTTACTAAGGCTCTATTCTGCACATAGCAAGCTGTGTTAACAGCTTCAGCCCAAAAGGTAGTGGCAAACCAGAGTCAGCCAACATGGACCTTGCAGCTTCAATTAGGGTCCTGTTCTTTCTCTCTACTACTCCATTTTGTTCTGGAGTCCTTGGGATGCTAAACTGCCTCTTGATTCCCTTTGAGAGATAAAAATCATCAAGTGTATGGTTTCTGAATTCTTCTGTTCCATTATCACTTCTGATACACTTGACAGATAGGGAATACTGCTTCTCAACATACAACACAAAGTTTATAATCGTCTGAGCAGCCTCATCCTTTGAATGCAAGAAGAAAGTCCATACAAATCTGGAGTAATCATCCACAATTACCAGACAGTATTTCTTCTTTGCCATACTCATTACTCTCACAGGACCAAAGATATCCATGTGTAGTATTGCAAGCAGGCAATGGACTTAGGTTCTTCAATAGGAGGGAATGAGACTTTGTGTTGTTTTCCTTTCAAACAAGCAGTGCAGTTGTCTTCACATCTGAACTCCTTCATAGGCAATCCCCTTACTAAACCATGATGTATCAGCTGATTCAAGTTTAAGATTCACATGACCGCCATGAATAGATTCTTGAGGAGAAGCCTTGGAAAATAGGCAAGGATGGCCTTTGAGATCTATTTTCTTGGAAAGATCTAAGGCATACACTCTTCCTGTCCTGTTGGCCCTCAGGAGAGTGTGATCATCCAACACCTTATCAATCAAACTCAGAACTTTGGATGACAGAATCCTGCAGTTCTGACTGGTGAAAAGAGCAACATGGCCTTTATCACACATTTGACTGACACTCAAGAGATTGTACTTGAGATTCTCCACATGGTTAACATCATCAAACCTTATTTCCCATTGGAGACAAAGCCTTTGCCAATGATGTAACCCTTAGCATCATTGCCAAAAGAAACAACCCCTTCTTTCCTTGAGAGTAATCATGAAGAAGTTGTTCCCTGTCATATGCATAGATCCTCCACTGTCTACATACCAGATGCTACTGTGGCATGCTGAAGAACCCTGCAATCATAATAAATTAGTTAGTTTTTGAGACCCAAACCTTTTTGTTTTGGGTCTGTTCACATCAACAGATGGTAAACTAACAGATTTGCTATGAAGAACAGCCTGAGGGGATGGAGATGGTGAAGAAGAAGAATCCTTTGGCATGGATTTTCTTCTCTGTGGTTTCAGCACAGGAGCATCTAATTGGTTGACTCTCCCCAATAGATGTTGAACCATCATAACAAGTTGTGTCTGATTCTGTGATAAAGCCTTCAGCTTATCAGACACATTAGTGCTTGAGATTGATGGATTCCTGTGTTGTACCATCTCCCTTTGAGCAACCTCAGCTGTTGCCTGATTACCCCTTCCTTTTTGGATTTCTTTTTGGATTTTGGGGTTACAGGTTTTGATGTTGCTGGTACAAACTTGGTTTCAAACTCAGTTTTCATTTTATCCATTTTCTTTTTAATGTTCTCATTGTGTTTGAGTTTGGAGCCCTTTTTATACCAGCAATCATCAGTAAGATGATTGAATAAGCCACATATTTCACATGGCTTTTTCTTCATCTTAAGTTGATCATCTGCTGAAGAAGATGAAACTACTGAAGACTTATTCTTCAGTTTTGCGACCAGTACTAGCAGTTTTCTTCCTTGCAGTACATGCTTTCTTGATATCTTCTTCAGTAGTTTTCCCACCCTTTCTACTGGCAGTTTTCTTCCCTTTAGTACATGCAGTAGTTTGGGTTTGTTCTCCAGGTGTTATGACTTGCTCTTTAGTACTTTCAGTACTTTGTGAAATACCACCTGGAGTGATCAACCTTTTGATCATGTGAGTGTCAGCATTTGAACCATCAACATCAGCTGATAGGTTTGGGAGGAATTAATGCTGACTCCAACCTCTGATGGTGCTGTATCAGATAGTAGATCACATGATGAAAAGGATTGGTTATTGCTTTCTCCATCAGATTCTACCTCTGCTCTGGGAGTAAAATCTGTAGGAGGAGCAGTGTGATTATAACCAATGCCAAACTTCACATTGGAAGCAGACTGCTTACTGAGAAGCATTTCAAAACCCTTGCAGGAATGTACCCATCGATCACACTCTACCTGGGTAGCTGCAAGTGTTTCTTTGAGGTCTCTGTACTTCTCTAGAAGTACCTCTTCCCTAGCCTTATCATCAGTGATTTGGCATTTAAGTTTGTAAATCTCATCATTCTTATCATTAAGCACAGACTCAAATTCAGCTTTTCTTTTGGATATTATTTGTTCTAGCTCAATGTTCTTGTTAATTAAAGCTACATTTGCTTCTCTAATAGATGCAAATGCGGCTATGCATGTTTCAGAACATAGCTTGGCTTTGGCCTCAGAGGATACCTGTGATACCTGTGGTGTGGAGGCATTAGAGGATGAGGTATCAGCAGACTCCAGGGCCATAAGAGCAAGGTTTCCAAAAGGATTGTCACCACCATGTTGACCAGCACCAGAAAACAGTTGTTCATGACCAGACATATCATCTGGTAAACTGCTCCAGTCAACAACTCCTGGGGTGAAAAAGCTGTGTTGTTGAGGTTGAGATTGTTGATGAGATTGGGAGGTTGAGGCTCAGGAAGAGCAGGTGGTTGTTGAGCAATGGGTACTTGAACTTGACTGGTTTGTGGCATGTAATAGCAGGGATATGGATATGGCATTGGACCCTGAGGGACAAAATATGCAGGAGATAGAGGTTGTGATTGATGACCAGAACTAGCAGGATGTTGCCCTCTGTTTTGTTGAATATTACTTGGAAAAGTCACAAAGGTGCAGAGGAGTTAGATCCAGATGATCTACACTCTCTTGCAAAGTGCCCAAGCCTGTGGCATTTGTGACACCTCAACTTACTCTTGTCAAAACCAACTTTGGTTTTGCCAGAGAGTCCAGGGAATTTCCTACCAGTTCTCTTGTAGAACTTCTGAGATCTGATATTAATCAAGGCCATTTGGCTCAGAATATCCATCTCTTCTAAGTCATCATCAGCTATACCTTTCAAATCATCCATAATGAAGCACAAATTGTCACTATTACAGCCTGACTGACTATCAACACTCACAAATGCATGATCAGAACTGTTTGAAGAGAAATCTATATGCACATCATAATTACTTTCTGATGCAGCATATTCTGACTCATGACCGACCAAGGCAGTGTTCCCTGGTACAAAGTCTTCAGTGAGCTTTCCTGATGATGCCAGTTTCCTTTTTGCTCTATCTCTCTTTCAAATGTAAGCAGTTTCCCATGAAGTTGGGTGAGAGATAGGCTATCCAGATTTGCATTAGAGCGTAGGACAATTGTATATGTGTCCCATCTCTCAGGCAGTGATCTGAGGAATCTGTGGTTCATCTGGCTATTAGTGTATTCATGTTTGACCATTTTCAGCTCAGAGATCAAACATGAAAAACGCTCAAACTGTTGAGTCAGAGTCTCACCCTTCCTATGAGCAAATGTCTCATATTGTTGGGCAAGTATTTCCCTATTGTTTGCTAAGACCTCATCAGTACCACCAAATTGTTCTTTCAGTGCCTTCCAGAGGTCATGAGCAGTTTCATGATGCATAAGCCCAGAATAGATTTCATTAGGCAGTGCCATGGCCAGAATTCCATGAGCTTTAGCATCAATCTCAAACAGTTTTCGATCCTCATCAGAGTATTGTTCCTTCTTCTTCGGAACCATTTGGTTGGTTTCCGGATTGTTCACCATAGGCTTATGTGGACCATGTACCACAGATGTCCAACAACCTGAACTGTTACAGACAGTGATGGAGCATTCTTCGTTGCCATATGTTATACTCAGTCCTACCAGCATCGGAGGCTTGGTTGAGGAACCGTATTTGTGAGGGTCATTAGAAGGAGTAGTCATATTCAGAATTCAGACAAATTCAAGGTAAACAAAGTAAATCTAGCTCAAAACCACTTAGAACCTCAAACAAAATGGCCAGAAGCAACAGAAACTCAATCTCTATAACCGATTCTTGCAAATTTGCTAATTCGATCAAACGTAGATAGCAAAAGAACAGTTTCAATGATCAATTGTTAATCGATCATGATTAACCTGCTCTGATACCATTTGTTAGGATCTCAGCATCTAGTTTGATCAATTAGATTGGATTTGCAGCCGAATGAGCCCACGAATTAACAAATTTAAACAAGAACACACGAAATTTATCAATGAATCAGTGTTTGTTATAGAGAGAGAATTTCTGCCAAAAGGAATATATTCATTCAATACACGCTTCGGCTGGCTTTCACACATCGTTACAATTAGGTCATCTTTCCTTTTATAAGGGAAGCTGACGTCAGCTGATGTCACTTGACAGTGACATCTAACTGTTATTTAACTACTGAAAGTTAACACAACTACTGAAGATGTCAAACAGCTGACATCTTCTTACAAAAATACCAAGTGTTAATATCACTACAACTACTGAAAAGAAACTACTGAAACAACACGACTGAAGAACATGCTCTTCAGTCGTTTTACAAGTACTAAAATAGAACTACTGAAAGGAAACCATCACAACAACTGAAGAATGCTTCTTCAGCTATTGTGACAAACTCTGAAGGCTTCAGTACTTGGACTTCTTGAACTTCAGTTGTTGTCATCAGTTGATGTCTTCAGCTGTTGATCTTCAGACTTTGGTCTTCAGCTGTTGAAGTCTTTGGTACTTTAGTCTTTAGCTGTTGATCTTCAGACTTTGGTCTTCAGCTGTTGAAGACTTTAGTACTTTAGTCTTCAGCTTTTGATCTTCAGACTTTGGTCTTCAGCTGTTGAAGTCTTCAGTACTTTAGTCTTCAGCTGTTGATCTTCAGACTTTGTCAAACAGCTGATCAAGTCTTCAGCAGTTGTTGTGATGTCTTGTGGGACTTAAAGGTTTTTCTGATCTGGCTCATTGGTTCTTTTGGTCCAAAGAAACATGGGTCTTTTGGGAACTGTTTGTTCAAAGTTATAATCCCTGATGGCTGGAGGTTGAAGGGGAAGGAATGACAATGAGGATTGTATCAGGTGACCCTGATGATCTAGAAGAACTAACATTCAGTGGCAAATGGCAATGTTGACTCTTAGAGCTCGGAGATTTATTGGAGCGCACTGCTAAGAACTTTCGAGGCCAAAACTCTAATTCAAAACTAGGATTTGAAAGTCCAAACTGAGAATGTTTCACTGTACAATTAAGACATTTAACGTGAATGCTATCCCCAATTGTCACTGATTCATTAATTAGGAGTTCCACATTAACCACTGAGAAGGAGGAATGTTTAGGACCCTAGTATTTGAACGAAATACCGATGAGTAACGTGTAAACCAACCCACTAGTGCGGAATCCTATTGATTGGCGATCCAATCATTTGGAAACGCACGTCGAATCAATAAATATTGAATCTAACATTAGAATCGATTGGGAATCGATCACTTGCGTTCTTGAACTGAAGTATCAACTTGGAGGTTTCTGGACGGTGAGTGTATGTCTGGAGCGAAATCGACTAAAGCTCTCATTTTCCCCATGGGTTGTATTTATATTTTAGTAGGTTCGTTCGTGCGACTTACCATTTAGTATGGTTCAGTCCTGGATTGAACCATGCGGTTGATTCATCCACACGACTGAAGTGTTCAGTCGTGCGCCTGATTCATCACATAAAGTTGTTCAGGCGTATAGACTATTTAGGCGCATGGACACTCAGTCCCATGGCCATTCGGACGCATGACCACTGTTGGGCCGCATGGTCCAGTCGGACGCATGAGAACTCACTTCACCAAGTTCAGTGATTCAATATTATAATATTATCATAACACTTCAAACAATCACAACCTAATTAACCATTCACATCGACTCATTAATGAACTATTAAACTTTATAAATGACAGACAATCAATATCATTTCATTAATCATTCCAACCATTACATCAGAATCAGACAAACAAGATCTATTACATCATATCATGATCTAGGGCATACATGTATCAACAAACTCCCCTTGGACCTAGATCTCTCTAATGTCTTGTTGTCTTCATTACCTCCTCATACTTCTTGTACTTATCCTCTTTTGTGACTCCTGCATGAATCTCAAATGCAAAATAGAGTCTTATGACATTCTGGAACTGGAGGACTTGTACTATATCCCGCGTATCATAGAACAGTGTCACTTGTATAGAGTGTAGACATCATTAGCTGACAAGTTAGTAAGCCACATTGGGTCAAATACCCTGATAGTATCCATTTGGCCCCTTTGTTTAGGACTATGACCGCTTCTCCTGTCCTCCAATCGTAGTACCACCACTTAAAGTGTGAGTGAAGTCCTGTGGCATTTCCCTGAGTGGGATTCTTGACATCGTGCGCGGAGGACTCCACTTCAACACTATCTTTGGCTTTCCGTAAATGGCATTAACTTCAGACCTTCTGATGTACCTTGTAGGCTGTTGGGTCTGAAGTTAACCCACCTGGTGTGGTACTCCTTCCTTAGCGCAGCCTCAAACCAGCCTACATCTTTCTCGGGTCAGCATACAACAACTTCAGTTTGGCCAGCTGGTTGAGCTCAAACGTGGAGGTCCTCAAAATATGCCCATGCTATAATCCTACCTGACACCTTATGATGTGTCGTGACTCTGTAGAGTTTGGTGTAGGCATCCTGTTTAGGTGCAGCACGTTGGGCTCTAACTTCTTCAAAACAGACAGCCCATTCAGCCTTTCGGATATCAACATCATCATTTGAGGCTTGGGCCGATCCCTTATTCTTCTCTGACTCCTGCTCCATTTTGTCTAACACCTCAAATGTATCACTGACAAGGATTCACCAGATTGGGGACCAATTCCCTCATTGTCAGCATACTAAGGGTAGTGCTCTGCAGTGACATCTTCTATCTCAATTTCATCAACGTCGTTGAGCTCTTCGTCACTTGTCGAGTCGCACGTTGGAGCATCCTTACAATCTCATCGGGATTTAGCTTGAAGATCTCAGCTAGTTGCTCATTTGATAGATCGTGAATTATTTCCCCTTCTTCAGGGGTATAACTCACCGACCTTCTGACGATCCCTTGCAGATCAAGAATCATAGTTAGCTGAGTCTTGATCTGCTGAAGGGGAGCAACACCGAACTCATCCCTCTGATAGTTTGGATCTGTTTGATTTAAACATGTAGCACATCAACCATTAGTTAATAATCAAAACAGAAATGCATTAATTTAATATAACCATTAAATACATAAGTTAAACACATGATTCAAGTACAAAAGTAATCAAATACATAGACATCTAATCATTACTTTTGTCTTGGATCACTGGGTCATCACTTGGTGGAGCAGAGGATGAAGCTTGTTGGTCTTGATTCTTCTTAGACCTCCTTTCTTGACCTTGAGCAGAGGTAGATGCAGCTGCATCCCTCCTTCTTCATCATCATCCTCATTCCTCTCCTCTATCCTCTCGTCAATCCCCCCTCATCATCCTCAGTCTCATCATCATCATCTTCATCATCATCATCATCACCATCATCACCATCTCCCTTTTTAATCTTCAGAGGCTCATCTTTAGATCCCTTAAGTTTGAGCATGATGGTCTTCTTAGCATTCTCCAACTCTTCAATCTTCTTAGCAGAAGTGACTCTATGCTCTTGGAGTTGGGCGATCTCGTGGCTCTAAGCAGCCATTTGCTGGGCCTGCTCCTCGATCAGCCGAGCCTGCTCCGAGATCTGGTGTGACTGTGCAGCAGTGAGTTCTGCAAGCTGCTGGATCTGCGCAGTCTTCTCTTCATCAGCAGGTAACAGTCGCATCACCATACGGTTTAGTGCTGAAAGCTGGTCCTCTACCCCAAATTGAGGTAGATCAGAGCCATATATATGTGCGGAATGAGATGAGGGTCCTGCTTGGTGGCTAGTGGTGGTGGTGGTGGCTATGGTGAAGATAGGGTTGGGTTTGTGAGATAGTGGAGGTGATGTAGGAGTGAAAGATATGGTGGTGGTTGGCATATGAACAGTGGTGGGAGGTGTGGTGGTGGTAGTGGTAGTTGTGGTGGTGACGAAAGTGAGTCTTCTCCTCTTCTTCTTCTGGCCGTGGGGCTGAGCCATCCGTTTCTTCCTCGATCCAGTCGAGGTGGATGCTCCCCCTAGAGCACGACTAGCAAACTCAGGAGCATAGCTGGGGTCTGCAGTCGTCTCTCCCGAATCCCTAGGACGTTCACCAATCGCCCGGAGTCCATACTCTGTGGGAACAACCTTGCTTCCCACAGTCCTAGTCAATGGCTCCTCGTCTGACTCTTCTTCCTCCTCACCAGGTATAAAGTCCTGGTGGAACCTGGCTGACTCAGCTATGTCTCCCATGGAGGCAGATACTGGAGGTACAACGTCTGTAGCTTCACCCCTCAGTGGAATGGGCATGTCATCTCCAGCATCCCCACCGTCATCATCATTATAGTCATAGGCGGGTAGAGCAATCTGCTCAACATTAGAATCACTGTCGTCGTGGAGCCACTTCCTCCTAGCTGGCACCATATAGTTCTCACGGGCCAGATGCCCAAACAATCTCCTAACAGGGGGTTTTACCTGCTTCCCCCTGTATACCTTCATCCGGCCCAAGGTGGTATCGTCCATCACCTCAAGCACTACAGCATCATCCTTCTCCTTTGGCAGGAGGGGAGCTTCTGGTCTATATCATCTGCATAAATCGGGGGTACATGCAGAAGCCCTCCTTCCCTTTCCCCTCAGTGTTCTCCACCAAGTAGGTGAAGATCATCCTGGAGAAGCTGAACGGATGGTTCAGCACAACGCAACATAACCGTTTTGGATCTGGTCAGACAACTCATCAAAGCCTCCCTTCCTGGATGCTATGCATTTCAGCAATACGGAGCAAGATACTTGAACTGGGGATAGAGGTTGCTCTTGTTGAGCACCCCAGCATTGATGTCCCTAGAGTACTTGGCTAGAAGAAAACATCCTCTGACAGTAAGTAGGTGTAATCTAGTAGGACAGTAGCATCGTCCCCCAACTGTAACACGATCCTAAAATCCTCCTCTGTGATAGCTATAGCCTCTCCAAAGATAGTACCTCTGATACAGTGAGGCTCAGAGAATCGATCAACTACCGCACCTTCCCAGAAGGCCTGCTGAATTGACCGATAAGGTGTACATAGAGTAGATATAGCGTGTGCAATCCTCGATCTCCTGAGGAAGGTGATAATGCCAGAGAAGTCTGAAGCATTTCTGGATGTCAGATCCAGATGAGCACAAATATTGTGCTTCGTACTCATAGTCCAACGACTTGCCATCTGTTACACAAGGAAAGTAAACATTAGTACCCATTGGTTAAGAATGTCATGAAACACTTGGACTTGAACAAAATTCTTTTCTGTCATGCGAATGAGGCTATGCGACTGGGATTCAGTCATGCGAATGACTCCATACGTTACTACTGAGTGTGCGACTGGACTCATGCGTATGTAGCCTCATGTGGTTACACCAGTCATGCGACCGAACTCATACGCATAGTTCAGTTGTGCGGTTAAGCTGTTCGCACTCTTCAGTCATGTGACTGAAGGTCATCAACCTGTCCATTCGCATGTCGTTCTGTCCGCTCAATTCAAATTCAATTTTTCACTAATATTGTGTTTTAGACTTCGTGTTTGGTTCATTAGACTCAGAATCCATTAGTTTAACATCTAAAACCTTTAATTTCATTTGTTTACGTCGTTTGGTTAGGTTATTTTGCCACATAAGTCGCGGTTTTCTAATGAGTCCAATTTTCCAGATTCAGTGTCAAATTGAAGATTTGGTAGTGTTTCTGCACCGCAAATTACCTGTAGAATCAATGCGAAGGTCAGTATGTGAGAATCGAGGGTTATAGAGATCAAACAAAATTTGGGCAGCGTAACGTTAGTCGTGCGATTTAGGGTAAATTTGGAGTGGTGAGTCTCTGCGACCGACTCTCTATCTATTTTTACTAACCCTATATTCAATCATACGACTGGCTCATACGCACATTTCATTCGTCGAATGGGCCTCAGTCATGTGCGATTGGTTTAGTCCCGCCCCATTCAGTCGTCGACTGGAGTTCAGTCATGCGACTTACTCATTCGTTCGCACTTAAACATCCGACTTGGTCATTCGTATGGACCATTCGTTGGATGGTCCATACTCATGATCCATTCGTACAAATGGCTCCCATTCGTATGATAAGTCCATACTAATGGTCCTTTGTGCGAATGGGTCATACTTATGAAATTTTCTGCATTTCTTACCATTTTACATTTAAACCCTTTTCAAACTATAGTATAAACATTATAAGCATTTAATCATCTCAACATGATCCTTTTAACTTGAAAAACTTTTGATCACCTCAGACATGATCCTTTTAAACAATTAGTCACTCAGACGTGACCCTTTAATCATTTAGTCACCTCAGACGTGACCCTTTTCAGTTTAGTCACCTCAGACGTGACCCTTTTAAACTTTGAAAACACATGTGGCCATCTCAGACATGACCCTTTTAGGTGAGTTAATCCCATACTGATTTTCATGATGTAGTCCAACACACAAACAAACATGACTGACTAACTAGAAACTTAACTAAATACAAAAATAAAGCTTGTTTTTGACTTTTTGTTAGGGATAAATCCTAAGATAGACATCTACTGGATTTGGTTCCAGAATAGGCAGCTTCAATTTAGTTTGACCTTACCTGGACCACTCAATTTTGGAATCATACAGGCAAGTCAAATCATTTGGGACTTGTTATCAAACCCTTAGATGTTCACTTCTTGGTTTTCATCCAGAGTCTTTAGCAAATTTAGGAAATCACACTGGTACTACTAGATTCCCACATTGATTTGAACTTTCAAGAATTGCAGCCACAAAGATTGTCAGTATATTTGTCCTCTTAAATCCATACACAGACTTTAGACACAAACTGGTGATAGGTTTAGGTTTAATTATTTCAACTGACATTTGTGGATCCCATACTTATATGGTAATCAACATTCCTCAGGAGCTTTTTGAGCAGTCTACGGGTATTTTTACAAGAAGAGACTATTCTTAGAGCTTTCAAAGAGAAGCCAATCCTCAGGTCAGTGCCATCGCACAGCAGAGAGGCGGCAAACAACAATGAAGTCTAGAATATCTAGGTTATGCTTATCCTCAGGTCAATGCCATCGCACAGCAGAGAGGCACACACCTATCTTCTTGTTAGAGCAGCTAAATTTTCTTTTGCACAGAATGCACCAACAACATATGTCATTAGCTTGATTGCATTTGTTTTCTTTTTTTTTCGTGCTTTGCTCTATTTTGGTCATCCGCACACACATTGTGGCGTTTACATGCCATTACCCCTTATTGGAATATTGTTGATTGTGTTAACCAGTGATAAGATGGCAGCCCACAGTCAGTTGAACAACTTATTTGATCTTGAAGTCACCAGTCTCTACTCACCTATTGTGTTGAATCTACCGACATATCATTTGTGGTCTAGCACCTCTAGGTCTACTTTCTTTGTGTTACCTTAGTAGTTACCAGTTTTTCTATCATCTTCCCTTTTTATATTGCTTAGACTACAAACAGACTTTAACTTTGATTTTGCATCTTTTCTAAATTAAATTTTAAAATCCCTTTTGATTTGTTCCTGTGTACTATCATTTTCCAAAAGGTTTGAATCGGTATCACAGATACGATCTACCTTATATCGGCTATCTACTCCTTCTCCCTCGGTTTTTTTTAATAATGTTACTAGCTGACCTACTCTCCCTCTAAAATTCTAAAATCATACTGGATTTATTATTTAGTATTTTAACAGACAGCTAAATAACATGAATTTAATTTAAACAGAATAAAATAAATAAAGAAAATTGAAAAAGAAACATATAACTATAATGCATCGGACTACACATGATCATCATCTGGATTACATCACTTTTCTTTTTAACGTCGTTGACCTCTAACAAATATAGAAAACGTGGTTTATCAAAGGCTTTTGTATAGAGGTCAGCGCGTTGAAAGTCAGTATTAATTTTAACCACATCGATTAAGTTCTTTTCAAAACAGTCTCTTATGAAATGGTATTTAATACCGATGTTTTGGTCTTTGGATGTTGTACCAGATTTTTAGTTACTGCAATGGCAGCAGAGTTATCAACAAGATAGGAGTAGAAGAAAACTTTAAACCGTAATCCCGCATTTGCTGTTGAATCCAGGTGATTTGTGAACAGCAACTTGCAGCAGCAACGTATTCGGCTTCACAGGTTGACAATGCAACCGAGGTCTGCTTCTTACACTGCCAGGTAACTAATCTCCTCCCAAAGAATTGACACCCTGCTGATGTAGACTTGTAGTTCATCTTGCAGCCCCCGTAATCCGAGTCACTATACGCCGTGAGCTTAAGTCATCATCATGAGGATACCACAACCCAAGTGTGGGTGTACCCTTCAGATAACGAAATATCCTTTTGACCCTGATCAGATGGTTAACCTTAGGCTTAGCCTGTATCTAGAACATAAACATGTAGCATACATGATATTAGGTCTTGAGGCAGTGAGATACATGAGGGATCCAATCATTCTCGGTACATTGTGGCATCTACCAGATCTCCATTTTCGTCAGGTGCTATATCATGATTTTGTAGCAAGTGGAGTCCGAAGCAGCAGACGCATTCTCCATGTCAAACGACTGAGAATGTCTCCCACATACTTGGTCTGATGTAGAAAGATCCCATTCGGTGTCTGATCCACCTGTAACCCGAGAAAGAATTTCATCCCCCCATAGCACTCATCTCAAACTCTTTCTTCATAACTGCTTCAAACTCTTTGCATAATTCTTCGTTCTTTGAACCGAAGATTATGTCATCGACATAGATTTGTACTAGCAGTAGTCTCATCTTTTTCTTTGATGAACAGTGTGCAGTCAATGACTCCCCTGCGAAAGCTTGTTTCACAGATGAGTTGAGAGTTTCTCATACCAGGCCCTAGGAGCTTGATGAAGCCCGTATAAGGCCTTGTCGAAGTTTGTAAAATCTGTCCCGATGATAAGGATCTTCAAATCCCTCGGGTGACTGACATACACTGTCTCTCAAATTTCCCATGAAGGAATGCACTCTTCACATCTAATTGATAGAATTAATCTTCATATACGATGCATAGGCAAGGAAGATACGGATGGCTTCCATCCTTGCCACTGGTGCAAACACTTCATTGTAGTCAACCCTCGACTTGGCGAAATCCCTGAACACCAGTCGAGCCTTGTTCCTGATAATGACCCCTTGGTCATCCTTGCATTTCAAGACCCATTTGGTGCCAATGACCTTAGCACCTTTAGGTTTATCTGCCAGAGTCCATACTCCTAACTTCTTGAACTGAAGAAGTTCTTCTTGCATGGCACTCACCCATGCCTCATCGTTTAGCGCATTACTGACGTATTTTGGCTCAACCTGCGAGACAAAACACGATAAGCACCATCATGAATGTATCCTTTCTATAACAGAGGCATAATCAACTAAGTACAGCTGATTTCGGGTTTGTACTCCTGATCGGACATCCCCAATGACATTGTCTAAGGGATGATAAACGTTTAGATGTGATCCAGGAGTAGTAGGAACTGCTACCTCAGAGCCAAGGTCATGAACATTTGGTTCTGCATCTGAGGTAGAAGGGGTCTGAGGTTCCAAAGTCAAAGGTGCATCACCGTAAGATGCTTGTGGACTTTCAGGAACTGGAACTTGTTGCTCCTAACTATTCTGGTCATCTTCTTCATCCTCATCTTCAGAGGAGGAGTCACTGTTATCGACTACTCTCCCTGACTGAGTAGATGATTCTCCCTGTGAACTCGATGATGATGGATCAAGAGTTGGTGGATTCAAGATATCATCCATCATTCGAGTAGCCAACTCATCATCAGAAGGAGAGATAGGGATGTTGAAGGACTTAAAGAATCCATCATAGTCAAAAAGTAGGCGGGTCATTGCAGTAGGTGGTGTGGTATATCTCTGAACATCAACATACACCACAATTCTACTAGATCCGTTGAGTTGTTGTAAACTCTCTTGTTCGTTATATGTTCCTAGAAGATTCCTTCATCAGCCTTCTTGCTAAATTTACCTTCTTGAGTCTTCTTCAGAAGTGTACACGGTGCGCCAAATGGTTCGAGATACTCCAGATTCGGTTTACGTCGTTGTATAGCTCGTAACATGTCTTTCCGTGGCGCTTGACTATCAGAACTCGATTCAGTGTATAGCACGCATTAGCCACTGCCTCATTCCAGAATTGGATAGGCCGTTTTTGAGTCTGCCAGCATTGTCCATGCTGTCTCTATCAAGCTTCTGTTCTTTCTCTCAGCAACACCATTCATCTGAGGCGTGTATGCAGAAGTGAATTGATGCACAATTCCCTTTTCCTTGCAATAAGCCTCCATCCATTGATTCTTGAACTCGGTTCCGTTGTCTGATCGCACCTGTCTTACCTTCAGCTTGTATAGGGATTCCAGTGTAGTTACCAATTCCTTGAAGGATTCAAATGTTTCTGATTTGGATTCAGAAACATTACCAAGAGAACCTGAGTAGTCATCAGTAACTACATAGCAATACAAGTCGCCTGCGCTCTTGTACTGACTGGACCAAACAGATCATGTGAAGAAGCTCAAGAGGAAGTTCTATAGAATGAACCTGCTTTCCTTATGAGATTTCTTTTGATTGCCCTTTTTGCATGCAACACAAAAATCAGGAAGTTGGAAATTCTTGACATTAACTCCTCTCACAAGATCCTTCTGGATCAAGTGATTCGTCTTCCGTTGATAGATGTGTCCCATTCTCCTATGCCAGGAGATGGAGTCCTTCTCAGTGGCTTTTGATAGAAAGCACTGAACTTATGATCGTTGTTGAAGCTATTGAGAGATCCAAAACATAAAGGTCTTTATATCTTGAAGCTATCATTAGAACTTGGTACTCTGGAATAACGTAGTCTTTCTTAAGGACGTAAACTTCTTGTTGTCGAATATGACTTTAAAACCTTTATCACAGATTTAGGAAACAGAAAGTAAGTTGTTTTGAAGTTGCTGAACGTAGTTCACCCTATCAAACTTAACTTTCTAATTTCCAACTTCTCCCTGAGCTGTGATATAACCCCCCTTGTTTCCAGCAAAACGAAACATTCCCTCCTTTATTTGCTTGACGTTTGATTAAAAGAGCTCTGTTTCCTGTCATGTGCCTGGATGCTCCGCTGTCTACAATCCACGTGTTGGTTTCAACATGTAGGAACACCCTGCACATACAAAGTAAAACATTAGTTTAGGTTAGGAACCCAAACCTTTACTGGCTTGGGTTTCCAAGGACATCACACGTCATGAATTCAACCCATTGTCCCTTAGAGGGTGAGGGAAGCTCAGGTTCTTTCTGTCATCATTATCAGACACAGAGGATGACTTCTCTTTCCATAGCCAGATTTGTGCAATGCCTGGGTGATAAACAGTCGACTGGCTAATGGGTTGAACGTTAGGTCGCTAGTTCTTCTAGGTGGAGTTAAGGAACTCCTTTTATAAGACCTAGGTTTTGAATTCTGCAGTTCAATCTTCTTCCTAGGTGTCTGATAGTGATGACAAAAGGAAGCAATGTGTCCACACTCTCCACAGTTGTAGCATGACCTGCTATCAACTTTATGATTAAACTTTCTTTGTGGAGATGTGTGTGACACACTGGTACATTACTTAGTTAGTTTGGTTTTGACTCTGTTTCTTTTGACGTTTTCTCCTGTTTAACAAAATTAATTTTTTTAACATTTTTAACATCTTTTCTTTTGGTTAACTGGTTTTTGACATGAAGCTTGGGAAAGAGTTACATTAGCAGTCCTTTTAGAATCAGATTTGACTTTGTTTGTCCCGGACTTTATATTAATCTTTTCAAATTCTTTTTCCAGATTAACACAAGGCATTTTACCCTTTGCCTTTGAAGTGGCCACCTTTTGTTTTGTTCCAGATTCAATTGATGAACATGAGGAATCTGGATCACTAACAAGAGGAGTAGACACACACATGATCCTTTATGGGGTTGTTATTTATAGGTCTACTTAGTGTTCATCAAGGTCTTAGGTGGTGGAGGAACCACTTTATAACCCAAACCCTCCCGTTGTTTCGTTCTCTCACTAAGTGTTGGACAATGTGTGATGAACTTGTCCAACTGTGCAGTTTTGCTTTAATGAGTTTACTTCTACTTCTAAAACTGCCTTTTGCTTCTTAGTGTCTTCTAGAGAGTTAAGATAGTACCTAATGTCATTAGCTTGGTTAATGCAACTACTTCAGTTTCCCTAAGTTGTTTAGTCAAAAGTCTATCTTTCTTTGTAAATATGCTATTTTGTTTTAAAACTCTATTAGCCTCAGTGCACAGTTGCAAATCCCTTACTAAGTTATCATTATGATCTAATAACCTAGCAAATTTCTCATCTATGCTATCTCTAAAGGTATCACAATTAGAACAAGCATGATTTTTAAACAGTTGGTCAGTGGTACTTACCTGAGGAAGTTCAGTAGAGTTAGCCATCAACGCAGCATCAGATGTCTGGTTCTGGTGATTCTTTCTTTGCTGTTGAAATCTCTTCTTCAGGCTTGTAGCGACCTCAGTTGCAGTTGTCTCTTCTATATTTGACATTGCTATCACAACTGCAATATCTCCTCACTCACGGAATCATCATCTAAATCTTCGACACTGGCAATATTTGATCCCCTAGACAGACAAACCGAAAACTCTTGTCCTGTCCTTCATCATCATGAGTAGTCAAGGCTTTTGGATCCTTGCTTGATGAGGTAGAACTGCTAGCTTGCTTGTCTTGACGAGTGAAGGATGAGAATGGGTTCCCGTCCCAGTCTTCTTGGCTTCACACAATCTCTCTTGAAATGCCCCTTTCTCCACAGTTAAAGCAGGTGACTTTATCTTGTCAAAGCCAAATATGGTATCGTTAGTAGCAACCAAGTTTTGTCGGTCTTTTTCACAAACTTCTTCGCCCTCCGGACAGCACTAGCTAAGCCCCACATAATATTCATTCTCTCCAGCTCCATTTCATCACCTGCTCATAGTCCTCATCTGCCAGATGGCAGTTTCCGATCTTCCCAGCAACCAGTCCATCATAGGAATGTACCACACTGCTGCCAAAAGATCCATGTGCTCTCGAGCTACTTCCACAGTCACATTACCGAGATTCTCGGTCTTCAGTCTAGTAGCATTCGCTTCAGTTCCAATGTAATGGGTACAAGAAGACCCTAAGTTTCTGAACCTGAAGGAGAAGCTTGTGGAAGGACCCGATGAGCTAGACACAAATGCAGTCTGAAGAGGTGCTCCAGACTTCTTAGATGAGGTGTTGCATTGTACAAAGCTGGATTCTGAGTGTACGAAGACTTCTGAGCTCTGTACTTCATCCTAAGTGCTTCTTCTCACAGCTTAGAATGAAGTCATTTATATCCAACTTTCCCAGTATCTCATTCTGTCTCAGATTTGACACAAATGAAGCCACTTTTCTGGCAATCCGTCTGCAAAATTTGACCCTTTTCTTCCATGGTAGTAGCAACGCCATGTGTAGCAGTTCACTCATCAGATGGTAGAATCTATCAATAACGTCGTCCAAACTCTGGTTTCCCATCGATGAGAAATTGTCAAATTCCTTCTTCAGTTCCTTAGCTTTAATTTCCTTCAGCGAAGCATTCCGTCGTTATCTTTTCCAGCTCATCCCACAATTTCTTGGCCTGCTTATCTCCGAGTACTGGTGGAAAATATCTTTAGGAATAGACTGTGTAATCAATGCATAAACTCTCTTCTCTACATTATACTGACTTTCTGAGCATCGGTCATCCCTCCCAAAGTAAGTTTTACCCCATCTGCTCCACCGGCATACTATACCCAATCTGATAGCTTCCACAAATTTGGATCCACTCCATGAGATAGATCTCAAAACGTTGTGTTTCAGTGGGGAAACTCATCTAACGTTAAGAGTTTTGGTGGTTTATTATGATTCCCTACCTCACTCTCAAGCAACAGTAGGTTCTGGATCCTTGAGTCCTTGCCGGCCAGTAAACACTGACATATGATCTCCATCTCGATTAACCTTTAAGTATACTAACCAAACTGTCAAACTGGTGCGACTGGGTGATGCGAATGGGCTATCCGTTGCGAATGAACTATGCGATTGGTTCAATCGTGCTGGCAAACTAAGCGATTGGTTCAGTCGAGCGAATGAAGCTGATGCGTATGAACACTGCGAACGGATGGTTCAGTCGTACTAATGGAGAGGCGACTCAGTCCAATCGTGCGTCTGGAGTATGTGAATGAGTCCAATCGCACAAATGGCTCACTCGTGCGACTGAAGCTGCTGTTTTGCGAAAATTTCTAGGTTGAACGTGTTTTAGCCGTAAAAAATTCGAAGTTTTGCAAACCTAATCGCCTAAGGCCGTTAGAAACTAAAACTTAATGAGCAGGGTACGTCCAAGACAACTTTTGACACAGAAGATTTTGTTTTTTTAGTGTAAAACACAAACTTTTTATCAATCTTGATTGAATCACGCGTAATCAAGAGCCAAAGCTCTGATACCACTTGTTAGCACCTGGTATTTGAACAAAATACCGAATGATTAACGTGTAAACCAAACCAAATAGTGCGGAATCCTATTTGATTGGCGATCCAATCAGTGAGAACGCACGTAGAATCAATAAAATATTGAATCTAACGTTAAGAATCGATTAGGAATCGATCTACTGCGTTCTATGAACTTGAAGTATCAACTTGGAGGTTTCTGGATGGCTAGTGTACGTCTGGAGTCGAAATCGAATAAAAGCTCTCGTTTTTCCACGAATTGGGTGTATTTATAGGTTAGTATGGTTCATTCGTGCGACTGAACCATTAGTAAGGTTCAGTCGTGCGATTGAACCATGCGGTTGATTCATCCGCACGACTGAGTGTTCAGTAGTCGTGCGCCTGATTCAGTCGCATAAAGTTGTTCAGGCGATAGACTATTTAGGCGCATGGACACTCAGTCGCATGGCCATTCGGACGCATGACCACTGTTGGGCCGCATGGTCCAGTCGGACGCATGAGAACTTCACTTCACCAAGTTTGAGTGTATTCAATATTATAACATTATGCATAACACTTCAAACAATCACAAACCTAATTAACCAATTCAACATCGACTCATAATGAAACTATTAAACGTTATAAATGACAAACAATCAATATCATTTCATTAATCATTCCAACCATTACATCAGAATCAGACAAACAAGATCTATTACATTCATATCATGATCTAGGGACATACATGTATCAACAGAGAAGGAAGATATGAATCACAAAAAAGACTGCCTTGATTTCTAACTTTGATTGGAATGTAGAGGTTGAAGAGACAAGGGTTGAGATTAATCATGCTTTAGTGGTTGAGTTTGTTAAGGAAAGGGGAAGGTAGGAAGAGTACTGTGATGATGAAGATCCATTCAAGGAATTCAAAGATAAGGCTGGGTTGTTTGTGAATGAGAAAGAAAAGAAGGATGAGAGGATGAGAGACGGTAAATCTGAAGGACTAAAGAAGGAAGGAAGTCCATCCATTGAGCAAAGAAAAGAAATGATGTTCTACTATCACTGTTGAGGAAATTAAGTCAAGTACTCGGGTGTGCCAATGTGAAAAGGCCTTAGTAGCAGAAAGGTGGTGATGGGACTTCCATATGAGGTTATTCAGGATATGTGCTCTTCTGCTTGCAAAATTAGATTATTTGGGATTTATAAAGCTAATCGGTTATTACTTAATAATGAGAAATATTTAAAAAGAATTAATGAGGAACTTAAAATCAATGAATCAAAATATTTTGTTAAACTAAACAAGGCATTGAAAGAAAATGATCACTTAAAACGAATTATTTTGGAAAGAAATGTTGAGATTAATACTTTGACCGAAAGAGATGCTCTTGCTGAATTTGAAACAAGCAAACTTCAGTCAAAGTTAGACAAATGGACCATATCTGGAATGAAACATGATGATTTATGTAAATCTCAACAAGGAGCTAGGATTAAAACGGGATTGGGATATGAAAATCTTAAGGTTTATCCTCCACCTAGTACATATTGTTATTCTCCTATGCATGTTCCTCATCCTTCTAACAATTTGATCAAAACAGATATTAACAGTACGTCTGCAGGTTTTTAGAGGGTGTTAATCCTAAGCATGTTCGTGAGGACTACGACTATGGACCAACTAGTGGGCATGGACGCACTAGTATTAGTACACCTGATTTTCAGCATTCTGTTTTAGACCATAAATTTAGTTTAAATTCGTTTTTGTTTCGAGTAACCTATAACAGACACTGTGGTGATGTTTCTTGTTCTGATTATGTTAATGGTGCAACTGATCTCACTACAAAGAATAACAAGAAACATAAAACTAATTGTTTTGCACAATTCTTTTCTCATCCAATTCCATCTTTTACTCCAACTAATATTTCTTATCAAATGAAGGGCAGCAACTTAATCTGAAGCTAGCACAAGTGGTACTAGTACTACTTGTACTTCGGGTGATCATTCATCTACTTCTATAAAAAATAATTCTTGTTCACATAAATACAGACCTCGTGGCATGTATGAGACATATAGTGACATTGATTCAAATGTGTCCAAATGTGATGAGGAAATTCACATTGATCATATTCCTATCTCATTACATAACAGACCTAGACACAAACCACACTATTTCAGGTGTGGCCAAGAGGATCATTTTGTCAAGAATTGTCCTACACTACATCATGGTCATGTAAATAGGAACTATTTTGGAAATAAATTAACAAAATTATTTAATAATTTCTTTTGTAAGAAATCTACTTCTTCTAAAGCCAAAATTGTTCAAACTTGGGTTCCTATCTCACCTGGTTAATATGTTCTTTTTATGGTTGCAGGAGTCATCCAATAAGGTTGTAAACAGCATATGGCATGTGGATAGTGGATTCTCCAGACATATGACGGGGCTGAAAGATTTGTTGACCAATTATTGTCTTATAAATGGAGGCTATGTTGCTTTTGCTAGCGACAAAAAAGGTGGAAAGATGATTTGTCAACGAAAAGTATCCAGTGGTTCTAACTTTGGAGAAAGTTAACTACGTCCCTGAGCTTCTGTTTATTCTCTTGAGTGTCTCTCAAATCTGAGATAAAGACATTCCGGTTTTGTTTAAATCCGATGAATGTCTATTTTTAAAATCTAAGATTGATATCCAGAAGAATTGGTTCTTATGCGTGCTCATGAAAGCATGATACATATCTTCTTGATATGAATTCAAGGGAGTCAAAGTCTACTCCACCTGTCTTCTTTCAAAGATTCACCTTTGAGTCCTGTTATGGCATCGCCGATTGGGCCATGTTAATCTTAAATAATAAACAACTTATTCAAAAAACAATCTTGTTAGAGGACTTCCTTGAAAGATTCTCTTTGTGAATGAAAAATGTATGGCTTGTGCCAAGGGCAAACAACATAAGAAACCACATAACCCAAACTTGAAAATAGCATAACTTGTCCTCTCGAGTTGTACATACTGATTTGTTTGGCCCAATCAGCATAAATCAATTGCTAATTAAGTCTTTCTATCTTTGTAACAGATAATTTCTCAAGATATTCTTGGGTGAGATTTCTTGCTCACAAGGGAGAGGTTGCTGAGGAATTGCAGAAGTTAATACTTTCAATCGAGACAATAAGCAAGAGAAAGGTTTTGGCCATAAGAACTGACAACAGTACTAAATTCAAAAATCAGATTCTTGATTCGTTCTGTGCTGAAAAGGGAATTGTGAGACAATTTAGTACTGCAAGGACACCTCAATAGAATGGTGTAGCTGAACGAAAGAATCGCACCCTTATTGAAGCTGCTCGTACAATGTTGATAGAATCATAATTACCCATTATCTTTTGGGCTGAAGCAGTAAACTGTGCTTCATACATTCTAAACCAGGTGGTGATAGTCAAGGACAAAATGAAGACTCCTTATGAACTTTTTCATAAACAAAAACCTTTAATTGACTTCTTTCAACCATTTGGTTGTTCATGCACTCTCATGAACACTCAATCTCAGAAGACAAAGTTCGGTGCTATGTCTGATGAGTGTTACTTCATCGGTTATTCTTCTTCTCAAAAGGTTTATCGGGTATATAACAAGAGAATGTGTATTGTTCAAGAGTCGTTCTATGTTGATGGAAGGAGTCTAACTCATCTAATGTTCGATCTGAACAACATGGTTCTATGACTCCGATACTGTGTTAATTCTTTTAATCTTCTAGTTTTCAACGATGATGCATCCATCTCAAATGTTCAAACAAATATCATTTATTCAACTCCATTACCTGTCATTCCTCAAGTCATTCCACATCTTTAACAAATGATGCCACGTCAGTTGATGTTGCATCATCTTTATCATTATTGATCTTTCACCTCCACCTGTTTCAACATCCCTTCCTTCATCACCAACATCTATCTCACCACAACCTATACCATCTCTCTCAACCCCAACTACTCACCACAATTTGTCAGCTAAATATCTCTAAACAACTTGCCTTTATCCACTAATTTCAAAACTTTGAAAGATCATCCTCTTGATAACATTATTGGATCTTTCACTGATGGAGTACGGATGGCGAAGTCAATCTGGTTTGATTAATATTTGTTTCTTATCTTGCTTTATCTCTCAACTGTTCTGAAAAACATTCATACAGCTCTCTAGCTCCATGCTGGGTGGAATCAATGCAATTAGAGCTTCAACAATTCAAAAAGCTCAAAGTATGGACTTTGGTTGACCTCCCTCCAAACAAATGCCCAATTGGCATGAAATGGGTCTTTAAGAACAAACCCGATGATCATGGGTTGTGGTGCGTAACAAATCAAGACCGGTTGTGCAAGGATTTGCTCTAGAAGAAGGGATTGACTATGCTGAAGTTTTTGCTCCTGTTGCCCGTCTTGAAGCAATAAGGATTTTTTTAGCTCATGCTGCTCATAAACAGTTCAAGGTCTATCAGATGGATGTCAAATGTGTTTTCCTTTACGGAGACATTGATGAAGAGATATATGTGTGTCAACCACTAGGTTTTGAGGATCTTGATTTTCCCGACAAAGTTTATAAGCTTGACAAGTCTCTTTATGGTCTTTATCAGGCACCTAAAATCTGGTATAAGACCCTAACACAGTACCTCTTAAACAATGGTTTCTCTCGTGGCACCATTGATATGACTTATTCAAGAGATAAGGAATGGTGAAATGTTGATTGTTCAAGTTTATGTTGGTGATATTATTTTTGGCTCCACCAATTCTCAATTATGTTGGGAGTTTGAGGAGGTGATGCGTAGTCATTTTGAAATGAGCATGATGGGGGAGATGTGCTTTTTCTTTGGATTACAAGTGGAACAAAATCCGGAGGGCATTCTCATTCATCAGGAGAAGTATGTTAAGAGATTTTGAAAAAATCAAGATGGATGACGCTTCTCCTGAAATGACTCCTTTTACTGCTCAAACGTGCCTCACTCCTTACGAGAACGAGAAACCTATTGATCATCATCTCTACACATCTATGATCGGCACCCTTATGTATCTTACATCAAGTCATCCCGACATCACTTTCGCTGTAGGATATATGCACGATACCAGTCTGCCCTGAAAGAGTCTCATGAAAAAGTCGTCAAAAGAATTTTTTGTTATCTCAAAGGCTCTTCTCGTTTAGGTCTTTAGTATCCCTATGGTGGTAATTTTGATTTACATGCTTATTCTGACAGTGATTCTAATGGTTGCACGTTAAACAGAAAATTAGTGACCGGAGGATATCAATACCTGGGCAATTGTCTGGTTTCATGGCAAAGCAAGAAACAGACCAATGTTCCCCTCTCTACAGAGGGAAGCAGAATACATTGATTGCCTCTAGTATTCATAAGTTCTTGGATACAACACCAGATGATTGACTATGGAATCAATTTTCTCCATACACCGTTGATTTGTGACAGCAAAGCTGCCATCGAGATCGCTAAAAATCATATCATCATTCTCGAACCAAGCACATCGAAACACGGATTCATGCAATTCGTGATGCTCAGGAAAAGAGTTTTGTTGATATTATTCCCATTGACACTAAAAATCAAAAGGAAAATCTTTTCACAAAAACATTTGATAAACCTCGCTTTATGAATTGATCTCTATGCTAGGGCTAATATCTTCTTAAACCTCTTTTCTTTACACTTATCTTTTTACAAAAAATAAAAATAAAATAAAATAAAATAAAATAAAATATAATCCTAAATTTCCACATCTCTCTTCATTGTAGAAATTTAGAGGGAAAATAATTAATTAACTTGAAAAGATTTCAGAACTTGAGTCGAGATGACGGAAAATGATTGTATATCTTCGGATATGCTTGTTTGTGGCATGACTAGAGTTTAAAATGAGAAATGATTATACCTAATGTTGCTTTCTGATCTACTTTTTTTAATTACAGGTTAAAAGAAAATCAAACAGATTCTTAATAATATGTTTGGTAGACTCAGCCTAAAAAATAAAGTAAACAGCAACATAATGATTTAAACTAAAAATATGCTTAAGGATGTCTGGATTTACTCAATCATTTTGGCCTGCACAAAAACTGAGTCCCGACAAAAATTGGATTGAGAATTGATCTTTCACCCACCATGACACAAACCATTTAAGACATCTCTTTGAGCCTTGATGGGTATATTTATGTGTCTTGTGTTTGTGCTAATCTCCTCTGCTGTACGTTAGTACTGACCTGGAGTGATGATCTCCTTTGCTGTTATGATATACTGAACTGGAGCTCTCATCGGCACATGATTAAATGGTCATCTCCTTTGTTATACGTGAGTATAGACATGGAGCTCTCACTATTTTAGTCTAAGTCGTGTCAAATCATGAAATAATGAATTCATCTCAGAATGCAATATTCTGTCGATAATCCATTACACACTAGTGCACAAGCCTTGTTCTCTAAAGATCCCCACAAATTCAAGAAATCCTGAGGTTGGGTGGGGGTTTTTGCTAAATGATTATGGGTTCCTAACATTCTGAAGCATCTAAGCGAACCTTAACAATCATCTGCAGTTTGTTGAAAAAGATATGGCATGGTTTAAGTGGACAAACATATCAGCAATGGTTATATGATATGTTTGAGAATTTCAAAATTCTTTCAAAGACTGTGAATAGATTTAGTTATTAGTATGATCTCATTGCTTGTCGATGATTAAAGTCATCTTTGTGCTAATGTATATCTTGAGGATGTGATCTCACGATCGATTTAGTTCTCGGTAATTAATATTAATACTAATAATAATAATAAAATTTGCAAAACTGTACTTTTGCTAACTATTTCGCTAGACGAAATGCAATTTTGGTCAGCATTTTCATACTGTGCAAAGTCAATTCGACCTAAGTTTCGCCTGGTGAAATTGCAGCTTCGCTTGGCAAAATTGTAGATTCATCCGGCGAAACTCTAGTTTCGCTTCCTGTGAAACTATATGCCTATTTAGGTCATTTTCTAAATTACTTTCTCATTTTTCGGACCATCGAACAGTTAGTTTCTTAGGGTTGTTCATGACCTCTGCCTACAAATTTGAGATTTTGTGCTTTTTGTTTACGATTGATAGTTGTTACTGCTCGCATGTGAGTTTCGGACACAGAAATATCATTTACTATTGATTAATCTTACACATTGTGAGTCTATTCGATCGAGACTCCTCGGGTACCTTCACTGTTCTTCCATCGAAATTACCGATAGATCCCGAACTGAACGAAAGTTCTGATTTCTCAGCCAAACTGTGAAGTTATGTTGTTCGAGCAAACTTAACAGTTTCGCCTGACTAAATTTCAATTTCGCGCGTACCGAAACTATTGTTTCGGCTTGTCGAATCTACCTCACTATCTTAGGTGAAACTAATGTGCTCTTGCTGGCTAAAGCACACCAAAACTAAATCTCATCTGCGAAACTATAATTTCAGCCGCGTGAATTAATTTACTTTTTGATTATTCTTTTTTCTTTTCATATCTTTTTTTATTTTAGTACTTAATACTTTATTCTTATGTATTTCATTTGTATTTCAGGTATAAATGGCAAATCTAAAATTTGATGATGAAGAACATCACAACCATTTTGCATGATAACATCCTAAAGCAGCAGGATTTAGACACTGTTTCGGTGGCTACAAAGATCCCCTATAGTTTTATGCTATCTCCCATTCTACTCCCTCTAATGATC